>CM038463.1:102050662-102650662 GCA_021464415.1 Lonicera japonica | reverse complement strand
ACATAGCAAGTAGGCTAAAGGAATTTGGCAATGCATTGTAATGTCATTTTTTTGGAGTTTGAGCGATGAGAGATATCAAAGAATGTTTAAAAATAAGGAAGAATAGTGGATCTGTGAGAGATTGAAAATATTTGCTTGCTGCTGGATTTCCTTATTGCCTAATATGTATGTACAAGACTTTAAGACAATATCTTGAGGTTTTCACTGTTTAGTTACTCTCGAAAAGCACAACCTCAGGTGTCTCATCATTTTTGCGATGAAGTCCTCATCATTCAGTCCCAGTCCCAGCTTCAGTTCCAATACCTAATTATCTCTTACTTTCTTCCTCAAGGAGTTCTTGTACGAACACATCGTGTTGTGTTTGGGATTTCCAGTATTCTGCCGCACAGTATCTATTGATTTTAATTTTGACTGCCAAATTTTTTTTCCTTCATATGCATGTACTAGTGGTGCCCGTGCCAAAGGCACTATAAGTATCAACCCTTAAAAGAGCATCATACATCTCAACCATACAAATTTTGTTATCCCTTTTATGCATTTTTAGGATTCAAAAACCTCCCTCCCTTGTTATATAGATGCACATACAAAAACACACATAAGTGGGGTGAAACCTCTACTAAATTTTGGAAGGGCGGGCAATTAATTTTGGAAAAGAACAAGTATTGGTGCCTTCCTCAAAAAAATAGTATGAATGAGCATTATAGTTAGCTGTCCTCCTCTAACTTTGAAAAGAAGATTTTGGGTCCATTTGATAAAAAAAGGATAGGAAATCGACTAAGTTTTAGAGAAGTAGGAAAAAGAGATGAGTAAATTTGGTGAGATGTTCTCCGCCGCCTCTTTTATCGTGAAAGCCATCCCCAAAGAGTTGGATTCCATGAAAAAACTAGTACAACATTTAACCAAATCGCTCATCTATTTTACCAACTTCTCAAAAATTTGGTAGTGTTCTCAATCATTTTTCTACTTTTTATCACACATCCTTTAGTATCAAAATTGCCCCTTTTTCCAACATTTGCTTAAAGTATTCTTTTTCTTTGTTAGTGTTATGACTATGCTTGTTCCATTGTCATTACAGGTCACAGTAATCTTAGAGATCTTGATGCGGAAGTGTGGCTCTGCCACAATTAAGTCAATTGCATCCGAAAAATATAAGAGCTTTGTGAAGGACGTTTTGGAGGTATCGTGACTACCCCCTTCTTTTCTTCCCCTTTTCAAGTTTATACTGTGATTCTTGATTCCCTTTTGCTCCGAAAGTATTTTTGTCTGTCATAATAATGGGAGTGTGCATTGTGCGACAACCTGAGTTCTGACCCAAAATGGCTTAGCCCAAGACCCAACTTATTATTTAGGTTCACTGAACTCGCATATAAGCCAAGGACCTCCCTATTACACTACCGATGAGGGATATGTGGGTTGTGACAAACTCCCTCGATAAACCCGAGACGTCCTCGTCAAACGATTGTGGCTTGATGTCAGCTGCCACAAGCGATTGTGGCTCGTTGTCAGCCGTCAAACACAACCCACAGTGACCATACATTTGCGCGGCAGTGGGTCTAGGTTTGGGTCCCTCTCATACCATATTAACAATATGGTTGCCACCATATGTAACAACCTTCTTTTTATTAATAATTTTTTCTGTTTATTATAAAAAAAGGGTTAAATTTTAGGTTTTCTGAACCCACAGAGAATCCGAAAACCACCTCATTACCCTACGGATGTGGGATAATATATAGGTTTTGATAAACTCCACCCCACCCACCCAAATTAAAGCCATGACATCCTCATTAAGGTGGGGTTGCACATAATCTATGACTTGGTTGTCGGTTTGGGTTGCCACCATATGTAACAACCTGAGTTCTGGCACAAAATGGTTAGTGCAAGATATTATTTAGGTTCATTCAACTCATATAAGCGAAGGATCTTTCCGTTACACTACCCATGTGGGTTGTCACATAATGTTTAGTTAGTGAATTCTTACGCCTTCTGGAATATGATAAGTCATTTTTTGAACCTTTGTGTTTTATCATGTAGATATATTTTCTTTACCATTCTTATTTCTTTCCAGAATCGTCATGGCAAGTCAAGTTCAAAGGAAGGTGTCTTTACTGAAATAGAACCAAAACCTTCAGATTCGTCATCGAGGTAGTATGTCCGATCTTTATGAATTTTATCTTTTAGATTATTCTTTACTAATCACAGTTTCCATAACTTAAACTTACATTTATTAGGCGGCAGTCAGGAATTTCATCGAAGGAAAATGATACGATGGGACCTGTAAAGAGGAAGAGAGAGGATAAACCGAGAGGTTTCACTCGTGACCCTGATATGATGGGACCCACAAAGAAGAAGAGAGAGGATAAGCCGAGAGGCTTCGCTCGTGGCCCTCATTCATCTGCTGGTATGCGTAATCGTCTGAACTTGGGGAAAAGAAAAAATTATGTTCATGATAAACCGACCGAGGGACAGTCACCAGGAATTGGAAAGAACAAAAGGAAAAACCGGGAAGTAGAAGGGAGAAAACCAAGGAAATTCAATAATGATCGGCCGGGTGGTAAGAGAAAGAAAAGTGAAGGAGTTGTAGATGGAAATTCAAATACTGTTGCTTTTCCGAAGCGCAAGAAGGCTTGGAAAAAGCAGAAATTTGAAAAAATGAGAAATGCGACGTCATAGGTCTGAATTTGCCACTGAACAAAAATTGGTATGCGTTTACACGTGGAAAAGAAGGTGCTGTGAAATGGAGAGAGGTAAGAGCCTATTGAAAGCCCAAATCTGCAGAATGCACAAATACTGCGTGGCTTGTTGGATGGTCTTTGGTTTAGCCGGGGATTGAACTATTTGGAGAGTTACTCCTGGCTGAGGCTTTTGTACTCTATGGTGTGTCTGTGCCATGTATTTTGCTATAGGTCGAACATTTTTGTTTCGGTTTAATTTATATGTTGCAAATAGTCCAGCCTGATAGAAAAGGAAAAACCATGTTTAAGTTATGAGCAAGGTAAGCAATATATGTGTACCAGATGCTGCAGTGTACTGTCATGAAAGAGGGATGTAACTGCACATCGAGGAGTTGTGTTCAATTTTTTTTTTGATACATGAGATCATTTCACAATACAATTACTTTTAGACAAGTCGTGATTGTACAACTACCCACTACAACAGAGAGTGGACACAATCACCGCCAAGAAGTAGACAACAAAAATTTGAAATCATGTCTGTGAATCAAAATCAATAACCTTGTTACGAGGACAAGAAAGATGCTAACTAGGTTGTAGTCGTTGGCAAGTTGTGCTTCATTTGTAGAGTTCAAAATTCGCTACTACACTTAACACTATGGCGTGCCCGTGCTGAACAAAAATAACAGTCGCGAGATAAGAATCACAGACTTTCGTCCCTCTTCTATATGGGGTAGAACTGATGTCGAGCAGTGAGAAATACTAATATTACTTTTGGGTTAAAAAGAAAATAAAAAACGTGCATTACTTTGTTAGTATTTCTTTCTTCTTAAAGATAAACGACAATTGACTTGTTAAAGTTGGTATTTCTTTGTTATCATTCTTTAAATAATTCAAGGGCGAAAGTACGATTTTTAATTTAGGAGAAAGACGTTATTGTTTGGAAAATAACTTGATTCGAGGTTTGTTTATTTTTTTAAAGTAAACTAAGTTAATTTGCACATACTAGATTGTTCTGCCTCTAATGGTTCGGTTAAAGGCGTCCTTCCATTGCACGAAGACGGTTGCGTGCAACAAGGGACTTGGTCCTTAGCCAAGTTAAGTTGCAAAAAATGCAATGGACATTAGGCGATAATAGCAATTTCACGAGAGCACATTTGAAGAAATTGTATATCAGTTTATTGTTGAAAGTAGATTATAATATAGTTGCAATGATAATTGAGAAAGTAAAAGCAAAGGAACTATTACTAAACAGTGCACTTATGCGTGTCACAAAGGAATTCAAAGATGCTTCCAAATTCTAGAATTTCAATGTACTCCACGGTTGTTCACTTGTTCCTAAGCTGGACCTAAGGTGAGCCGGAACAGACTCTCGCCTCAGGCCTCAAATTTTGCAGGGCCTCATAATTTTTTAAACTTTAAGTTTTAAAATTTTGGAGGTAAGATTGTAATTATATTTATAAGTTTATTCAAAATTAAAGATAAAGGTAAAAGGTTGGAAAATAAAAAAATAAAAAATTAACTAAAGCACTACGTTGCATCTTTCTCTTCCGACTCAGCAACTCTTCGAATAAACCAAAGGAGGAAAAAAAGGGGTGAACTCTTCGTAGTTTGTTGGAGAAGGAAATGGTCAATTAGTATCAAATTAGCGAGCTCTCTTCGAATAACAACGCCACATCTTTCTTTTCGGATACACGAACTCTCTTCGGCTCTTTTCAGTCCGTGTGCGAGCTCTCTTCTCAGTCCGTGTGTGAGTTTCTAACTTGCTATTGTTTTTTTTTGTCCAATACTTGATTTTGTGATTTATTTGAGCCATTGATGCATTAATTATATTATTGAGCTATTGAGATTTAAGGCATTGATTGAATGATTGACATAATACAGATTGAGCCATGGAGGCATTGATTGAGCCATTGAAGCATTGAACATATGTTAAAATAAAATATTGATCTTGAAATTATGATTGAGCCTGAGCCATTGAGGCATTGTTTTTGCCCCAATCAATGCCCTAAATGTTTCTGCCCTAATTAATTTTGCCGTAAATTGGTTAAGTCATTTGAGAATATTGAGTATCTATAATTATAATTAATATTCAATATTGGCTCTATAGTTAAATGATTATTTTCAATTTTTGTACTTTTAACATTTACACTATCAATTTTTTGGTGTACTACATGTTTGTTGAAGGCATTCAGGCTTAGCATTGGGAGAATTTGGATTATATTATTATAATTCATATAAGTCATGAGATAATTGATATTTATATTTTCTGCAGCAAGAAAAATGCCTCATGAAAGAAAATATCCATTTGGAGCTCAAAAAAGAAAAAGGAAGAAACATAAAGATGCAATTGTTCAAAGTCAAGTTGGAAGTATTGATCGGTATTTTGGGAGAAATACAAGGGCAGGAACAAGTGAAGCTTTAGTAAATGAGGAAGATAATGAATTGAACGAGCCTCAAATTCAAGAACCTCTTCAACCTATGAACGAGGAAGATAATTAATTGAATGAACCTCAAACTGAAGTTTCAGTTCAGCCTGTGATAGAAGAATATGATGCTAATATAACGGAAGATGTTCAACATGAAGATTTAAGTGATGCTTTTGTTATTGCTTAAATAGTTGTTTTTGTTCATAGTGCAATTTTTTGCCTATTTGCCACGCTAGTTGTCAGCATTTAATGGGGAAGTTCATTGATTAAAAAATAAGTAGTGATTATTTATGTAGATTAATTTAATTTATTTTCTTTGAATTTGGATGCTTAGAAAATTTAAAGACTTAAAAATTTTAGGACGGGAGGCCTCATTCATAAATTTCGCTCCAAGCCTTCGAATTCTCAGGTCCGGCCCTGACTTGTTCTATACCCTTTCCACTGAAAAATATCACATAAGTGCATTGTTATTATTATTATCATACGTGTATCAAGACAACGTAAATATATATTAGAAATTGTATCACATATTTAAGTGTGTGCAATGCAAATATGTATCATACGATAAAAAGAATTAGAGTAAATTACTCTAATGGTCTTTAGACTATTGGTCTAATGTTATTTTCGTCTTTAAACTAAAAAACATTTCACTTTAACTCTTAAACTATTAACGAGTGTCACTTTACTCCTTCCATCCAATTTTTTTGTTAAGTTGAATGGAATTAAGAGTATTTTTGTCATTTTAATTTAGAATTTGATTTAATTAAATAATTTTTAATTTAGTTCAAGAAAAAACGAGTCGGATTTTTTTCAACATTGGTTGAAAGCTTTTTTATTAAAAATATAGATCAAAATGTTTAGTTTTTTCAATTCCAACTCAATATCACTATTTCCACCTCCCGACTTTTTTGTCTAGATGGGGTTGTTATAAAACATAATTTGATAAATGGGGTACTTTTTGACATATTTAGGGGAATGGGGTAAAATATAAAAACGTGAGAGGGAGTGGCGTTTTTAAAGTTAAAAACGTTAGTGCCATTAATGATTTAAAAAAAAAAAAAAATTTACACGTAAAAACGTTAATGGATCTAACGTTTTTACATGTAAAATCGCCAGTTGGAGTAGCGATTTTACATGTAAAAATGCCACTGGCACTAGCGTTTTTGCCATTTTTTTTTCTTTGATTTGGTTTTTTTACTCTTTGATTTGGTTTTTTTCTTTTACTTTTTGCTTTGTTTTTCCATATCTTTGATTTGATTCGGTTTTTCCAAATCTTTTCTTTTGCCTTTGTTTTTTTTTTTTAAAATTTGCTTGCTTTATTTTACTAAAAGTTGAATTTTTTATTTAAAGTTATGGCATTAAAATTAAAAATAAAAGTATTAGTGAGTGAGTAAGAATTTAAGGGCTTACGTAAAGTGTTAGTGTGAGAGTGTTATTTTTGAATTCTTGATGCGTGTATAAAATTTTTGTAATGATATACAATGCCTACTATAACATGCGTATATAAAATTTAAATTGTTCAGTACACATAACCTAATAATTCATAATAATTAAAATTTAACATAACTTAAAAAAGGTATATAAAGAAATAAAATATTTAGATAAACCCATTACACATAATAGAGATTTGAAACGAACATAAATTTATTCGTCATGCATTAGACGAAAAAAACTTAAACATCTGTCTAATAAACATAAAAAGAGGAAGACGTTTTTCTTACAATATAAGAAAAACATAATAAAACCCGTGATTTCAATCAATCTCCAGTTGCATCTGTGCATCTGGACTCGTTGCTATTTCTTCAGCATTGTATTCAACACCTGTATTTAATGACTCTGCTCTCCATATTGCAGTTTGGTATACATTGTTCAACAAATCCTCTGGGTCGTATTCGTGCAAAGATCCATTTGCATTGATTACCCATTCGAACTGAGTTGGTTGACGACTGCCGTTATCCAATGGAGGCTTATTCGAGTTGAACTTTGATATCAAAATGACATGTTTATTAATTGGCTCAGTCAATGGATGTAATGAGCTTTGTCCAGATCCAACAATTCTCCAATCTTCACCAAACACTTCAAACCAAAACTTGTCAAATAGAGTGTAGTCATAGTATACCCATTTATCCCATGTAATGTATAAATGTGGTGAAAATACAATAGGCATGTGATAAGTATTTAGCAAGTATCACAGATAGACATAAAATAAAGGCGTCCATGAGTGCAAAAGCACGAACGCAAGTGGTGAACGATAGGAAAATTCGAGATTAGGCTAATGATATAAAAAAAAAATTGGCCTTAAAAGAGGAGATGGAGTCCGCAATATGCCTTGACACATTGATATGATTCTAAGAGCTTCATTTCGCAAGACTCGATCTTGTATTTCCTATTGAATTTCAACTAGAATGAAGAGAACAATATCTAAAATTATAGAAGAGTTAGCCATATTTTGTTTATAGTAAAATGGGAGTAAGATAATAGTTGAATTTTGAAAATGAGTGATATTGGTGTGGGACGAGAGTAGTATGAATATTATTCTTATATAAGAGTAAAGTGGTGGATTTTTTTTATGTGTTGTAAAATCACGCATTGGTGTAAGTCTTGTAAAAACAATAAAAATTTCAGTGATAAAGACTGTTAAAGCGTAAAGGCTGACAATCGTGTAAAATTATCAATTATAGTAGTAGTTGTCACATTGATAAAAGTGAGAAGCATACGCTTATACTGTGTTATCAAATGTGTTGTAAAATCAAGCATTAAGAAGCTTGTGTTTCTATAGTGTTTTGATGTAACCAGACACTAGTAGTTTTTCAGATGATCTACTATGCTAATAATAGGATGGGGTGAGTTGACACTACTACTCACGCATTTTCAGATGATTTACTATGCAGTCACGTGAATAGTTTAACATATTAAAATTAGTAGTCAATGCTTTTTACAGTGAGTGGTCATATCATGTCTTCTTAATGCAGTGAGAGGTCCAATCTTATTTATCGCAGAAGTAATTCGTCAAATCACTATTGAAAACACATATAAAAGATAAATGTTTATGCACTTTAATTATAGAACACGCATTCAGTAGATGAAATACATTTTTTTCATTAAATAAAAACTTAATACATAAATAGACACGAATACTTTCATAGAAGTGTCCGTGGGTACAAGATGCATAAAATAAAACCATTACACATGAAAAATACTGAAACATAAATATACATTAATTTAAACATTACATAGTAGATCATCTAATACATATGATAAACTAAATACCAATTAAAAGTGCTCTTAAGGAATGTCCAGTACATTTTGTAGGAAAATGTTACGCCTTCTTCTACTAAGTACATGAGATCGGCATGTTCCTCCTACAGGAATGGAAGGTTAAGTCATTAAGCATTAAAGGCTCGTTTGATTAAATTAATCAAACTATTAAAACACAACTAAATTGAACTATAGTTTCACAAAAAAATTAAAATATTAACATTGATAAAATATCATTGTGTCGTAAGCACGGATAAACCTTAGTCCATGTAAAAACCATACTTCTTTCCAAACTTTTAGACAAATGGACAATTAACAAAGCCTTCAAACTTGTTTCTACATAATTTTTGAATACCCAAACTCCAATTAAATCTTAATTCATTTTTTACTTAGATTCATACAATCAAGTGGGTCATTTTATTATTGCGAAAGTTTTTAAAATGGTCCCCACTTGCGCACTCATATTAAAGGCTCGTTTGATAACCAAAATGTATAAATTTCGCAAATATACAAATCCACCATCATTTACAAGCATACAATCCAAACTACTAGCAATATCAACACAATATCAACACAATACCAACCATTATACCATCAAAGATCCAAGTTTTAGATTTTGAAATTGATAACTAGGGATTTTTAATTTACCTTATAGATCTGAGCTGGTGCTGCTGTAGTGGGGGTTAACCACGGCAAGGCGGAGGGTGGCGGTGGACGGCGGCGGTGGACGGCGGCAGGTGGAGGTGGTGCTGCTGCTGCGGTAGACTGCTTGGAGAGGGACGGTGGGGTGCGAGTGGGAGATAGTGAGGATGGGCGGAGCTGAGGGAGATAGTGAGGATGGGCGGAGCTCGTAGACGGCGAGGGGAAAGAATAAGGGCTGCCGGTGGCTAGGGGAGCGAGTGAGGAGAAATGCAACGACAAGAAGGGGGAGGGCGGCACGGGGAAGCAAGGAGAAGATCACCGATTTGGGGGCTTTAAAATGTGCAGCGATTTTACATGTAAAATTGTTAGTGCCACTAGTGGTTTTATGTGTAAAATCGTTATTTCGTCTGGCGTTTTTAAACTCTTTTTTTTTAAATCGTTACTGCATCTGGCGTTTTTATCTTTAAAAATGACACTTCCACTCACATTTTTATAAACAACCTCATTTCCCCAATTAACTTCAAAAGTACCTCATTCACCTAATTTAGTTTTAAAAATACCCTAGTGTTACAAAAAATTCCCACCTCCCTTATCACTATCACCACCATATTCTTCGTATAATCACCACTATCACCACCACCTCGTTCACTATCTCCACCCGCATCTTTCGTCTCAACCCTACCATCTTTGCCACCTCCATTACCCCTACCCCCCCCCCCCCACACGCACACACACATGCACATATATATATATATATATATAGTTGTATTTATTAATATAAATGGGGTGTATATATATATATATTTGTATATCATTAAACTTAATCAAGATTTAACCTAAAATCAAACTTTTAAATCATTAAACTTAAATTATGATTAAACTCAAATCAATGCAATGATGTATTCCCAAAATCAAATCAAACCCACTTTCTTGAAGAGCTCCCTCTCTCCTATTTGAAGAACTCTCTTCCTTTTTTTCTTTTTCCTTTTTATGTAACTTTCTTTTTAAAAAAAATCTAATAAATGTAATTTTTTTTAAATGGCAAAAATGCCCCGATTTTGACTATCTTAATATAAAATTTTGACGAAAGGACTAAAGTGCCACGCATTAATAATTTAAGGGTTAAAGTAAAACGTTTTTTAATTTAAAGGCCAAAATGACACTAAGGTGGCGTTTCATAAAAAAAATTGAAAACATAAACTGAAAAAACTATTTATTTAGTTTTGAAAATTGTATCTAAAAAAATGTTATTTGTTTGAATATAACAAATCTAAAAACTGAATTTTTTTAGTATGAAAATTTTGCCTTTATTAATTTATTTGGATCACATGATTTTAAAATATAAAAGGATAAAATAGGTATTTTACCCTCTTTAGAATCAAGTTTTCAGTTTTGAGTGAAGAATTTATCACTTAAAATTTAAAATAATTTTTTTTAACTTTTTTTAAGTAGAGAAAATCAAGTTAGGTGGCATTTAGTAAAAAAACTGAAAAAGTTGTTTGTTTAGTTCTGAAAATTGTATTTAAAAAAATATTGTTTATTTAAATATAATACATTTAAAAATTAAATTTTTTTTAGTATGACAATTTTACCCAACTAATTCCCCTTAATCAAGGTAGCAAGGTAAAGATGCCCATTCTGTATATGCGTCAATGAAGGCAAAAGGGACCGGGAAAGAAAAATACCCACCTCAATCAATTTTTAATTTCCTTATCAGCTCGCTTTGTTAGGAGGATAAAACTATTTATTTGGCCTTGGAGATTCTGGAAGATATTTCAGGTGATGGAGAGCAGGGGACCACCTCCTCGTAATGCAATATTTAATTCGGTTATCAACAGACTCTCCAAGACTGGGGAAATGAAAAAGGCTTTGAAAACAGTGTAGGTGATGGAGAGCAGGGGACTGAAACCCAATGGAATGGGGCATTTGTTTGAGTGTAATTTTGTTAAAAGAAAGAGGGTAAAATGGACATTTAACGTCTCTTAAAATTAAGTTTTAGATTTAAGTGACAAAGTTGTCACTTAAAATTTTGGTAAAAATTAAGTAACCACTTAATTTTTTAGATTACTAAACAACTTAAATTTAAAAATTTTAAGTTTTTATATTTAAGTGACAAATTAAATGGTAAGTGAACAACACCTTAATACTTAATTATTTTTTATTAACAAACAAATTTTATTTTTTAAATAATTAACAAAGACTTTAAAACCAGTTAAATTTAAAATTTTGGTGATATCAAACAACACATAAAGCTCATAATTGAAGGGTTAAACCTCGGAAAACCCTTTATCCTATCTTCTTCTTCTTCTTTCTTCACACACACACACACTCTCACTAACCATGGCTACCTTGCAACACTCGCATAACTTCAATCTCACTAATCCAAACTCCCAATTCTCTCTCTATCCCCTCAAGCCACCAACCAACTTCACCACCAACACTCGCCGAACCAAAACCCTAAAAGTACTATCCAAAAAGCCAACAAACGACGACGAGGCTTGGAAGGAGAAGAAAATAGCTTCAGTAGACTACGACAAAGGAGATCACCGAGTATCGATACGCCTAAGTGGCCTCAGAAAGGATGATTTGCCTAAACGCTATAGGCTCAGAATCGAAGGCGACCGGTTTCAAAAGGACTGGGCCATTTCCGATGTGGTTCAGCAGATTTTGAAGCTCAAACATTGGGAGGATATTGATGGTGTGCTTAATCGCTGGGCTGGACGATTTGCTAGGAAGAATTTCCCTGTTCTTATTAGAGTGAGTTTATATTTGATTTCGTATTTTTATCGTTTCACTTGATGGGTTATCAACTTCATTTCCATACTGTGAATTACTGAATGTTATAAACAATCCATGCCTACTCAAAATTAACTTTTTTATAATATATAATATAATGCTATATTTTAAAGTCAGGATTGATACGTCGTACTTTCACTTTTCAATTTTGCCCCTATTATCTTTGTTAATTATTTTCTTCAGATTAAAAGTGTAAAAGTATCAAATGCATCTCCTGTGCGGGGTAATCTAGTTATTTTCGATGCCGGGAGTTTTTAGGTAAATACTGATAAATTATACAACATTGAAATGGAGAAATTGTATTAATGAACAAGAATTCCACAAGGGGTTACATTGTTACACTGTGTCTACCCATTTACCAGGGATCTATGCCCATATATATACAAGAATGAAGAAACAGAACATGAATGATTATAAGAAATAAAGAGGAGAACACTATAATTACTATTACATGAATAAAGCAAATAAAATGTATAGAGATAGCATCCAGGGAGACAATAGCATAGAAAGGGAATAAAGCAGCATAGAGAGGAATCAGAGGAATCATCTCCTAACACCCCCCCTCAAGCTGAAGGAGGCTCTTAGGGATCCGAAGCTTGGATGCGAGAAATTGGAATTTGGTTTTGGTTGTTTGACGTGTTTGATGATTGATCGGCAAAAGGAACGGCGGTAACGAAAATAACAGGAGCCGACGGAACGGCGATGACGGGAGCCGACGGAACGGCGAGGTCCGGTGTAGAATTTTCGGAGGAAATAAAAACTTGATCTGAATACGCGAGCAGTACGTATAACAGGTGGGGTCAGGTGGATCTGGAATGCGCGCGAAAGCGCTGGATTTGGACTCGCCCGAAGGCGATGGATCTGGATTCGCCCGTAGGCGACCCAAAAGGTCGGTTTGAATTTGTGGTCTATGAGATACGGAGGTGAAAGGGTAGACTGGACAGGGAGAGGAGGAAGGGAACACACATTATTAAAAAAGAGAAAGGCGATGGATTTTGAGAATCATCAGCACCAAAATTCAAGATAGCAGGGAAGTTAGAAGCAGAGAGCGAATTGTATCTTATATCTCCTAAGGCAGTCCAATCCGGAGTCATTGATCCGGCAACCTCCGCAACAGAACTAATTTGAGGAGACCCCTTTGAGAAACCATCCAAAGCAACTTGATAATCTGACAGAGTCGGATATGGCGGCATATCCACTGCTGTCAGAGGATCCCCGTGTTCTGAAAGATTCACGGTTGGTAGACGGATATCAGGGGTTGACGAGAGGAGCTTTAAAAATTTTTTGTAGTGAGGATGCTCCAACAAATCCTCCTGGGTCGGAAGAACCCCAGGTTCTAGAGGATTCTCTGAGGGGCCAGATGGAGAAGAGGAGCCGGGTGGAGAGGCAAAGGAGCCGGATGGGTTGGCCCTTTTGGAGCCGGATGGGGAGGCAAATGACCTGGAGGCTGGAGATTTCTCCGGCAGTTTTCCGGTCGAACGGTGGCGGCGTCGACCAGACAATGGTGTAGTCCGGTACATAGTACACTTGTCTGGTGAGAGAGGCGTACTAGAGGGTGAGTGAGGAGGTATTGAGTGTGATGGGGTATAGTGTAAGGAACTTGTAGGAGGAGCAAAGGAAAATGACTGATTAACCCTGGGAGACTTGCTGCCCAGTCGAGCCTCTAACGCCGTCATTCGTGACTGCAGAGCCTCAAGCTTTTAATCAAGAGAGGTAAGGAGGGCAGCGCATCCACCAGCAGGATTTAGGATTCTTGCCGTAGCTTCAAAGAGAAACGAATCGAGAGTTTCACGATGTTTGTGATCCGGTACGTGTTGTAAAAAGAATTCAACATTTTTTACCCCGAAAACTGAAAAGATTGTGTGATAATCTCGACGATTATACGCATTTCGAAAGATTTTAACTGATTCACAAGAAGGAGGACAAGCTCTGCGGCGAAAAGAGCAGGCAGGACATGGAGTACCTCGCTGGCGGATGCTGATCGACATGGCTGTTTGTATTGGATTTGAATGGGTGATTTGCAGTGAGGATGGTGCTTTTTGATTTTAATGGTGGGAGAGTAGATCTGCTTGTTGATGATGGCAGGAAGCTGGTGAAAGGATTAAAGGCGTCGATCTCGAAATTTGAATTACGAATTTCGAGGTCGGAGCATTTTGAAAAGATGTCGGTCAAGATGTGCCCGTAGGTACTAACCGAGGCACCGAGCTTTTTTTTTTTTTTTTTTTTTTTTGAACAGTGAGTTAACGGCGTTAATGGACTGCCGTTAAAAAACTAACGGCGGGAGTAAGCTGCAGTAACGGCGTTAGGAGACGCGCGTGGAGAGCGTGAAGCGTGTGGGCGCGTGATAATCACGCGCTGGTACACGCGTGTGCGCGTAGGAGTGTGGATATTACGCGCGCGTGTGGAGCGTGCGGAGCGTGACCAGTTGCGCGTAGAAGGCGCGATTGGGTTTGGAGGCGTCTGCAGTTTTCTTCGCGGAGCGCGTGAGGGCGCGTCTGTGGGTGTTTCGGGATGATTTTGGTGCGGTTGGGTTCGTCTGGATCAGACGAAGGTAATGGCAGGTGGGTGATTGGTTTGGGCAATGTTTTAGGTAGTTTTCGAGAGGAGATGAAGGTTTTTGTTGGTGTGGTATCTGCTGTGTGTTTGAGGAGATGAAGGATTGCTGATAGGAGGAAGCGGGGGCCTCCACCTCCGGAAGCTGAGACGGTGGTGGACTGCGCGGTTGTCTCCCTGGATGCTATCTCTATACATTTTATTTGCTTTATTCATGTAATAGTAATTATAGTGTTCTCCTCTTTATTTCTTATAATCATTCATGTTCTGTTTCTTCATTCTTGTATATATATGGGCATAGATCCCTGGTAAATGGGTAGACACAGTGTAACAATGTAACCCCTTGTGGAATTCTTGTTCATTAATACAATTTCTCCATTTCAATGTTGTATAATTTATCATGGTATCAGAGGGAGGTTTATCGTCGTCCGCCGGACCTTCAAACCAACCGCGCTGCCGCCACCGTCCACAACCGCGCAGTCCACCACCGTCTCAGCTCCCGGAGGTGGAGGCCCCCGCTTCCTCCTATCAGCAATCCTTCATCTCCTCAAACACACAGCAGATACCACACCAACAAAAACCTTCATCTCCTCTCGAAAACTACCTAAAACATTGCCCAAACCAATCACCCACCTGCCATTACCTTCGTCTGATCCAGACGAACCCAACCGCACCAAAATCATCCCGAAACACCCACAGACGCGCCCTCACGCGCTCCGCGAAGAAAACTGCAGACGCCTCCAAACCCAATCGCGCCTTCTACGCGCAACTGGTCACGCTCCGCACGCTCCACACGCGCGCGTAATATCCACACTCCTACGCGCACACGCGTGTACCAGCGCGTGATTATCACGCGCCCACACGCTTCACGCTCTCCACGCGCGTCTCCTAACGCCGTTACTGCAGCTTACTCCCGCCGTTAGTTTTTTAACGGCAGTCCATTAACGCCGTTAACTCACTGTTCAAAAAAAAAAAAAAAAAAAAAAAGCTCGGTGCCTCGGTTAGTACCTACGGGCACATCTTGACCGACATCTTTTCAAAATGCTCCGACCTCGAAATTCGTAATTCAAATTTCGAGATCGGCGCCTTTAATCCTTTCACCAGCTTCCTGCCATCATCAACAAGCAGATCTACTCTCCCACCATTAAAATCAAAAAGCACCATCCTCACTGCAAATCACCCATTCAAATCCAATACAAACAGCCATGTCGATCAGCATCCGCCAGCGAGGTACTCCATGTCCTGCCTGCTCTTTTCGCCGCAGAGCTTGTCCTCCTTCTTGTGAATCAGTTAAAATCTTTCGAAATGCGTATAATCGTCGAGATTATCACACAATCTTTTCAGTTTTCGGGGTAAAAAGTGTTGAATTCTTTTTACAACACGTACCGGATCACAAACATCGTGAAACTCTCGATTCGTTTCTCTTTGAAGCTACGGCAAGAATCCTAAATCCTGCTGGTGGATGCGCTGCCCTCCTTACCTCTCTTGATCAAAAGCTTGAGGCTCTGCAGTCACGAATGACGGCGTTAGAGGCTCGACTGGGCAGCAAGTCTCCCAGGGTTAATCAGTAAAAGGTTGTAGTTCCACTGGCTTTTGGTCTGCAGTTGGTTTGCCTCAAAATATAAAAAACTGTGGAAAAAGGAAAAAAGTATTTTATTTACAAAGTTCTGATTTCTTATTTTGATCATTTGGCCAAGGGTGCTGTGAGTTGGAGAATGATTCCAAAAACAACTAAATTTTTATGAGAAAATGAAAAATGGGATAAGTTTACTTAGAAAATGACTGAGTGATTTGGTGAGATGTTATATTAATTTTTCGATTTTTCATGGAATTCAATTCTTTGGACTGCGGATAAGAACAATTCTTGACATATAAGGAAAATATTGAGAATTATCGTTTTGTTTATTTTCCTTCCTTCTACAAAAAATTAATTGTTTTCCCAATCATTTTGCAACTTTGCAATTAAACAACTTAAAGGTCGTTCCATTATGAAGAGGGAACATCATTGTAGTTGTACTGCCTGCAATGTTCTCCATATAAGTTTATCTAAATGTAAAGTGAATTATTTGTACCTAGTTGCAATAATTAAATAGACTAGTTTTATGGTTCTATCCACGACAAATTATTTTTGCCTAGGTGTAATAATTAAATGTACTACTTTCGATTGAAGCTTAACTTTGAAAGGGGACACGGGATTGGTTGTTTTTGTATATAGTATCTAACTAGTAATTTAAAGTGGGATGATTTGGGAATGTAGATGTTAACAGAAAAAATCACATCATGGATGGTAGAACACTGGCTTAGTAGTAGTTTTGATGCCATACAGATTTGTAGCCTGAGATGTCTCAAAATGCTTTATGACCCTTCGATATTGAAAATCGTGACACGAAATTCACATGATGAACAAAGACAAACCTCTATAGATAAGCTTGTTATAATCTTTTTAAATATGGTTGTGTATGTGATGGTTTATCAGGCTAATAATTTGTGTTTGAACGGCATCCAGTCTACTGATTTGACTTTTAACAAGCAGACTGTCATGGGTGTGACCCTTTGTAGGAGTTATTTTAGTAAGTTGTCTGATCGCATTATTTTCAGCTAGAAAGTAGGTCATATAATGTGCCATCCTTTTTTTTTTTCAATTGAATTATATCCCTAACCCCGCCCCTTAAGGATTGACTTCCATTGAGGAATTGGGTGGGTTGCATGTTCCCATTTGTCTATGGAAACAAGAAAAGTTGAAAAATGTTGCCAATCAAACAAATCCTTAAAGATTGATATTTAAAAATAGGTTTAAATTGCCTATTATTGATGAATTGCAGCATCGTCAGCCTTTTGAAATGGAAGCCCACCTACGTTAAGCTAGCATTGAGTCTGCATTCCACTATGATTATCGTTATTTAGCTGCTACAAAATGGGGGACATTACAAATTTTCCTTCAGTTTTACTATTAAACTTAAGTATTTTATGCACAACTTCTATTCCACAAATAGTCTATGTTTTTTAATATGTGAAATCTCTGTTAACATATAGAACATTCAGGCATGAAGACAATAATAAGTCTTGTTTTATTTTGCTTGGTGTAGGAAATAACTCAAAGGGGTTCAATTGAACACAGCATTCATGTTTTCCGTTGGATGAAGAATCAGAAGAACTATTGTGCACGAAATGATATTTACAATATGATGATCAGGTTACATGCTAGACATAATAGAACCGATCAGGCTCGTGGCTTGTTTTTTGAGATGCAAGAGTGGAGGTATGCTTAAACTTTTTCCTTCCTTCTCTCTCTCTTTGGTTTTTGGAATGGTTCCAGGGAGCATCTGGTGAAGATGAATTTCTTTCAAAACTAAGAGCATTCACAATGGACAAATAAGTAGGCTTTTTATCCTCTATGCGCACGCACCATATGGTAGGCTAAAACATTGTTTTGTAGGTTAGTGGTATGCTAAAGTTAAGTTTCACCAAGTTTGCTAACATACGGACAATGAAGTGTGGGTAGAGCAGGCCGCACAACAGAAGTGCGGATGACCAATTGGCCGCACAACTGTAATCAATGTGATCTATTATGTCGGTTACAGTCCTTCCTTCTCTCTACCTCTACCCTATGAAGCACGGACACTCTCTTGGAGGCCACGTGTCGGACACTCCAACACTCTCTCCAACACTTGGATTTAATTATAGTCTCTAATACTTGATAATTGATTTAGATGGCTACTACTCCTAGTGTTTCTTTATTGCAACATCAACAGAAGATGAGGCAACTAAGCCTCTTTATATATGCCACTTTATATATTCCCTTTTTGTTTTCTATCATTCTATGGAACAATTTAGTCTATGCATGCTTTTTGATGCTTTAATTATGGAACAATTTAGTGATCATGTTTCGAGTATTTGGGTTATTAATGAAATATAGCATTTTATTGAATTTTTAAATATTCATAATGCTTATTGCATATATCATTAATTAATTAATTAAGAACGTGTTCCCCCCACGTGTCGAAATGCGTGTTGCGTGTCAGGTCTATGCTTCATAGCCTCTACCTCTCTCCCTCTCCCTTTTTTCTTTCTCACTCTTAATTTCACCACACAATAATTCTTCTTTTTCTCTCTTTAACCATACTAATATTCTGCACGCAAAGTAACTAGGATATCTTTGCCATACTAACGATACACTTAAGTGTACCATTGTGGATGCTAAGAACAAAAAACAGATCTCTGCAAAGGCTGCTGTCGATTTATTTCATCACCAAGTTTTGGACCAATTGTTACGATAATGTGATATTTTTGGTGAATATAACAGTTGTGTTTCCGCCCTCTTTCCTCCATACCTCCAAGGTTACTCCATTACCCATCTCATATAATCATATTTTAACTCAAGAAAGTGGGTTCTGCCTTGTGCTTCAAAAAGTAATCCAGGCTGCATCCTTGCTCACCCTGTCACCTTCCTACAAGCTATAATTGTTTTTGATCATCATTCATGAAAACTTCAATTTTTGCCATTTTAAAGAAATCATAACCTTTACACAATGAATCACAATAAATTTTGGACCTAGGGTTGGCCAAATTATGGATACTTGTACAAGAATATCCATGAAGTATAGGTATTCGATACATAACTGATACAGATAAGTTTTCTTCATAGAAGTGTCAGTGGTTCTTAAGTTAAGATGAGTCTTAGCAGTTGATGAGCATGGGATATAACTAACCTAGTAGAGCAGTATGCCCACAAATCTAAGCTACATAAGACAAAAGGTGTTTAGATTAGAACATCATTAAATAAAGAATGGTTTTTTGTTGTAATGTATGCCTCAATCCAAGACTTGGTTTTATTTACAATGTACTATGTTCATAAGGTTTATGCTATCTGTTATTGTTTTACTATGCACCACGCAATTATATTGTTATTGGCAATGCAATATTGCTTCATTATTACTATTACCTTTTTAAGTCTTTTTTCAAAAGTCTTCTTTTTCAAATTGAGTAAACAAAAGCATTTTTATTCTACTTCCATTCCCTATTGTTTTTGGCTAATCAATAGAAAATGGAAGCTATTCATTTTAATTTTAGATTAACAATGAAATCATACATTTTTTTGATTCAAAATTTCAAATTAATTCGGATTATTCCAATGTTTTATGACTTGCGTGCCTAAAGACAAAGCTGTATTACTTTGTCATTGTGTTTTTCCTATTATCTTTTTTTGTCATGTGACTTGTATCAAAATTTACACGTATTTCCATTTTTGTGTTTTTAACTTGGATTGTGATTGGGTGGATGAACTTTGTCTTTCGTGTTGACATTATTTTCTGTCTTTGTTATTTTATGGGTAGGTGCAAGCCTGATGCTGAAACATACAACGCTCTCATCAACCTACATGGTCGAGCTGGTCAATGGCGTTGGGCAATGAATATTATGGAGGACATGCTCCGTGCAGCTGTGTGTATTTGCATTCTTCCCTCCTAATCAATTTTTGTGGTTTGGATGTGAGGTTCCCTCTTTTTCTTTCTAGTTCAAATGGTATATTGGGAAAATTATTTTTTAACAATAATTGACAGCCTTTGTCAGTTGTCACTATGGATGCGGGTATACACTACTTGGTGCTTCTGTTATTGTTGCTCTTCTTCTTGTCGTTGTTGACATTTCTACTCTATTTATTTGAGATATTTCTTTTCCACATTATATCTTTGGATAACTGCGTCACCGTAAGTGGCTTGTTGATGTGATTCTGCCTAGCTCTTCTTAGCCAAGAAATCAGAAGAAGTGTTTGCTTAAAGCGTGGGTACGCCAAAGCTGGGAATTGTGACCAAAAGGCAGAAGTGCTGTTTTGATAAGGCACGGGCACGCCTTAAAGTCCGAAATTTAGCCTTATTTTCTAGCGTGTTCTCACGACTGGCTGGCGATATAATTTAATTAGTTTTTATTATTATTTTGGTAGCTTCTTTATTTCTTTAATACGCCTTTTATTTTAATTAGGAGATAATATTTAGTTTGTTTCCTTTTATTAGGATTCCTATTTTTAATAGGAAATAGTTTCCTTATTTTTTTAGGATTCTATTGTTTTGTTTCCTCCTATTTAAAGGAGGCACAATATTATTCTATTAAATCAAGTTATGAAGTTATTATGATTAATTGAATTGAGAGTTTTTCTCTTTGTGTTCTCTAAGAACATGTTGAGCATGTTGAATTGATTAATTCACGTGTTTCTTGACTTATCAATCTAGCATCCACACTAGATTGTGGTGTCATTCACTGTACCGAGGTTCGCGCTTCTTTAAGCGTGGGTTTAGGTTTCCATTATCCATCAATTCGTCCTATTCCAAGGTTCTAGTCTCAATATAGACTACGGGTCAAGGATTCACAAACAACCTGGTTAGGAGTACGATCCGGGATCGCATCACTTGTGGCTTGTCATGATTTTGTAAAAGTGAATACTTATCATAAAAGTTTTCTTTAGTACACCCTTTACCATCACATCATTACATTATAGTGTCACTTATTTGTAAAGTTGGTTCTCTTGATTATTGCAATTTCCCTTGCAATATCTCCTCGAAATCAGAGCCTGTGTACTAGACTGAACTCTGCTTTGCTTGTTTAAGAAATTCCAGTCATGTATATCAATGGGTTATTACTTATTAGTCATAAAAACATTGAAGGATGTGCCATGTTTGATACTATTGCTCTTTTTATGTGTACATTTGGTTTCTTCTTTCTTTTATTGAAATTTCCTTACAACTGACTAAATTATTGTGAACTGAAATATGGCGAAGTAACTATTTTTTACATCATTTCCGCAAGTATGCCTATGACCTGATGTTTGTGGGTGCAGGTTCCTCCTAGTAGGTCAACATATAACAACTTGATCAATGCCTGTGGATCTAGCGGAAATTGGAGAGAGGCACTGAAAGTTTGCAAGAAAATGACAGAAAATGGGGTAGGACCTGATCTGGTGACTCACAACATAATTCTATCTGCCTATAAAACCGGGGGTCAATATTTAAAAGCGCTGTCCTATTTTGAACTAATGAAAGGAACAAATATCCGCCCTGATACCACCACCCTTAATATTGTGATACATTGCCTTGTAAAGAGTGGACAATACGAAAAAGCCATCAATATTTTCAATTCAATGAGGGAGAAGAGATCCGAATGCAGCCCTGATGTTGTGACATTCACTAGCATCATTCACATGTATTCAGTTTCTGGGCAAATTGAGAACTGCCAAGCCGTTTTTAACACCATGCTTGCAGAATCTTTTAAACCTAATATTGTTACGTATAATGCTCTACTTGGTGCATATGCTTCACAAGGGATGAGTAAAGAGGCCTTGATGGTTTTTAATGAGATCAAGCGAAATGGGTTTCGTCCAGATGTAGTATCCTATACTTCTTTACTCAATGCTTACGGAAGATCGCAACAACCCGAGAAAGCAAGAGAAGTATTTGAAAATATGAAAAGAAATCATTTGAAGCCAAATATTGTAAGTTACAACGCACTAATTGATGCGTATGGATCTAGTGGTCATTTGGTTGAAGGCGTGGAAGTGCTGCGAGAAATGGAAAAAAATGGGGTGGAGCCAAACGTGGTCTCTATATGTACCTTGTTGTCTGCCTGTGGCCGCTGCAGTCAAAAAGTGAAGATTGATTCCATACTTTCAGCTGCTGAGTTGCGAGGGATTGAATTAAATACAGTTGCGTATAACTCCGCCATTGGAAGTTGTATGAATGTGGGGGAATATGATAAAGCTTTAACTTTATATGGGTCTATGAAGAAAAAGAAAGTGAGACCTGATTCTGTTACGTATAATGTGTTAATAAGCGGGTGTTATAAGATGTCAAAGTATAGTGAGGCTCTTGGATTTCTTGATGAGATGATGAATTTGAGAGTTCCTTTGTCCAAAGAAGTGTACTCATCTGCAATCTGTGCCTACAGTAAACAGGTAAGTGATCCCCAAGCCATGCGTCTCAAACTCTTAATAAACACTTCATCGCCAGGAGGAAATCTCATTCTCTCTTTCTCTCTCTATAATATTTTTCAGGGTAAACTCACTGAAGCAGAATCAATGTTCTCCATGATGAGGGAGGGTGGTTGTTCTCCAGATGGTATTGCATATACAACCATGCTACATGCATATAGTGCTGCAGGTAAGATTTAATGTCAAATAACTGCCTGTTCAGATACTGGCTAAAGGAAATACATTTGAGGTGGATTTTTTTTTTTCCATTCTGCAGGGAAATTGCACAAAGCATTTGCAATGTTTCAAGAAATGGATTCGTGTGGCTGCCAGCCAGATTCTATTGCTTGTTCAGCTCTGATGAGAGCCCTCAATAAAGGAGAGCACCCAGCCAAAGTTCTGTCTGTGGCTGAGTTCATGAGAGAAAAGAATATTCCCTTTACTGATGCGATTTTCTTTGAAATGGTATCAGCATGTAGCTTGTAAGTCCTCTATCACTTGAATCTTTTGCCTTTACAATTATAAGTCCAAATACCTAAAATTTAGTATTCAAAATCTCATTGTGGTTTATGTATCTATGGACATTAAAGAGCCAAAAGTTTGATCCCATACGTGATTCCCAAGAACACAGACAAGAAGGTGCAAAACTTGTATTGCTATTTTTCAATCCTTTTCCAAATGGTAACCTGTAAGCGGTGTCGAGGCATTTTACTCTACTGTCCCCTCTTTTTTTTTTTTTTGGCTTTTCACCTTGTATGGACGAAAGATGATACTTTTTTCTTGTTCTTCATTGATAGATATAATTTCTCTTGGTTCTCTGGCATTACATTTTGTTCTGCGTGTTTCATTGTTTCCTTGTTATGCTTCTTTTTCACTTCTCAATCGGATTAATTTTCACTAGTAAACTAATCTTTGCAATGTTGATTGTAGACTACGAGATTGGAAGACGGCAATTGAATTGATAAGAATGATGGAACCTTCTTTCCACCTAATGTCAGTTGGACTTGTGAATCAACTTCTGCATTTCATTGGAAAAGCCGGGAAGATCGAGTCGATGATGAAGGTAAATGAAAAATCCATTTATTTATTTCATTGATTAGTTAACTTTAAGATCCATCAAGGACTGCCCCGTTTGTAATGATTTGCTCCATCTCAAAACTAGGGTCAGTTTGAAAGTCGAAACATTTTAAGACATTTCAAACTTCCACAAATATCCTTCATTCATTATGGTGTCCAATTTAGGTTTGTTGTGAGCCATGATATTTGCATTTTGACGAAGGGTTAATTTTGGTACATCACAATGTTATAGCCTATTTTTACAAGCATAACTCTTAACTTAAGACAGCAGGAGTATTCCTTTTTCTTTCTCAATCATCATAGCTTTTTTTCACGATAAGGTGATCTGTATGAACAGTGAACTGTTGGAGAAATGTATCACACTTGCTAACCTTATATCCTTACCCCTTCTCTCTTTCTTCATTGTGAATGCAGTTGTTTTATAAGATAGTGGAATCGGGAACAGAAATCAACTCATCTACTTATTCAATTCTGTTGAAGAATCTCTTGGCTACTAGAAATTGGAGGAAATATATTGAGGTAACATTATCAAATATCTATTTCTGCATCTACTTATATATTGTAAAGACACATTATCCATCTATCACTTTTATATTATGAAGAAGAAAGTGTTTGGAAAATCAATTTGTTGACTTGTGTGTACATAATGCAGATCTAGTACTATTAGGTCCATGATTTTGAATTATGGTGCATGAAATAATTAAGCAAAATTTTGGATGCAGGTAATGGAATGGATGGAAGATGCAGGAATCCGGCCTTCAAGTGGAATGTATAAAAACATTGTCTCCTTCGCGCAAAAAAGTAGTGGCACTGAATATGCTCCTGTTATACAAGAAAGAATAGGTATGCTAATTGCTCCTTAACCAAGAGCCACTTATCTTGCGTGTTTTGTCATCGAAGGAGGAGGAAAAAAAGAGAGAAGGGGGGGTCCTCTACTGTTGAATGGTTCTCAGAAAGTTCATTAGGCGTGATTTTTTCTAATACTTTTAGCTTTAAATATTTCACTGCATGGACTTGATATCCAGACAAGGCACCGTCTCTACTCTTTTTTGTTCAGTGTGTTTGCCTCCTTTTACATTTTCTCCAAAGAAGCTTTCTTACCACTGCAAAAATACCTGAACTTCCATGTGGGTTGGTTATCTTTACAGAATCTTTGAAAAGGAAATCTGCCCATCAGATTTCGACAAGTAAGCTACTGGATTCTCCCCTTCCAAATGGAACAAAGTTATGAGAATTGGGACATTTTGCCTTCGAAGAAGATAGCGCTGCACGATTTCAGTCACCTTGACATTATGCACAGTATCATCGAGGGGAAGACACGTAGATACTTTTCAATTATTCTAGAGGAACTCAGTATTGGGTTTATGTGGCACTGCATTGGTCAGTGGGTGGATTGCTAAGGGTACAGACCTCACCTACCAATCGATGTAATGATGCCATGTCATCTGAGCAACTTTTTTTGCCCCAATATTGAGTCCTAGAACTAACTACCAAATTTAAAGATACCAGCTGTACAATGATTTGAATCTTCTCGGGCCCACGTCTCATATATGTTCTGGTTAGCCCTCTATTGGAGATTTTGAATGTGCCCTCGGAGATTCAGCGAGTGCTGTAAGAGACATGGATACGTTGAGTTGTGAAAAGGAGAGAGGTATGGGAAGGGGCTAAACATCCTGTGTGAAGTTTATTTGAAGCCATTGCTGTTCAAGAAATTAGGGTTTACAAATTCATATTGCTGGAAAGTCGGCCCTGATCCTATATGTATTGATAGTTTCTCTTGTAAATGTAATTTGGTGACATTGGTGTAGTTATTTGTGATATTCTTAAAGTTGGTAGTAAAATTTTTTGTACTATGTTATATATAGCTATGCATTCCCATGCAAAAATGTATTTGATACTTCTAATTTACATAAAAGCATTTTTTTTTTTTGAGGTGGTCATAAAAAACAGCCAGTAGAGTTGGAAAAGATTGCATTGGCAGCAGCTTGAACACTCGGTCTATCTCTTAATATGTATAAAAAAAGTAAAGTAAGAGTTTCTCGACAATGACAAAGTAAGAGTTAGGTAATTAAAACTTAAATATTCATTGAATTTCAAATTAATATTTGTTTTTTGGATGTCTTAAATTAACAAAACGTCTTTATTTCTAAGACAATTAATTTGTCAAATATTTTGAAGTTGTATTTTTTTTTTATCATTAATTAAGTTAAAATTAATAATATTATTTTTATAAGTGAAAGGTTAAAGTGAAATTATCAAATTATATGCTATGTTATCCAAAAAGTTATAGTTCAAATGAATATGAGTTGCACGTTTGTATTGGAGTTTTGGATAACGTGTAAACTACATAGTTCTCATTTTCAAACGTTGACGAGAGATTTATCCACATTATAAAGTGAAGAAAATGATCTTTTTATTACTAGACTAGAACATTTAAGTTAAAATCCCTCACTTCAACTTAATACTCTCTTCATAATACTTAATACTCTCAACCCTGAAACAAATTCATAAATAATGAATGTATCAAGAGATGTTTACAATGTTACCGGATATTTATAGACACATCCGAAAAAAAAATAGATTCTTGATTCGGAAAGTTCTAGGAATATTCTGGAAGCAAGTACATTTTCTTCCGTAGGCTAAAAGTTAAACATCCCTTCGTACGACGTCGTCACCACAAATCGAATCTGGGCAGCAGACAAGAGGCGTTGAGCTCACATGGTCGGTCACAGTTCAAATAATACTCTTCAAATTACAGAACTACCCTTCTTCCCCCTCATAGCCGTTGGGACCCCCCTTTCTTAACTCCTCCCTTCCAAACCCGATTCCCCAAATCGCAAATTAACCAAACCACCAGGGGCCTTTCCGTCAATACATCCACCTCCCCCCTAACTGTAGTTTTCCCGTACGGTAAAAATCCAGAACACACTCCACTCTCTCTAAATTCCAAATTCAATCTCTCTCACTTCTCTCTCTGTGTTGCTACCGTGTGTTCTAAATTTTCTCTCTGCTAGGGTTTTGAGGTTTTTCAGTTTAAGCTATGGCGTCATCTTCGTCTGAGCCTCCGGCGAAAGCTGAAGGCGGGGCAGCAGGAGGTGGAAGTGGAGAAAATTCGGAAGCGGTGGCGGTAGCGAACGATCAGATATTGATATACAGAGGATTGAAGAAAGCTAAGAAGGAGAGAGGTTGTACTGCCAAAGAGCGAATCAGTAAAATGCCTCCTTGTGCCGCCGGCAAACGTAGCTCCATTTACCGAGGTGTCACCAGGTGAAAATGCATATATCAACATCATATATATATATATATATATATATATTGTACTCTATATAAAGCGTTTGATTTGATATGTTTGTGAAATTACAAAGTTACACTTCGTACTATAAAGGTCGACTTGATGTGCTTATTTTGTTTGAAATATCTATGTGATTTGAAGAATTATTAGGTATTATATTGACACGTATAGTGTGTGCCACCGATTCCGGTATATACATATATGAACAAGGTTTAAGCTATATCCATGTAAGATTAAGAAGTTGCTAATAACTTTCTTTCAATTTATGGTTCAACAATCTAGTAATTGAATTTGATAATTATTATATGATGAATATGTATGTCAAAAATTAAATTAATGAGAGATTTAGAAGATCCTAATTACAATCATGCTTTGACTTAAATTATCTGCCTTATAAAATTTAGAAAAGTTTAGCAAAGTGATCCAATTGTTAATTTGTTGCAAATATTTGATAGATTTCTTTTTTGGGGTCAAAGAATATTTGATAGATTTGAAATTAGCAGACTTGATAAACACATATGAATATTATCCAACAGTTTGATAAATTAAGAATTCAAAAAGAAGTTGTGGTTGGTGTAGAACTTATTAATCTTAAACTGAACTGGCGTAACTTAAACATTATTATAATATAAATGTGTATATATATAATTGTGGATGGATTTATGTATTTGGAGAAAAATAGAAGAATTTATAGTATTCGACTCTCTTTGGTAGTTGAGAATGAACTATTTTTGGTAGCTAAGTTATGCATTAACAGTTGAGGTTTTGGTCTTTTGTTGGGGTAATTAATTAGAGCAAAATTGAATTTTTTTTATTTTGTTTACGATCTTACATTTTGCAGCAACTAGACAAAAGGGAGTCTATTTTTGCCAACTTTTTTTGTTGCTAAGTTATTCTTTAACATTTTTTTTTATCAAGTAATGGACCTAACCATGGATATACGTATGTTCAATGACTGGTGGAGAAAATTGATCAAGGCTACTTGGATTACTCTGAAACTTTTATTTGTTCAGAACCTATAAATCTGAAGAGAAGGCAAATGATAATTTTAGGTCATGTAAACTCCACTCAGTTGGTAGTGCTCTGCCCTTGTTTAAAGCATCTCTGAATCTTCTCTGCAAAATGGCAGTTTATCAGCTTCTAGCAATCCAAATAATCCATTACTCTCTTGCTGACATTTGCCATTTGTGGAGTGCTTTTTGTGTCATTTGAACTATTGAACTTGCATTTGGATAATGGGAAGTGGCCAACTTTGGTATTTTTATGTTTTGATTATGGGGGAGCAACTAATATCAGTAATGGTGCCCTTAAAGACACTTTCTTTAGTGTTTTCTTGAAAAATTAATAGAGAATGGAGAACAATACTATTTACTTTAGTCTAATATGCCACATTTTATGACATAACCTTCACAGCATTTTGGTGGAATGGTATAGACGTAGCCTAGTTGATTTCTGTTAATCGTCAAGTGTTTATTCCTATCTTTCCTTATGGAACTTCGTTTTTTGGCAAAGTCCAATTACAACTCAAGGCCTTTTGAACCGTTCGTTTTGTCATTCACAAGTGATCCTCATACGATGATCTCAAGAGGGAACATGCAAATATATGTATAATTACCGTGTAGCATTTTGAGTATAACTATAGCAACCACTTCCATATTTAATTTCGTTTTTAATATTCTTTTTCCTTTTTAACCACCTCCACTGAACGGTTTATCATTCTATGTTGTAACATTATCCTGTTTCCAAACAAAATTTGCGAACTCAGGCTTTTGGTTTTGTGGTATTAGGCATAGATGGACTGGTCGGTATGAAGCTCACCTTTGGGATAAGAGTACCTGGAATCAAAACCAGAACAAAAAGGGAAAGCAAGGTCTCTCTTTCTCTTGCTAATACACTAATTTTTCCTCTGTACAGTTTATCAAAATGTCTAGCAATGTCTCTGTTTCTTGTTAGAAATCTAATGCTTTCTAGTTCTGCATATTGCATGGAAACTGGGACTGATCGGTGCACTTTCCGTTTTCACAGTTTACTTGGGTAAGTAACTTGATGTATGTATCTCTCGGAACCTCCTAATGATGGGTTCATAACCTAATAGGAAAATGATAACCTTGTTGGTTGTATTGACTGGGATCATACTAGGTGCATTAATGAGTTGTACATTCCGAGAATGTGAAGTCCATCAATGCAGCCGGTATGAATTACCGGTTGATAAAGCCAGTAAGTGTAGCATTGCTCAACCTAATATTTTAAAACTTCCTAATAAAACATTCCTATAGGTGCATATGATGATGAGGAGGCTGCAGCCAGAGCATATGATCTTGCTGCCTTGAAATATTGGGGCCCTGGGACACTCATTAACTTTCCTGTAAGAAATTGCAGATCTTTCTTTCATTTTGTAGACAAATATCCATTTTGCATTATTTTCAAGTAGGCCTAAATGTAAACTGGTTTGCTTGTTTATTTTAAGTTTGTTTTAGGTTTGATGAGCCAAAGAGCATAATTCTTGACAATATTTTGAATTACAGAGTGAACTTTCATGATTTTGAGAAAATACTGTTCTTCAAATTCACAAGTGACTCACTGATGACTGTCTTGTGCATGAACAAATGCATATCCCGATTTATATTTCAGGTCACTGATTATACAAGAGATCTTGAAGAGATGCAAAATGTCTCAAGAGAAGATTACCTTGCATCACTACGAAGGTGTACATATAATCTGCAAATTTGTTTACTGTTTTAGAAGTTTGACTGTTGCTCATATAACACATTATTACCGCAGAAAGAGTAGTGGTTTCTCAAGAGGAATCTCTAAATATCGTGGTCTCTCCAGGTATGCTTGTAGTAAGTATGAGCTTTTATGTCGTCGAGCATTTATGATATTGTGTATTTTAAAGGGGGACTTCAGTATTTTTTTTCTCCCCCAAACTAAAGGTGGCAAACCTAAGATTATTTTGCCAAAATTGAAAGGGGTAAGAACATTCTCATCCCCCCTCCCCCCCAAAACCTAAAAAAAAAAAAAAAAAAGTATCGCATAGCTTTGGCCCTTTCGAAAGTATGTATCCCATGCATTTTTCCTTTCTTTGTAACATGCTTCTGCTTTCTATTCCATTTTTTGTGTTATCATGGATTAGTCGCTGGGATTCATCATTTGGTCGTATGGGTGGAACTGATTACTTCAACAGTGTACATTATGGTAAGTATGGAGACCCCTTGTCCCCTGAACTTGTATCCTTTTTTTATTAATAATATTTTATGTTTCTTATAAAAAAAAATAAAAAAATACAAATTTAGACCTATCTTTAAACTATTCGAACTTATAATCTCTTCCTCTCTTACTAGGTGATGATGCTTCAACAGAAAATGAGTATTTAGGCGGTTTTTGCATCGATAGAAAGATTGACCTAACAAGTTACATCAAGTGGTGGGCCCCCACTAGAACCCGTCAGGAGGAAACAAAATCTGAAGACATCGGCAGTGAACTTAAAACACTCGAATGGGCAATGCAGCCCACCGAGCCATACCAAATGCCCTGTTTGGCCGTGTCCAATGACAGAAAAAACACCAAAGGCTCCAAAGTATCAGCAATGAGCATTTTGTCTCGTTCTGCAGCCTATAAGAGCTTGCAAGAGAAAGCATCGAAAAAGAAAGAAATTAGTGTCATCGAGAATGATGAGAATGAAAATAAAAATGCTATCAACAAAATGGACTATGGGAAGGCGGTTGAGAAATCATTGAGCCATGATGGTAGTGGAAGTGAGAGGCTTGGGGTTGCATTAGGGATGAGTGGGGGATTATCATCTCTCCAAAGAAATGCATACCCTTTGGCTCCTTTCTTGTCTGCGCCGCTTTTGACCAGTTACAACACTATTGATCCATTGGTTGACCCTATTCTTTGGACATCACTCGTTAATGTTCTTCCTACTGGAACATCTCGTGCTGCTGAGGTTCGTATATCAGTTAATGAAGTGTATTTATAAAATTATGTATATGCATGATCTGCTTGTTGGGTGATCATCTCTACCAAACTTTATTTTAAAGTTTAAGAATTTGATTCTCATCAAATTTCCAATACACGTACTAGATTGAATTTTCATGAAATTTGGTGGAGATGATGATGGTGAGGACATTATATTATCTCCACCAATTTTCATCAAAAAAAAACAATTTGAAAGTGAGTTTAATACAAAGCAATAATTTGAGAGGGACCAAGAATGTGATTAAAAAAAAGGCAACTCAGATGATGTGCCACAAATGCATTAATCAGTGAGTGAAAGAATGTGTAGTCACCAACCAAGGAATTATGACACATCATCGAAATTATGTTTTTTGCTTCCCAAAATTAGTCCTAGAATTGCTCAATTCAAAATTGGTTTATACATGCATTTTCGGCCGCCAAAACATTTGATGATCATCTCACCCGCTAACTACAGATTTCTCCTCATCACGGAGATATCAATTCCACCATACTTCATAAAAAAGAGAGGTCGTCGTGTAACCTCCCAAAAGGGGAGTTTCATAACATGCTTAAAAGAAGGCAGCCCTTTTTGGAGTCACGACTATATTAAACACACTTAAATATTTGAACCTCATTCGCTTAACTTTTTAAATAACCTCAGTTATCACAGAATATTTCAGTTAAAAGTTTGTCCCTTGTGAGAGTGCTGAAATTATTCACTGCAGGTTACAAAGACGGAGGCCACCAGTTCAGAATATACTTTCTTCCAGCAGGGGGATTAAACATAGCAGCAGAAATTTTCTATTTGGAAACTAGTGGGATTTTAGAAGAGCAGAAGCAAACATAGCAACAACTCAGACTGTCTTATGAATGAGAGAGGTTTATATCTATGTGATGACATGCTTGTACTACATGTGTTTTTGAGAAGTTTTAAGCACTATAGAAAGGATTTGTATATTTTGGAAGATGTATAATAGTGCCCTCTTTTTTTCAATATGTAACTTAACGAGCAGGTATACAAGTCAACAAGAAAGAGAGAATACAGATCACTATTTGTAAAGATGTCTTACATTTAATTTCACTTTAGTGCTTTACGCTCAATATTCTTGGTGTATTTTGGTTCCTTCTGCTAATCTTGATGTATTAAGGGGCAATGGGAAAAGGGCATTTTACATGATCAGAGAAACGATAACATTTGTATCTAAACAACTTTCGTATTCCCCGTCACTTGATCAGAGAAAAAGGATAACATTGTTAGATATAACAGTCGTACCAAATATTTTTCATAATAAATATTAACTTCGTATCTTTTCTATGTCAAGATTGGCTCTTTACCTACCTTTTCAAGATGTGAAAGATTATTTGGGGATTGAAAAAAATGGAACAAAGCCCCAACATTGATAACAAGTTCAACCACAAAGTGAAACTATTAACTTGAGATAAGAGGGAATTAATCTGTTCAAGCTTTCACCAATTATTCATGATACACAAAAACTTGAAAATTAAGTATAAATTACAAAACTTCAAAAGGATGTATAGAGAAGGTCCAGTTAAGCCACTTCTTCACTACCCCCTCTTACGCCTAACGCAACCAACTCGTGATAAACCTATCCTATTCTAAGAGCCTCATTGCATCATTGTCGGTAAGAACTATATAAATAAAATGCAAGATTTTTCATGTTTTACAACAATTACCCAGCTGCAAATCAGGATTTTCACAAAAATAAAAATAAAAAGAATCCCATGAATACCATCACCCCCGAAACTCATTTTCTCTCTCTAGCATGTTCCAAGAACCGTGCAAGAGGAACTTTGTACTTTTGTCAAGATAGGCGTCCAAATCATACCCCCCTGACTTCATTACATTCATAAGCTCACTCGCATGTTTTTCACTTTGTTTTTCTCGAGACCGAAGAAGGCACTTTAGCAACTGGTTGCAAATTCGAGGCCTCAAAACCAAACCTTTCTCTACCGTGTACAGGAAGATTTTTATCGCCAGGTCCAAATGCCCTTCTTTGCAGAGACTATTAATCAGCATCACACAACTTGGGGCAGAAACATTGACACCGAATTCATCAAGAATGGTGAATATATTTAAAGCTTCATTGGGTTTGTGGACTTGACACAATCCGATGAGCCAAATGGTGTACGGTGCTGAATCAAAATCTCTCAACTTGAAGTCCATTTCAAGCAACTCTCGAACAGCCTTTTCCAATTCTCCTCTTTCAAAATTTTCTTCAACAGACTTAATTGCTTCTTCTTCCCTATCCGGAAGACTTCTCAAATACTTCAACCAAAGACCAAATGCTACCGAAAGTTTCCTCTTTCGGCAAGACCAAGTCATGAGTGATTTATAAACCGCAGAGTGAGGCTTGCACCCGTTTTTAGTCATTTGTTCAAGAACCACAAAGGCATCCTCCTCTCGGTCAACCCTTTGGAGCCCATCTATGAGTGTTCCATATGTAATCGAATCGGCTGAGAGCCCCTTGAGTTGGAGCTCCTTGAAGAGCTTGAAAGCACCGTTGATTTTCCCCTCTTTGCAAAAGCCGTTGATCAAAATGTTGTACGTCGTGATGGTTGGAACAACTCCACTATCAGCAAGCTGCATTAGAAGCCTATAAGCTTTGAGAATCAGCCCCGACTCACACAATCTCTCCACCATTGTTTGAAGGCTTGCACTATCAAGAACCCGATCAGCACCTTGAGAAAGCCGAAGAAACAATGATGGGTTTCTTCCAATCTCCATCTTGTAAAACAAAAGGCGAGCTTCCTCGAGCTCCCCAGCCTTACATAGCCCATCGATAAGAGCATTAAAGGTAACAACAGAAGGAAAGCACCCAATCTTCTCCATGTCATTAAAAATTTGCCTCGCCTCCCCCACAAGGCCATTCTTGCACATACCGCATATAAGAATCGTGTAAGTATATGTGTTTGGGAAACTATCAAGCTCCGAAATTTCAAGTTTAAGGGATCGAGCCTGATCCAAGAGACCCATATCGCAAAACCCTTTGATCAATGTATTGTAACAATGAGTATCCGGTACCACGCCCCTATCAGTCATATCCCTCAACATTTTTAGTGCATCATTCATCATTCCCGCCTTCGACAACCCACGAATCATGATTGTGTACAATATAAGGTCAGGTGTGATATTATCATAGTGGAGTTTCTGAAACAATTCATGAGCTTCATTGAACCTCCTAGCCCTAAACAAACCATCAACTAAATAAGCATACCCGCGTAGGCCAAGAACAAACCCATCCTTCTTAAAATCCTTCAAAATACAAAGCGCTTCCTCCATCTTACCCAATTTACAAACTCCATTAAGCAATGCGTTGTAAGTAACAAAATCTACAGGAGACCCACTATTTTTCATTGCATTAAACAATCTATATGCATCATCAGTCCTCTTCGCTTGACATAAACCGAAAAGAATAACAGTATTAGTAATCTTATCGGGCATGATACCTCTCTCAGTCATTTCATCAAACAGTTTAAGCGCGTCTTTAGTCTTCCCATCTTTGCACAACCCATCAATCAAAATGCTAAAAGTCGAGCAATTTGGGTATGAATTCGACTTCAACATCATATTATACACTGCCAATGCCAACAAAATCACTTCCTTTTTTACCATAATATGCAACACCATGTTATAAGTAAACAAATCAGGTTTACAATCAAAATCTTTCATCCTACCAAAACATTCAACCGCCTTCTCGGCCTCATTCATCTTCCAATACCCGGCAATCAAAACCACAAAAGCACGCGAAGGAATTTTCACTCCAAGATTCTTAACCTCCTCAAGAGCTTCCCAATACAAACCAATTCCATTCCCATTATCCCTAACAAGCATATCAATAACCAAATTATGCGAATCCCAACTACGAAATCGCTTTCTCCTCATTGCCCACAAGAAAAAACGGAAACCCAGTTTAGGGTTTTGCTGTTCTTGGATCACAGAAGTGACAATGTGAGGAGAGAGGTAAGGTATAAAGATCGAGAGAGCACTCTCCATAGGGTTTATTGTGTCTAGTATAGTGAGTACTTCATTGGAAATAGAGATTTCGCTCTGGGAGGTGAATGGGTGAGTTTGAAAGTAATTGAATTTTGGTGGGTTTGGCGTGAAGTGGAAGATTGGATTGAGAATTAAAGATCTGAGCTTCATAATTGAGGAATGATTGTGTCATTGTTTCATAAGGATGGGTTTTGAGGGATTTTTGATAGGGGAGTGTTGGGTATATTGGTTTTGCGGAAGGGTTGGGGTGGGGAATGCGGTGGCGGAGCGGTGGTTCGCCGGAGAGGACTAAAAAGGGGCTGAGGGTTTTTGAATTTGATGACGCTTGAAGGCCCGTAAAGCCCACCTAAGCTAAGTTTAAATGATACTAACACTGTAACTTTAGCGTTAGGACCGATAATATTTGACATGACAACTAACTCGACACAAACTCGACTCGGAGTTAGCAGGTTTGAGTTAATTATAAACGAGTTCGGGTCAATTTCGAGTTAGACACGCCTAACCCGCAAATTAAACGGGTCGTGTTTGGGTTAACCCGCTAACTTGAAATTGACCCGTAATTATTACGATTATTTTTTGTTTTATTTTTGCAGCTATATATATATATATATATATATATTTATTTTGCCATCTTACTTGGACAATCATATTCTTATTTTGAGTATTAGTAGTAGACGATAATTATTATGTTTTTTATGATGGATAAACCACTAATTCTTTATGTTTTTATTTCGGTTATAGAATGCTATCTATTTTGACTCTAGATTATTAATTATTCTCATATTATTTTGATTAAATATTGAATTTTAATACTTATTATTAATTACTTATTAAAAATTTAAAACTATTATAAAACAAGTTAATTTTTTTCACATGATACTTAATTGTCATTATAATCATAAAAGGTTAATCGTGTCGTGTCGAGTTGCAGGTTTAATATGACCTATTTATTAAACGGGTTAATCAGGTCGTGTCGTGTAACCTGTAAAATAAACAGGTCATGTTCGAGTTAATATAAATGACACAATTAGTTAAACGGGTCGTGTTCGGGTTAACACTAATACTGTAATATTTGTGTGTTGACACGACCCGAACACGGCACGTAAACCCGAATTGCTAGCCCTATTTAGCGTGCAATATGAAATATCTTATGCACCTTTGGTTAGAATTTCTGAATTAAAATTTAAAAAATAAAATAAAATTTTAAAATTAATTTGTGTTTGGTATATTATTTTTAAAAAAGTAAAAAAAAATCATACAAATATTTTATTATATTTTCAGAATTGGTTTTTATTAATCTAAGTAATTATTAACTTTATATTTTCGGAATTGATTACTAAAAAAAATTATAGTGCTGAACCAAGCATGATAATTTTAAAGTTGCATTGTTGCTGTGAAATAAGTTTTATAATATCAATTTTTAAAATTTATACCAAACATGATAATTTTAAATTTGCACTGCCACTGTGAAATAAGTTTTATAATATCAATTTTTAAAATTTATACCAAACATGATAATTTTAAATTTGCACTGCTGCTGTGAAATAAGTTTTATAATATCAATTTTTAAAATTTATACCAAACATGGTAATTTTAAAAATACATTAAATGATTTATAATGCTCAACCAAATAGCACCTAATTACCCATCATCCTATAATTTATAAATTATACAATTTAAAATTATTTAATTTATTAATGATTTAATTTAAGTGTTTAGTTACAAAAATACATTATTATATAAAAATATAAACTTAAATTAATATCTAAGATATTAAATAAACATAAAGTCATTATTGAAGTTATATAATTTATAATTGTTATATATAAGTTAATGCGTAAAAAGTCACATAATATTTTATTTTTGTTAAAATGAAAATATATACAATTTATTAAAGCAAATATAAGTGAGATAATTTACACAAAAAAAATTAAAAAAAAATCCTTGTCTTTTATTATAATAACAAAAAAAAATATGTTGCTCCATTTAGGGCTCGTTTGATTCAAGCTTTAAGAATGGTCAGGACACCTTTATTCCTGGCATCCTTTATTCCAATCCACTAGTACTCGTTTGGTTGGAATTTTAGGAATTAAATCGGCCCAAAAAAAATCTGAAATAAAATAATTTTTTCATTTTTTGGAAAAAAAAATTCGTTTTTTGGATAATATTTTTTTTTTTTCATTTTTGGGAAAAAATAAATTTTTCATTTTTTGAAAAAAAAAATATGATTCTTCTAAAAGGGAATTCATGGAATCCTCCCAACTTATAAGGTAATGAAATTTAGCAAAATAAGAGAATTTAGGTTTCTTAAGAATCCTAAATTTTTACCTAAAACTCCAACCAAATAATAAAATTCTAATGAAATGAAATTTAAGATTTTGAGAAAACTCAAAAGCTCAAACTAAACGAGCCCTACAAAGTGCGACTCGAATCCAAAATTCTCCAGTATGAGTAAACATAACAATGTGTTCAGTTACTATATGAACTATAAGGCAGATAAGTTAATGTCCATATCTATAACATATAAGTAAAATGGAGACTTTTTTTTTATAATTATGATTGTTTTTAAACTTATTTAGTGAAATAGGGTTGTTTTAAACTTATTTGTGAAAATATGGGTAGTTTTAAAATTGAGGTTTAGAGTTTCGATTTTGACACTAAAATCGCGAGTCAAAATAGCAATTTTACCAAAAAAAAAATGCGTTAAAAACGCGACTACGTATAGCGTTTTTACTGTTAAAAACGCAACTGCATATCACGTTTTTACCATTAAAAACGCAAGCCAAAATCGCGTTTTTAAAGCAGATTTTTTTAAAAAAAAAACCGATGAAAGTGATCGCGTTTTTAAAGGAAAAATCGGAATTCATTTCCACGTTTTTTTATTTAATTAATTTCCACCAACAAACCCTATATGCCGTTGAGCACGTCGTAAATTTGAATTACGCCACTTCTGTCTTGTTGTTTCTTCTTCTTCTTGCTTGCTCTGAAGTTTTTCTTCCTCTTGCTCTTCTTCTCTCCATCTTCTTCGTAATTTAAAATATGAAAAATAGAAAAATTGAGAAAATCATTCACTCATAATAGTTTTTCTCTTCTTCAAAAAAAATAGGTATGTTCATTTATAGTATTTTGTTTATTCATAGATCTATATTTTTTATTTATTTGTAGATATATATATTTTGATTATTTGTAAATCTATGTTTGAATAATAATTATATAAATGAAATAAATGGGATATTATTGTAGATTTATGATATAGATTTGTTTGATTATTGTAGATTTATGATATAGAGGGTTAGATTTATTATCATATAATTGCAAATTTGTAAATTTATTATTATATTATTGTAATATAGAAGATTTGTGCTTAGCCCAATTATAACGATTTATGGTTTCAAATATTTGTGAAATTAATTTCAAATTCCCTAATTAAATGTATGTTTCTTTTGGAATTTTGGATATTAATAGATTTCAAAATTATAAGGTTTGCTATAAGCTAAATTTAGGGATAATTAATAATATTTCGTAGTGGTTTATAAGTTTGATTGTTTGCGGATCTAAGTTTGCTATATACTTAATAGTTATATTTGTAGTAGTTTATAATATATTTTAATTTGCAAAATTTTATTTTATGATTTTAAATAAATAATTTAATATAATATTTCGTAGGGGTTGATACTTAATTTTATTTTTTCAATAATTATATAACTACTTCAAAGAATGTATATACTTAATTAATTTTTGAGAAATTATATTTTATTTTAAAGAATGTATTGTTTACCATTATAATGGAGGGCATGTTTGATTATTTTAAATAAATTATATTTACTATCAGTTGGTGATAAATTTGTTTAATTGTGTTGAAGGTAAACAATGACGAGTAGACAAGTATTTATGCTGTTATACTGGGACGGAGAAATTATTAATCGAGAGCATGGACAATGTTACAATATGCAACATAAAACAGGAATTATCGTTAAAGAATGTACAACGTACTCGGAATTAGTTGGAATGATTTATTCTGCTATGAATGTTAACCTCTCGTCCGTCTACCTTAAAGATTGTATGTAGATGTCCACGCTTTGTGACCATAAATGTTTGCAGTTTCTTCCTCCATGAAATTAATGATGACAGAAGCTTACATTTTGCAATGGGTTATTGCCTAAATGTTTCATCTGTTAATGTAATCGATTTGTATGTGGAGAAAGTTGATCTAAATTATGATGTGTTCCTACTTTGCTGAAAAATTTCCAGCCTCAGCGTCATATAGTTCACCACCATCGACACAGTACACTCATGTTTCTAACTTGCCTTCTACTTCACGACCATCAAAAAAGCTTGAATTTTCTCCTGAGACACATGGCCATACCCGTAAGAATTACATGCCGGACCAGCCAATGTTTGAGTACGAAGATGGTATAGAATATGATGACTCCACTGGAGAGGACACGGATTGGAACTTGGAATCTAACAGTTGTACAGAAGAGAGTGAACACTTAAAGCGAGGAATGTGAACAATCAAACCAAATTGAGGTGGTTGCGAAAGACATACCGTTCTTGTACACACAATTTTATGTTACGTATGTGGATCAGGAGGTGACAATTAATGAGCAGTTGGTAGATCAAAATGAATTACGGAAGGAGCTCACTTACGAGACTAAAGATAAGTTGAAGGTTGCCGTGAAACAATATGCAATTAAGAATCAATTGAATTTATTGTTGATGAATCAAAGGCAGATACATGGGCAATAAAGTGTAAATTGCATGAAAGAGGGTGCAAATGGCGGCTCCGTGCTTGTAAGAGGAAGAAGAAACATGGCCAGTTTGAAATAACCAAGTACGAGGGTCTCCACACATGCACATTTGATCGTATGAAACCAAGTCACAAACATTTGGACTACAAATTCGTTGCCAGCAAAGTAAAACACATGATTAAGGTTGACCCTGGCCTTAAGATTGGCGTTATCGTCGCATTTATTAAGGATCAATATGGTTATAAGATTTCTTATTGGAAGGTAACGCAGTAGTAGTGGTGGTGGGGGTGGGTAACGTACTACTAGTAGTGGTAGGTAACGTAGTAGTAGTGGTGACTGTAGGGTCCGACGGGGAAGAGACATGCTTGTGTATAGGTAGACGGCCCAGCATCATGTGATAATGTATCAGACTGTGCCGAAGACGTACTAGTAGTAGTAGTAGTGGCAGGTGTGTGCCGCCTCTGACGACGACGGCGGTGGGGTCGTGGGATTGGCTCGGGTATAGGGCCGTGGACCTGTAATGGATCAACAGATAATCGAAAATTCTTGTCGCGTCTTAATAAGAGCTTGAATGTGCCAAGTCAGATATCTCCTCGGATGTAGAATCTCCTGTGATCGACCGCAAAGGATGGTTCATAGCCAACGAATATATCTTAGCAAGTGCATCACCCTGGAAAATAACAAAATTATATAAATATGAAATTTAAGACGGCAAAAAAAATCTAAATTACATTTAGCTAATGCAATTCTAACTTACCAATATCTCTAATGTTACTCCTACTGGCTCAGGACCAAACTCAGGAAGGTTGCTCCGGCGCCGCAAAAATGAAACGACGAGTAACAGTATGAAACCAAATCATGTACGGGTGGTCGTACTGTATTGGGCCCTGTAAGACATCCGCAGTGACTACGTGGTCATGTCTGCGATCCCAAAAGGCGATATAATCGCGGTGCTGATGTCTTCAATCAATGGGATCTCCGCGCCCCCTCCCTTTCATATTCGTGTCGTGCAACTGCTCACTGGTGTCAAAATGAACGAGGATATTCTGGTGTAAACCAAATTGTCGCATGACGCTGTCAGGGAGGTGCCACTCCACTATCTCAAAGTAGATAAGAGGTGACCTGCTCCGCCATATAGCCTGACCGGCAAGACAATAAGGAGGCCAAACCAGCCATAACATGTGCAGTGTACGGCTGCCAAATCATCTGTAAATTAATAAATACAACTTAGTAATTTTTGAAAATTTCGGTAGAGTTCCGTCTGTTTATAGAACAATCTATTATTTTCATATTGACCTGTTAAACAAGTTTATTATAACTTTCCAAACAAATACATCTCCCAATCAATCAAAAAGGAATCTATACATCCAACTATAAATATAAATATAATTTTCTCAACCAACCAAGTTCATTTACCAATCAATCAATGGCTACGAGATATATAGTCACACAACAGTCTACCATAATAATTAGATTTACATGCTCCGCTCACATACGATCTAGCTGGTCCCTATAGAAAGTCAAAACATGTATCAGCGTCCGCTCTAGTGAGAACCTCGTCTGCCACCTGTATTAAATAAATGTAGGGTGTAAAAAAGGTAATCATAGCCGTAGCATATATTGACACAATTGTCTTCTTATAATTCAACAAACTTGGCTCCGTGCGGAGGTCTATCAATCGAATGAATGAGCTCCTGCTTCGCAATAGCTACGTCAAAGCAACGAGGGCGAATATGTGATAATCTCCCCCAACACCATAACTAACATAAATTAAATTATAATATATTATTGACCATGTAAATTCAAAATATAAGATTAAAATTTTTGAAATTCAGCCATGTATACTTGTAACAAGATGAGTGGACCGACAATCTGTTTTGATCCTATACGCGTGGCTTGACACATCTCCCTGTACAACACCGCAAGTGCAGCACTACCCCAACTATAATGGCCCACCATATTTAAATCCTGAAGTAGTGGGAGTAAAGAAACTCTAACATATACCGAGGACTTGTCAGCCAAAACAGAACCGCCTAGCGATTTAATAATCCAAGCACGTGCGTGTCGCTCGACAATAACATCATCAGCATCATGGGCATGTATCTCTCCAAATGTATCTGCTACCCAAGAAAGCTTCAATTTTGAACGCCTGAAAGCGTGGTCCGGTGGTCAGATACCCAATACACGCTCACAAACGTCAGCTGGAGGGGCATCCAATGGAGGGCCAGTAACTGCATGGCCATCAACTGGTAATCCAAGTAGTAAAGCAACATCCTGGAGTGTGATACTGCACTCCCCAATAGGTAGATGAAACGTGTATGTTTCCTGCCACCAACGCTCTACCATAGCCGTAATCAGTGCATGATCATACTGGATGTGCCCTATGCGGTACAGTCCGTAGAATCCTTTTCGTAGTAATGCACGCTGTACAATCTCAAGAAGAAGAATTTGACTGTCCATCAGGCCCACTAAACTCAGTAGCGCTCCTACGTGGCTCCAACAAAGCTGGATCATTGCCATCCCATATAGCAGAAGACCGATGCTGGTCCTGTAAATATAAGACATGGCGATCCACAGGACCAGGATCCATCGATAAATACCTATGTTCATATACGTGTTAAATAGATATAAAAGAAGATACAATGCATATTAACGCGTACATATGTGAACCCAAAAAAGTTAATAAACTGCATAATTAATACACATCCATTCATTACAAGACAAATTACATTATAATGTCGCATTACATATTGCAAGGGCAAATAACTAATTTAGCATCCTTACATACTTAATTACCGAAGTTCTAAACACATACATATACTAAACAAAAATACATAACAACAGTAACCATAAGTCTACAACGTATAATAAAACAAATTACATAAAACTGACACAAATAATAGGAACATAAGCAAATAAATCATATTCCTTGCACACTTGAGTGATTTCTTGCATTGCTCGTACTTCCTTTGTTCTTCTCCTCTCTTTTCCCTCTCCCTTTCTATGCCTGTGAGAATCCGCAAATGCGACCCTCGGGTTCTCGTTCCCGTTGGTGGGCGTCTGAAACATCGGAAATGATTCGATTCCATTTGCTTAAGTGTTGATAATTCTATCGGGAGTCCCTCTATCCTATTTCTAGATGCAAGAGGGTTCGTTCAGAGTCGCCAGTCTTTTACGAGAAAACAACAAAATGATTGTGTAAAAGGGAAGGCTACAGATAAGCTTTCTTTACACGTTTGTCTACGAAACCAGGATTCTTAGGGTTCGAGAACTTATTACAGTTTGGAAGGTGTTAAGCACCCATTCCGCCCTTTCGGTCTCTATGGTCTTATATGTTTATTCTATGTTGGAAAACTTGGATGCTTTTACTGATATTCTATTGTTTCTGAAAATAACTAATGAAAACCTGTTTTTCAGCGCGTTAGGAATCTCCACAACTTGTCGCCACTTCGTTTACTAGGACGGGGATCGACCTGCCCGGTCAGGTCGCGGGGTGCGGGGCAGCGCCCCGTTTAGAAAAATCGAGTTTTAAACAAGTTACGTAAAACAATATACAAATATCTTATTTAATTACTAGAAGAGACTTTAGTTACCTTCCCGACGAATATATAAGAATAAGAGAGAGAAAATATAATACGCAGAGAAGACCTCCGGCGATTAGCTTTTCCTCTTAAAAATATTTTCAGCGGTCTGACTCTAGAAGGTAGCACTCCGGGTGCAAGATTAGATCCAGACTCTTGCGAAAATAAATGTTATCGCAGATCTCCGAGAAGGCTTAAAGATTAGAAAATATGAGAGAGAATAAGGGATTTTAGTATAGAAATTGTGGCGAGAAGTGCCGTCTAGAACCCTTAGGGGTGTTGGCCTATTTATAGTGCTCGGGAGAGATTGTCGCGCGACATTCCCCAGAAAGGGCAAGTGTCGCGCGACAATCCATTTCACTGTACCTGTTTGTCGCGCGACATTCTGTTTGTCGCGCGACAAACGCTGAAGTGATGGGTTCTGACACTGTGATGTGTCAGAAAGTGGTTGGTCGGGTGCAGAGGGGTTTGTCGCGCGACAAAAGTGATTGTCGCGCGAATACCAGTATCTCGTGCGACAATCCCATTAAAAATAGGTTTGTTGGCCAACAAACCCTTTCGATAGTTTCGGGTCCGGATGGGTCCCGGACTCCAAAAACGGAGTTCGAAGGTCGTTAGGGTTCTTGCGGGGGTCAGATCGTTTAAAGCCCTTCACAAACGATTTTCAAGTCTTTAACCCCTTCAGCAACTGCCCTCCAATCTTCTTTTTGGAAATAATGCCTTATTTGATGTAAATTTCTTTCATCTCTTCCTGATATTTTTTCCTTGTCAACCCAGTTTCATCCATTACTTCCTGCAACCAAAGAATCTCCGACCTGGGTTTTGCGACGTCCACACTCTAATTGAAGCCTACAAAAACAAGTTTGTAATGGAACCAGAGTAAAAATTTCTGCGAAAAATAAAATGTTTAGTTTCTATTACTTTTAAACAAGTATATAAAAAAGTTTCTGTATATACATGTGACTCTGTGTGTGTATATAAATGCTTCGCAATTAATTAAGCATACTTGAAGATTAAATAAAAGTATATATATAACACCAAATCACGATAGCCTTAGTATATTCTGCTCTCAAGATTAAATAATTAAGCTTACTTTAAGATTAAATAAAATATTATATATAAAAGCTTCTCATTTATCCCTCTTACTATATACTATTTTTAAGATTAAATAATTAAGCTTACTTTAAGATGAAATAAAGTATTATATATAAAAGCTTCTCATTTATCCTTCTTAGAGGCGTACTGCTTTCAAGATTAAATAATTAAGCTTACTTTAAGATTAAATAAAAGATTATATAAAAGCTTATCATATATCCCCCTTACTATATATTGATCTGAAGATACCATAAGTTAAGCTTACTTTAAGATTAAATAAAATATTATGATTGCTACCTGAAGCAAAATCGAATTGCTCAAATTAAACGTGTTGAGATTAAATAAAATATTAGGATAACCACTTTGCTTCATACAAATAAAACCTCATAAAAAATTCCGAACAGTTAACCCCACAAACCCATTATTACCCCACAATCCCATTGAAATGTTAAAAAATAAATAAAGATTATCAAATTTGTAAATTATTAACGTAGGAAATTTGTAAATTTTATGTAATGGCATGAAAATAAAAATATTAAAAAAATATTATAGTTTCTCATATAGATGTATGCAACCAAAAGTTGTTCCTTTAGATGTTCTTTTTGTTTGATAAGAAATATAAAAATCCATATAAGAAGCAAATCTATTTTTAAATATGGGTGGTGCAATTCAAAAAGTATGCAACGTCACTTCCAACTTTTTTTTCCCCAATTGAAGCAAAAAAGTTATAAATCTAGTCAATTGCTTACATATACAATTTTATTACTTTTCAAATGGTTCAGTTTGTTGTAATATGATTTTTATCCTTCATTGGCAACTGACTTTTTTTCATAATGCAAATTTGAACACCATGTACATACTTTATGATCGAGGGACCACTACAAATCTAGCTCAAACATATATAAAACATCACTATCTAATAAGTTATACAAATTGCGGCTTTTCAAAATTTACAACCAATGTTGGCTCCAAAATGAAGTTAATCCCCTACACTAACAGAACCACCAAATTCCCCAAACTACTACCAAAGTTCGACCAGCAAAACACTCGACGCTGCACCCAAACCACCCAAACCACTGAAACCATTACACAAACCACCACTAAAAGGGTCACATTTAACATATATCAAATATATATATATATACATATTACCCATTCAACCAAAAAATAGAAAACCTCAACCATCGGCCATTAATCACTGTAAAATCTCAACCATCGGCCATTAATCCCCAAACTTGTTTATTTTGATGTTTATATTACACTAATTTCAACCAAAATTAGAAAGTCTCAAAACCCACAATTATCAACTTCATATATACATACACACATACGCACATACACATACACACATACAAGCACATATATTCACAACAAAGAAGGGAAAAGATAAATCAATGAACTATCCAACAAAGAGGGGAGAAGATTTTTTACCTGCTGAAGGAGGACGGAGGTCACGGAGGAAGAAGGAGGTCCGGTGAAGGAGGAAAGGAGGAGGTCCGGTGATGGAGGAAGGAGGATTGCGGTGAGAGAGTAAGGATGGAGGAAGGAGGAGGGAAGATATGGCGGAGCTCTGCGTGCGACGAAATGAGGGAGGAAATGGAGTTGTTTTGCTTGTGAGGGAAGGGGATTTTGAATCTACTATAACAACGGGACAAGGGGAAGCGTTTTTAATGGTAAAAACGCGACTTTGAGTAGCGTTTTTACCATTAAAAATGCGATAAGGGATTGCGTTTTTACAGATTGATTTTTTTTTTTTAAAAAAAAACGCTTCTTTGAATCGCGTTTTTACAACTAAAATATACACCTTAAATCTCGATTTTAAAACTACCCTATTTTCACAAATAAGTTTAAAACAACCATACTTCACTAAATAAGTTTATAAACAATCATAATTATAAAAAAAATTCTAAAATGGAGGAAGTCCTCCTTCTCTCTCCTATTAATTATTGGTCTATTTAATTCACCTTCTTATTATTATTTCTCCTACTCAATTCGTTCAATGCTTAAGTAACATGCTTTGGTTGATTTCTTTTCTTTCTTTTTCTCCCCGCTCTCCCTTTTTTTTAAAACGAAAAAGTTCAAACAAAGATAAAAAAAGTCATAAACAAGATACGTGATTGAAAGTAAAAGTTTTCTAAATAAAAATTGTGTCATGTTCAAATGTGATTTCTAAATTATGGGAAACCAAAAGGCCTCATAATAATTTCCCCCCATGCAAAAATTCTATAAAAATACATAATCTAAAATAGAAAAATGTTAATTTGAGTCAGTTTTTACTTCTTTAATTAACTATTACTTCACTATCACATAAAAAAAAACCAAAATGTGCGGCTACTTATATATGTTCAAGCTTTTTTATTCCCTTTCTTTATTTTTTGATCATATTCTAATTTCCTTATTGCTTTAAAAGATAACAATTGGACCTTTTAGCATTGGAAATGAAACTCTCGAAAATTTTAAATACACAAAGTATTTTGTATACGTCTTATGTATTTAGAAGATTTTTCTTAAATAATTTTTTATACTATTGATGGTGTCAAAATCTAGAACAGGTAATTGACAACCGACTAACCAATGAATAATGGTGAATTAGAGGTTTAATAATGGATTGTAACTGTGAACAGTGATTGTGAACAGTATCACCGTATATGTGAACAGTGGTTGTGAACAGTACCACTGTATATGTGAACAGTAATTGTGAACAGTGACCGTGAACAGTACCACTGTATATGTGAACAGTGACTGTGAACAGTACCGACAGAAACTGATTAAAAATGAAGATGAACACGAGACATTTTTTATTAAGGTAAGTTCCCCCGGTAGCGCTTATGCTAATCCAGCAGTACGTCATCATTTTGTGTGTGCTTGCTTTGTATTAGCTCAAAGGCAATCAATTTGGATGATAATACAAGCTACCAATCTCTCTCTCTTCCTATAATTTCCTTAATTCTATTTATAAGTATAGAATTAGGATTACAAATATTTCAATATAATAAATAATAAACTGTGTGGGAGAGAGAGCGTATAAGGGTGATTGGTATTTTTTGAGGTATGAAAAGAGAGAGTATAAGACCCTCAAAAATTGGCTTGTATTTATATTGCCAATGGCTTTATATCTCTTAGAAGAGATGGATGGATATTGGGAGAGAAGGAAGAGATGTTTTTTGGTGTCGTTTGAATGAATGAATGAGGGGGGTATTTATAGGTAGAAAATGAAGGGCAAAAAGGTAAATTTGTGTAATGTATATGATGTGTATGCTTAGGTCACATGTATTCTAGAATGTACATGATGTGTATGCTTAGGTCACATAGGTAAAAATGGTATTTTACTGGAGGTAAAAAATGGTATTTTACTGGAAGTAAAAATATTGAATTACCTCTGTAGGTCAATGGTAAAATTAGTATTTAACCCCATCAACTATTATTCTCGAAACTATTTGATTAGATCTTAATGGACTTCAATATAGCACGAAAAACACAATTCATTAGACCTATTACAATAATTTATACATGAATAAAAATAGTAAATAATATTTGAAAACTCCCGCACATCGTGCGGGTTACAAGCTAGTGTAAACATAATTTTAGAGCAATGATACTGCCAGAGCATTATATCAAATTCAGAGCAATTTATCTCTGCCGCCATTTCCGGCAACCCCAAACCACCACCCCCTTTGGCACCACCGCCACAACTATTTCCATCAATTTCTCTCTCTAAATCACCATCATCTTACTCTTTAATCCTCGGTGAAAAATATTTTTAATAAACTTCAAGTTTGAGCATCATCAATTTTAGGAATGGAAGTTGTAGACGGGTAGATTAGAGAAAATAGCTGAAGATATAGGTTTAAGTTTCATCTCAAGTTTGGCGAAAACTAGAAACAGAATATTGGTAAAAAATGAAAGAGAGATTTGAAGACATCGAATTATAAAATTGGGGTTCTTAGGTTTATGTAATTAGGGATTGAGGATTTTGAAAAGAGGTGGAAATTTACATCCACCAATTTCAATTGAGATAGAGAGCTGGTCGGATCTTTGATTTAATGTAAAAATTTCGATTTGAGATAGCACTAATGATTCATTGTTGGGTGTGCTATAATTAGGTTTATAAGGCTTTCAATATTGGAGATTAATGGTCTATGTAATTTGGGAAGTTTTGAACTTGAGTCGGTGGAGGCGTTTGCAGTGGGAATGGGTGGAGATTTTTTTTTGAATTTTTTTTTTTTAGATATTTTCCAATATCACATAGTGTCTGAATCAATTTTTGCGCACATCAACTAATTCTTATTTGCAAAATAGTGACTAAGCGCCGGTCCCCATATATTTTTATAGATATCAAGATTTGACTCGAGTGCTTCCTGTTAAACCTAATATTACATTACCCCTAATGGTACATTATCATTAGTCCACTTGCCGGTAATTAGTAATGTTATGTTGTTTGTATGTCAAAATATTAACTAATTTTTTTAGATAAAAATAACATTGAATTGTATCTTTCAAAACAATAATCTTATAACATAAATATTCAGCCCCAATTCAAAAAATAATTTTGTATATGTTATAACCTTTCCAAGTAGATGGTCATCGTAAATAATAATATTAATACAGATTGTGTGTAATGCAACAATTAGTTCAACAATTAAAAAATGTACAAAACATTATTTATTATTTCATCATTTCTCGTGTTACGTCCATAGTGACAATGTTAATTATTCTATTTAACAAGAATAATTAGTTTTATTTAACAAAAAATATTTTTTCTAAATGGTATGTCAAATTGTATTAGTCAATATTTACGCACGTACTTTTTGACATTTTTACTAAAATATGTTTTTCTTTTGCTGGGTGGGTGGGTAGGTGATGAGATACGATTCACGCGTTTCCTTTTCGTAACAAAAAGGAAAATCCTAACCACACCAAACATAACAGAATTTATTCGTTGGGTTCAAGATGAATTGTATGGAGAGTATGTTTCAAAGTCAAATAAATTGTCCATTTAGAATCCAAACCAATAAAATTTATGTGTATGACAATAAACTTACCAAACTTAATTTTATTCTTTAAGACTATGTTTGACGTACATGATAAAATGAATTAGTGTCATGATTAAATATTATAGTAGATTATTTATCCTACAAAGGTTTTTTACCCCACCGAAAGTGGGATTAAATAATATCACATACTTATTCGGATGAGATAAAATAATTATATTTGATCTCGTAATCCGATGAAATTGTATAACAAACTATTAGACTCTGTTTGGCGTGCTAAATTAAAATACAAGATAAAATATAGTAATCCCACAATCACATGATTAAAAAACTCCCAACTCGAAGATGGATTATTTATTTAATTATGTATTTTGTGAGATAAGACATTAAATTTAAATCATTTATTTCGTGCTTTATACTTTTCGACATTATAACAAATATAGGATAACAATATATAATCCTATTATTTTCTAATTTAGTGTGCCAAACATAAGCATGATAGGACACATTTGATTTATTAATGACACATTAGCAAATTCCATGCAAAAAGAGCAATTAAATACTAATTTTATTGCTTATCCATATGATATAATATAACATAATATAATATAAACATCTCTATCGATCAAATAAATACGTAGTATAGAATTCCGTTAAGAACGGAAGAAGCGTATTATAGTGAATTCGTGATACTTCAATGTTCTAATTTTTTTATTTTAACATTTTCCTAAAATATATTACTACCATTCTCAAGACTTTTGTTTTTCTTTTAGTCATCTCGTTTAAAGTTCCATTACTCGTATAAGTCGTAATTAATGTATTAAATATTAAAAAAATAATGATATTAGCATTACACAAAAAAAAATTATAACATTTTAAAATTATCTTTAGTGATAAAAAAGTATTTCAAAAAGTTAATATAAAATGTTACTAAAAATAATTTTGAAGTACTATAATAATTTTGAGAAATTTTAATATCATTACCCATATCAAATCAATACCACTAATTATATCATAAAAATACTAATATTAAAGTGAGCTTATTAATTTAAAAACAAAAAAAATATACAAAGACATCAATTTTTTGGTTCAGGTAATTTTTAAATAAATTGGGTCAATTTAGGCATAGTAATTTTTAGAATCAAATCATGTATATGATTCAAAATTAGGGATGACAACGGGTTGGGTTTGAGGCGGGTTCGGCCAAACCCAACCCGCATATAAACTAGGCCCAACTCGGTGCAGGTTTTTATTTTTAAAAACCTGAATTCGCTCCAAATAGTATATGCATAAATCCATACCCTTCTCAACATGTAGTAATTATATTATATTATATTATAAGGCTATTTAAGGAACAAAATGCTATATTCGAGGTAGGTCAGGTAAATTTTGTGCAAATTCGAACCCAACCCGAACTAGCACTGAGTTTTTATATTGAAACCCAAATTGGGTCAATGTTATACGTAATAATTTTTAAAATCAAATAATGTATATGATTCAAAATTAGGGATGATAACGGGTCGGGTTTAATCAAACCCGGCCCGCATATAAACCCGGCCGACCCGAACTCGACCTGACTCGGCGCGGGTTTTATTTAAAACCCGAACCCGCCCCAAATAGTATATGCATAAACTCATATCCATTCCGACCCATAGTAATTATACTATATTATAAGAGTATTTAAGGAAGAAAATGTTTATATCTGGAACAAGTCGGGTTAATTTTGTACAAACTCAAACCTAACCCGAACCAACACCAAGTTTTATATTGAAACCCAAACCTCCTCCAATACCTAAAAAACCCGTCCTATTTAAATTAGGTCGAGTCAAAAATCTGTCGAGTTAGATTTTATTGCCATCCCTATTCAAAATACAAGCACATCGTATATATAAGGTACTAGTGCTTACTAGTGCGCCTTCTGGGGCGCAGAGGGAAGCTTCCTTTATAATATTGTGATGCGTGACTTTGGTGCAGCCGTGTAGGAATAATAAACGCCCCGTTGAAAAGAAAAAGGTAGTTCATTTCTTCTATCTTGTCGGAGAAAAAATAAAAGATATGTATATATAGAGAGAGATGTGTAATAAATTGGAATATCCTCAAATTATGTTATGAAATTAAAAAATTGGTGATTCTTTTTTTCATCTTTTATATTATTATTTCAAAAAAATTATGTATAATTTATGAGGGTTCAACCCATAATATCAAAATTAAATATAAAACAAAAGTGAAGAAGAAGAAGACGACTTCTAACAATTAAACTAATAATTTTTTATGTTTTTTTATTAAAGAGGTATGAGAAAAAAATATTATTCAAGTATATGTTAGAAATGACTATTTAGACTATAGTATAGTAGTAATTTAGATCAGTAATATAAAATATACGAGTAATGGTATGGTAGATATTTTTCATCATAGGTTATGATAGATCTCTAAGGATTCGTTTGGTTATCCTTCAAATTGCGAATTAGATAATTTACAATTAAGTAATTTACAAAATTTTCATTTATTAGTGTTTGGTTGTGTAAATTGAACAATTGTAAATATGATAATTCAAGTTGATTCATAAAAACTCAAATTAAGTCATTTCAAGTAAAACTTGAAATTGCCTAATTCTAGAATTACATAATTTGTTCTAACTCTGTTTTTCGAGACGATCTAGTTTCTACATGTGATGTTGATGCATCTAGACAAAATTTTAAATAACATAGAACAATAGATAACATGTTTTTATTCTAACTATCGGAATTTCTCGTTTAAGTTTTCCAAACACTACTTGAATTAGAATTGAATTATTCATAAATGAGCAAATTCACAATTCTTCAATCGAAAATAAACTAATTCTAAAATTAGGTAATTTACGCAACCAAACGGGCCCTAAATAAATACATCTTTAGGATTAGGCCGATGATTAACATTTTAATTATATTACATGATATTAAAAGACTAACTATTCAATTTGAGAATTTTTTCATAAATGAAATTATTTATTTTAATTTTTTAAGTAATATATAGTATTTATTATGGTGTGTGTACATGCATACCATAATAAGTTATACCACACAATTGTTCACCACAAATTAACAAGAATATCAAGTGTTTATTGTATTAATCATATTATATATATTTAATATAATAATATTTAGCAGATTATCGCCCTAAATACAACAAAAGTGAATGAACTTGAAGAAGTACCCACCATAGCTTAAGGTGAAAAGTGCCTACCACCGCACTACTCTAAAACATGCATATCTCAGATTTATTAAGTAAGAATATAGTGTTTCCGGTGTACATGTAAAATGTCTAAAATACCATTTACATGCACTTCAGGAATTACAATTTTAGACATAACAAACACAAGTCAATACCACTTGACCAAATACCATATTTATCTAGTTTCTTTTCTAAATCTATACATGATATCAAAAATTACTAGGTACTCCGTATAATATTCTACACTCATTTTAAATAACGGTCAATCTTTTTTTCAATTGTACTATAGAATAATTTTTTCTCTCTAGAGAAACCCGATATATCATAAAATGCAATTTACTCTTTTCTTTTTCATACATAATGTGTATAAAACAAATACTTGTAAACTAATATTTGAACCCATAACTTTTATTATTATGAACAACTTTATCATAATCTATCAGCCACACGATAACTCGTCACTTATTTTTGTTATTTTAATCACAATTTTGTGATTTGCACCCTTGACCACTCTTCATTCTTTATAGATGCGAGTATGCATTTAACACTATACTATAAAATAACTGGCTAAAATAATATTTATAATTCACTGCAAACTTTAGTCAGGTAATTTAATTTTGTCTTTTTTTTTCGCTTTCTCCTTTAAAAAACAGAAAAAAGAGCCTAATGTTGATTCAAAATAGTCTCGCTACCAAATTGCGCATTTTTTGGTAGTAAAATACAAGAAGTAATACTTAAAAAGTAATGAAGACTTTTATTTAATAAATAAATAAATAAGCAATGAAGACTTGAATTTACTGTGGAAAGCTTTTTAAAACTCCACAGCTGTACGTAACAATTGTAGAATTTGCAGATAGTGTTGTCAGCTCAGCTGTAGAAAGATTTAGTGGAATAATATATATATATATATATATATATATGTATGACAACTTAATTAAAACATTGTATCGTCTGGATAAGCTTGATTAAATTATCTGAATCATAAAATAGTTTAGTCCAAACAAAATATGCGAATATTTGGGAACGTTTCATTATCGTGGACCAACGTTAGTGCCATGACCCCCCAATATTTATATTCCGTCCACTGATGGTATTAACTTAATACAATTCTTCTTAAATTAAAACGTCTATAAAAAATAGGGTGTTAATAAAAGCATTTTTAAATTGTAGTTTTAACACCCATAAATATTTAAATTAATTTTTAACTTTAAAAATACACCCCTAACTTAAGCACCCTAATAAAAAAATTATTTTTTTAAAGAGAAAACCGGCCAATACAGAAGTTCCCCATAATTTCTATGAAAAAATTGGCAAAAGATAAAAATGAATGAAAAAAGAGTATATGATATAAGAGAAAACCGGCCAATACAGAGCTTTTTCTATGAAAAAATTGGTAAAAGATAAAAATGTGAGCTTTTTCATCTTTTGTTAGTGTTTGATTGTCTAATATTTAAAGCAATATAAGTTCCACATAATTTCTTGATATAAGTGGATGATGTATAAAAGTATGAACTTATTTTTTTAGCCTATTTCAAAGAAAATAAATTTTAGGTGAAATGAAAAATGGCTCAACGACCAAAAAATTTAAACTAATTATATAGTTTATTGAATAAAAAGGTGAAAGTGTGAGCTTGTACATAAATTTGATGTTCATAACTCAATTGAAAGTGTAGGGATACAAGCACATATAGAAATGCATCATAATAGAATTAAGTCATTAGATTTGGATCTTAATTATTTATTATTTATTTTGTCTCAAATTAAAATTCTCAAATTTTCTTACTACAATTAATATATTAAATGTTATTATAGTAAATTTAATGCGTGCTCAACCACCAAAATTAAAGTGTGACTCTTAAAAGAGTATATTGCAATTAAGTCTATGTTACTTTTAAAAAGTCCTAACTTTAAATAATCACTAATAATTTAAAGATACGAAATATCATTATCATTTGTAATTAACTTTAGGTCCATTCAAAGGACAAAGTTATTGAAATGCATTTGTCTTGAAGCAACATCTATTCCTAAGTGAGGGAATAGAGAGATAGGGAAAGTGACGGAATACGGACAATTCCGGTCGGCCTCGTCCGTTACGTTGATTTGATATTGAGTAAAACTATGCAAATGTTTTCTAAATTACGGAATCACTTTCACTTTAGACCTCCAACTTTAAAAAACGTTGATTAATCGTTCAAACTATAATGAAAAATTGCTATTTTTAAGAGTATTTTGGTACAACTATTGAAAACTAACATTTATCTATGAGAAAGAAACAAAAGAAGAAAAAGTGCAAGAGATGGAAAAAAAAAACTAAGGAATTTTTTTTTAGTTAGATCAAAGTATTCTTAAAATGATAGTTTTTGCTTTCTTTTGTTTTTTCTCTTTCATGGAAAGAAGATGTTCTCTTTTAATAGATGGACCAAAATACTTTAAAGAATGATCTTATGTGAAGCACACGACTATTTTTCGTTAACTTTAATGACCAAATTGAACTGAAAGGACAAATTAAAATTTGTTTAAAAGAGTTAAACGACGTTTTTTTAAAATTACGGGGTCAAGGTAGAATTGGTCCCATATTATTTGTGTAGTTTATTCTTCGAATATTTGACGCTATAAGCCTATAATAATACCGCTCCTTCTTTATTAAAAATAAAATATGTTTCACCTTCAATTCTTTTTTAGAAAAATAAAATTTCAAACACAGTAAAATTTAAACACTATCATACGACATTTTTACCTTCCTTATTTCAGAAAAAGAAGAAGAATGAAGAAGAAGAAGAAGAAGAAGAAACAAAAGAAGAAGATAAAAAAACTCCTTCTAAGGAGCACCGGAGCATAGGGAAGTGCATGGGGGGAAAGCCGGAAAGGTATGGGGTTGAGGTTGGGGTAGTTTGGTGCAATTTCACCTCCTCAATTCTAGAAACTTTATATTAGTTAATTTGCTCTTGTTTAATTAAATTTCTGACTTTGTTTCTTACTATTAGTTTATAACATTCTAAAAAGTAATGACTATAATTTAGGGCAAATTGGGTATGTAATCTTTTTTAATAATAAAATATTGTGTGTGTAAATATCTATATCTACTATGTATTAAACATGAGAAAAGTCTCACAGTTTATACTTGAAATACTTAAAATTTCTTCCGTTACGTTACTTTAAAGAAAAATAAATGGATAGATGTTTCAAGCTGCAGTAGTTTAAAGAAAACCCAATAATCTCACCAATAGAAGACGTTGCTTGTTATGAAAGTAGTCATATTCATACCCCATAATGTTTTCAATTATATTATCATAATAAGTGTTATTTTTACATTCAACCGTTGATAAAGGTAGTTGCCATTCAGCCAAGCCATTAGTTCAACTCTTGACACCCCTTCTTCCTCCCCATCTTCCAAGGTCAGCATTGGCTTTGTTTTGTGCACCAAATGTACTAAAAAAAAATCACTATTGATTTGAAAAGAATGTTTAAATATTTTCTTTTGAAAAGTTTATAAATTTTATGGGGAAAAGAAGGTAACTCGTGACTTTTCTAGTAGAAAGTAAGAATAATGTCATTTGAACTAAAACTCTTATTTTTTTTATTTTTTAAAGTACATCACCTTTAATTTTTTATAACTAATAAAACAAATTATTTGTTGTTTTCTAAATTTCTCCAAAACAAACAAATTTTATTTTCAAATATAAATTATATAAAAAGTTATTATGTACTTTAAAAGCCTGAAAAATAAAGGGTAATGATATTATCACTTCAAAAAAAGTATTATAGCGCTTCACAACTTTTGGTGTTTGACATATTTTTGAACTTTTAGGTTCCGTTTGATAAAAATATGGAAAAAGAAAATTAAAACACTCGATTTAAGTAAGAAGTTGGAAAATAAATTGAGTCATATAATGAGATACTCTCCATCCCATATTTATTTTATAAGTGGATATCCTACATCATTCATAATTTTTTGTGAAAAAATTTTATTCCTCAACCACCAAAGAAAATTTCTTCATGAAAAAAGTAACAAAGTAAGGAGATATCTCCCCACATGTCTCAACTTATTTTTTAACTTCTCGCAAAAATCAGTTGTTTTTATTTTTATTTTCTATATTATTATCAAACGAACCTTAGGGCCTGTTTGGTGGATGTTTTGAGTTGAGTTTTTAAAATATGATGTTTGGTTGAATTTAGAAGTATGTTGAAAAGTGGATTTGGGTTTTTTTTTGAGTTTTTTTCAACCAACTAAAAATCTCATAAAAAATTTCAGAAAGTAGTCAAAATGGATCTTATTTTATAGATCTCGATCAGTATGTTTTAAATATATATTTTTTATTTAATTTTGATTTTTAAATTTAAAGTTATGATATTTTAAAAGTTTTTTTAGAGAGAGAAAGTAAAGTTAAGATTTTTTTGGGAAGTGCGTAAAAGTAGATTTGATTTTGAGTTGAGTTTTTAGAATTTGGAGAAAAAAATAAAAATAAAGAAGTACCAAACAGGGCAAAGTGTTTGATTACTTACATTCTAACTAAAATTGTACTTTTTGGTTTTTGCACCATTTTCCACCTTACATAGAACTTTTTTCTTTGGGGTATGTTAAAAACTTTTATGCATAATCTACTTGTACCAAGAAATTAAGTAGAACTTATATTTCTTAGATAATTAGGCAATCAAATACCAACAAAAAATGAAAAAGTACACATTTATCATTTTTTTACCAAATTTTTTGTAAAAAACTTTGGCAATTAAACAAATGCACCTTAAAATTATCTTTAGTAAGCACTTTAAAATATTTATATAAAATATCATTAAACATATTTTTAAAATATTAAAATATTTTTATAAAAGATAATATTATTTACCCAAAAAAATAAATTGGAACTCCAGTTTGAAATGGGTGAAGTCTTATGTTTTATTGGACCGTCCAAACCGACCCGCCAGCCGCCCCTAGGGGGATGTGGAAATGTGGAATATTCAATTCAAAGAGAAGGCATGGAAAATATAAAAAAAAGAGCCACTGGACTTTATTTTTATTAGTAACTTATGTTTAGCTGTGCAAATATTTCGCACAAGTTGTTACACGTGTAGTTATAAATATACTCCTTTTTTTTTCCTTCCCAACTCCGGACGGGAATGAACATGTAAGCGAGGGTCCAAGTACATAGTTTAAATTTATGAACCACGATATAAATATGATGTTGAAAAATGGGTTTTTTAAAGTCATTTTTGAATTATTTTGAGGGTAATTTTAAATAGAATTTTACATTTGGTTGTGAAAGTAAATTATAGATTTGTGTTCTCCTCCGTGAGCACATCGATATCGTGTATTTGTTTGCTCAAAACGGATATGAGATGAATGAAAAATTGTCATCCAAAGTAAGCAACTTGAGATGGAAAATAGAAAAGGAAGGGTTAAGTCCCACATTGAATTTTTGTAGAAAAGATTTTGAGTATATAAAGGATCACCTTTTACTAGCTCTTAAACTTTTAAGATAAGAAAAATAAGGTTCTCTCTTACGCACCCAGGCACAGGGGGTGGTGCAATCCACGGATCAAATTTGGCTTGCTCGCCGAGGTCAAATTTTGAAATTTTGCACCTAGAACAAGTTTATTTTTCTTCTTCTCTATTTAATCTCTTTAATGACACCCGTTTTTTTTATTTCTCTTAATTGATAGATTTGAAAATTCAAAACGTTTGAATTAATTCTTCCATTTAACCCGTAAAACGGTTTTGAATTAAAAGCATGCAATTATGAGAATGGCTCCTCCCTTTGTATAAATTGGTGGGTTGAGACCTCGTTCCAATCATCATCAACCACACACAGCCTTCACGAATCTCTCTTCTTTTCTAGATTAGTTTGCCTCTGTTGGTGATAAAGTTCAAAACACAACTTTACGTTCAATTGTGAGTAATACATCGAAGTGCAAAGGTAGATACTCTTCTATTATTTCATCCTGAAAAACAAACGCCGATAGCAAACCTCAAAGCACCAAGGGAGGCAGTGTAATTGTTTTAAAGAGATCGTGTGAAACACGAGACTCGGTTTAACTTTAGTTTATATATTTAGATTTTTCAGTCTATACTTCAATTATTCATACTATTTTGCTAACATATGAGTGTTAACAATATTTTAAAAACGCTATGTGAACTTAGAATAATAATAAAATACTTAGTGTCTAGAGTGTTTAGGTAGGGGGGTTATATGGTTTTATATATATATATATATATTAATATATAATACTTATATAAAACACATATAAGTGAAATATAGTCATTAGATTCACTATTCAAAATAAAATTGAACACGAGGGGTTACATTTATATGAAATTATTAATTTATTTTAAGCAGTAGTAATAGCAATAGCAACAACAACAAAAATAATAATAATGAAGCTAGTGAAAAGAAAATGCAACAATAAAAGAAAAATAAAAAAAAGGTTCAAGATAAGATTGAGAAAGTAAAGTAGCTTGATGTGTTTATAATTAGTCAAAATGAGCTTTTCTTGAACGTCTTTTAGTGATTGCAATTATTGGCTAGAGTTTTGTTTCAATTGGAGGAATCAAAGATGAATTTACTTATGATGGTTGATAGATTGTATATGTTTTTTTTAAATGGTAATTTTTAAACGAAAAGAAAATAAGCAGCTCTTTAAAAATAGGAAAAAAATATGTCTATCCGCCTAGTTGCCACCTAATTTATCCCGACATTTAATCACCCGCCTAGGCATTAATCGGGACGCTCGGATACTGGCTAGAGCCTAGCAGCCACCTTTTAAAACACTCAATGTTAAATATGATACTGTACTGATATAATAATACATTAACATTTAAAATATGATAAGTCTTGGATATGAATGATAAAAAAAAATTATAATTATATTATGTTATGTATTCATATATGTATATATATGTATATTTATTTAATTATTCAGCTATAAGAATTTTATGAACTTATGAATAACATTAGTTGATGGGGTAAAATAGTTCAAATAACTATTTTACCCCATGGACCAATTGTAGGAGGACGCGTGGATACTACTGCCATCGTGTGAAAATAGGGCTGAGAGGCCTGGATTTCGGGCCTATATGTTTAACGAAGTTCGAGGAAATGTCGGAACAATATCTATCATGTATTTAGGGTCACAGGTCTCTAGAGCTCGACCTTCAGAATTCTTTCACCGCGCTAAAGCCAACATCATATACCACTGTATCATAGTAATTGACGGAGGCATGTGAGATTGCCACTGACCTTGCAGGAGGTGGAGAACATCCCTCAACTCCATTAAATGCACACTAATTATATTTAATAAACCAAAATAAATGGAAAAGTAATATCAGAGTTTGTGATGATCAGAGATGGCTTTAGACATACTCTGAGAGTCCTCCCACACGTTTCCTTCGATATCATATATATATATGGGAAACATTTACTTCCCTCAACAACTAAGTAACAAAGAAATCAAGCTTTTATTACAGAATCAAACAAGGAAATGAAATACAGAAAAATAAAGATAACCAAAGTGTATCGTAGAGCTCTGAGAATAGTGTAATCAAGTTCTGAGAAACCTAAAATTCCTCCAACATAGTATTGTGAGATAGAATAGCTAGAGGAACAAACCTTGCTTGTAATTGAACCTATTCATTATGTTGGTCGAATTTCAACCCTAGAAGGGGGGTGAATAGGGTTTTTAAAAACTTTATGCGGAAGAAAATCAAGTAAAACTCTAAACAAATATATCAAGCAAAAATCAAACAATCAAATTCCAAAGCAATCTCATATTCAATTATATCAAATATAAATGCAAGTAAATAAAGAGATTGAGTTAGAAAGATTGAACCGATTTGAAGTCCAAGACTTTTTGTCCAACCAAACCATAGTCCGCGCTCGGTTAGTTCCCCGAGAATTTTCACTAGGGTGAAGATCAAACCACTACAAGTGTTGTTATCTCATATATACTTGACCACAATATTCTCATTGCTAACCTTGTGAGATTTACCTCTCACAATATCTATTTACCTTCTTGTTTTTCATCCTCTCAGTTTGGTGATTCATTATTAAGTGTTTGTAGAATACAATTTAAGCTCACACTAGAGTTATCTTGAATGATCAATATGATATAGCTCAAATAAAAGATGATTGATCAAAAACAATTTCTTGAATCTTTAGATGATGAAGATAAATGAAGAATAGAGTATGAGAGTGATTCAAGTTGTGTAAAATGAGTCTTGGAAGTCATATTTATAGTCGTGATCCGTTTGAGAGGTTTGGTCCAAAAATAGTAAAAAAATAGAAATCCAACGGCTATATTCAGGTCATAGCGACTGAGCAAGGCTCCTTATTGAGTGACCATCAGTCGACTGAGCAAAGCCCATCATACTGAATGCTGGTCTGTTTAGAAGATTGCTGCAGACAGCAAATGAATCATATCTCATGATCCAGCCGTTGTTGATGAAATTTTGTATGTAAGTACTATAATGTGTTATATAACCTAAAATTTCATAATGATCCTCCTTAAAACCATTAGATCAAAAATGCACAAAAACGGAGCGAGTCTAGAAAGGGAAAAATAAACATTTTTGCAATTAAGGAAATTTTTGATGCTTGGGATAGGAAATTCCTAAGACACCTATTTACATGAGAGCTCAAAATATGATCATTTGAATTTAATTATGAATATATTTCAAAGCCGGTTTTTGCCAAAGATGTTTTGAAATGATTTTTTATTCAAACTGATTTTGATCAATCTAAGAATGATATTTCAATATGTATGAGCTATATAATCAATCAATGAATAAACTTTACATCAATCCTAAGCATACACTCAATTACCGAATATGTGAGTCAATGCTTTGAATAGTTTCTTCAACTTGATTCTTCTCTTGAAGGATCCTTGATCTTGATCTTCATGGATTTGTATTACTAGCATGTGTGTGATAAGGTTGTTCTCTTGCTAGTCCAATGCTACGTTGACTTGATCGAATATTGATTCCATTGTCCTTGTCATGCTTCCTTTGAGCAATCATGCTATTCTTGATTTTTCAAATAGAAATCTATAATCTTAAATCAAGAACATGAATTACACATCAATAAGATTAAGACCTTCTATCAAGTTATATTCACAAGTTTGAAACCTCATATATATATTATTGTTTGATTCTGTCATCAGTTTAATTATTACCCAATCATTTGACTGTGTGGTAGAGGATATACCCGTTCTAGATTTTCGCACTAACATTAGCAATATTTATAAAAATAAAGCAAACACATGAATAGTTAATTGCATGATAACCTAAAGCCTTATTTGGTTCGCGGATTTAAGGATTCAGGAAAGGAAAGTCATTACTTTCCTTTGTTTGGCAATAGCATATTTAGGCATGGGTATTATTGTCCAAAACTTTTGTAATAAATGTTGGAAAATTAATAGGAAAAATCAATCCTATGAGGTTTGAGTTGAATGATTTCCTCCATACTTTCCCGTTACCCATTGAATCACTTTCGTTTTTTTAATTTTAAAATACAAAGGTATTATTGAATTATTGATATAATTTTACTTTTCTTTCCTATACTAACCAAATATTAGAAGGGAAATAAAATGGTATTTCCTGAATACTTTCCATGCTTTACCGAACACAGTAAATAAATCTAATATGAATTTTAGTTTTGCACTACCATAGGAAAGACAATAGAATTGATTTCATTTCCGTTAACCAAACCGGGCCTAAAAGTAGATATATTATTATAACTTGAATAGCGGACGAATGAGAGACCTAACAAAGATGATTACAGACGAATGACGAAATGTTTTTGTCGATTATTTATCTTTTGACAAAATGGTCAATTTATTTATGGATTTGTAAAGGGAAGCACTACTATTTTAGAGGTTTTTATATCAAATGAATAATTTTATTTTTAAAGCGACCCAATTAAAAAGAAAATACAAAAGTTATCCCGCTGTATCCAAAACTTTATAATATGTATCTCATAGGTATTTAGTATGATGAGTCCAATGCTAGTACCGGATCTAGATCATGGACTGAAGACTGTGTAGACTCCATTTGGGTTCTAAGTGGTCTTAGGGGTGTGGTAAGAAAATCCGAAAAATTAAACGAACGAACGAACCGATCCGTTGCGATCCGAAATTTCCCAAACTGAAAAAAAACTGAAACCAAAACCGAAACCGATTGATTTGGGTCGGTATGGGTTGGGAATTCGGGGTCCCAGAATTAGACCGAAAAAACCGAATATTTAAAAAATATATAAATTCTAACTTAATGTAATTACTTAAGTTGTCTTACAATACATTGAAAAAAAAAGAGAAAACATTTTTACAACATTTACATTATATAAATGACCAAACCCTATGGATTATTTACATTTGCAAATAATTACTTAAGCTAATTATTAAAATAAATACATTATATAATTTTTTTGTAGCGCCTTTTGAGTGAATTTATATTTTTAGTGCAATTTTGAACTAAAGTTTTAACAATACAAAAAAAAATCGAATGAGACTGAACCTGACCAAAACTGAAATAATTTGAAGAGGGTTTGGGTTTCATAGGTACGAAAATCGAAACCGAACTATATAAAGTTTGGGGAGGGTTTGGGGTACCCTAATTTCTACCCCGACCGAAATCGAAAACACCATAAGTGGTCCAATCACTAGAGGAAGATGAAGAAAAATTGCGCTCATGATCATGGTCTAGGAGATAATGAATAAAGCTCGAATTTAGAGAAGAATTAAAGGAGATGAATAACAAGAATATGGAACAATGCTTAGCTAATGAAATGTATAATCACTACAAAGTCATCATTACAGTAAAACAGTTACACACTGGAACACTGCAAAGTCATCTTTGCAGTAAAACAATCTTTTGACATTTCACTACAAAGTCATCTTTGTAGTAAAACTATTTTATGACATTTTATTTATTTATTTTATATTGCTTAAAGCCCAATAATTATGGTTAATTATTATTTAGACTATTGTCATGTTAGGAATATATTGGGCTTATTTTAGAGTGTTAATTAATTTTCTTATTGTATTAGGAATATTTTAGGAGTTATTATTTTTATTTTATTAATATGATTGGTTTCCTTATTATAATGAGATTATAAAGTTTTGTTTTATCCAATTTAAAGGAGGTTGATAAACATTATTAGGTGAATGATGATATACAATTATTGAGTGTGTTAACATTTTTGAGTTCTTATATGAACTTGTTAAATAATTTGAATTGATTAAATTTAATTGTTCTAAACTTATCAATTAATTATCCACCAATTAATTATGGGTATTCACTATACCAAGATTCAATTATTGTTTTAAGGGTTGGTTAAGGTTTTTACCTTCTATTTTTTGACAAAATTTCAAGGTTCTTGCTGCATTTGTATTCCAAGAGTTGAAAATTCATTAAACTGATTAGAAAAACGATCCGAGATTGTATCGCATTATATTTCTCTCATGCATCCACATTTTTTAAAAATAATTGAAAAAATATTGGATACTTTGATATGTATCGTGTACGTATTCATTATTGATATTCCGATCATAATTAAAGTATCCGTACTTTATAAGTTTAAACAGTCCCACTTTAAAGATGATATTTGTTTTTTTGTAATACTATTGGCAAAATAATTATACTTATTATTAGAGTAATGTATAACTTTAGAAGTATATAATTTAACTTTTTAAAGCAATTCTATACACTAATAAATAAATAGTTGCTTTGACAATATATGTAAATTCTTTTTAAGAGAAAAAGACCATTTTTTTTTATAAAACTTGGTGACAGTGATATCAAGTATATAACTATATAATCTCCACAACATTTTAATAAAACAATTAATTTAGAAGTGCGTATGATAAAAATATATATATATTTAATTTTAGAAATTTTAGAATCATCTTACTAAATTTTAAATTAAAATCTTTAATGAAATATAAAAGCGATAATTTATTTATTATAAATAAATTACCCAAGATATTTAATCTAAACTTCAACTTCAATGGTCTTTTCCTTTGGTTAAAATCAAGACGTGGTTGCCGGTGACGAAACGCTACAAACAAAAGGAACTTGTTAATGAAATAATTAACTGAAAGCTGATTGCGACATGGGGGCCGCCCTCAACTTGCTTTTGCAGTTTCGTATCTTTTTCTATTTCTCCTTAGAAAATAAATAAATATTTACTCGCAGATATGTGTATGCCTTTTTTTGTATTCACGTAGATCATGAAAGGAAAATGACAAATATTTGATAAATTAAACATTACTCAACGCAGAGACTATTGGGTTCAAAATTCACAAAATAAGCAATAATCGAATCGGAGAGTTTTTGGTTTAAATAATACTACGCTAAAGAAAAGGAAAAGAGAAGTGAGGAATTACGTAATTCACTGAATTGTATGGAGAGACTTTCTCTCACCATCAGCACCAACTTCCAAATGTCTTGATTCAACGAAAAAAAAAAGGTGATTCATCTTTCTCCTCTACCTGTTCTGTCTTCTCTCTCACATACTCTTTCTCAAATTCTACGTATAATTTCACTAAGAATTTGTGTTAGTTTCTCTCTCTAAAACTTTCTCTCTCTAAAAAACTCTATAATGTTTGCTGTATTTCTTCTTCAAAGTTTTCGTTGGTGAGAAGGTTTTAGGTTAGGGTTTATGAAGAAGGGAGGGAAAGAGATGGGGGCTTCAAGGCGACAGTTGAAGGCGATGCTTCGGAAGAATTGGCTTCTCAAAATTCGCCACCCTTTTATCACTCTTGCCGAGGTCTCTCTTTGCTTATTATTATATTATACATATTATATTATACTTTTGTTAATGTTTTTTTTTTTTTTTTTTTAAATATATATATAATTGAATTACGGTCTTATAAAGTGGCGATCATCTTTTAAACTTTGATTTATTTGGTAGGATGGCGTTCTTATGAGTTTTGTAGAAATTTTTGGTTTTTGATTGTTGATCTCTTTAGACTTGTAGTTTAGTATTGTTTCCTTCAAAATGTAGTCCCAAAAAGTTGAATTTCTAAAGCAAAAATGCTATCTTTACTCAATTTTCTTAGTGATAGGGGTACCAAATTTAAATGATACTAGACCAAATGACGTGTCAGGATGTGCGTTAGTCTGTGTGGAGGTCTGTTTGAAGCACTGACCAATGCATTTCCTAACACCTCATTTTGTCATTTAATTTGTTACCCCTGTCATTACTCTTTGTACAAAATTGATGTTGCACTTGTCAATTTGTGACAGGTCATACATTTAATGTGTTGTCTGCCTTTCTTTTTTTTTTATTGGTGCTGCAACTGTTTGTATAAAATTTTTGTACAAAAATATGGCGAATTTAGCACTACTCAGAATTAGTTGGTCATCATCTCCCACTGATTTTATCTCCCTTTAATATTGTCAATTTCCCCCATTTTGATATCCATCATCGATGTTTAGCATGTACCCTATTTCTCATAGACAAACATTATAGAAAATAGGGTGGGAAGTTGGATGGTGATATTCAAATTCTGTTGATTAGCAGCATAAAGGGATAATTTTGCAAATGTATGATGCTGCTAGCGTTTTTAGCTATATGTGGAACATCTTGGTTACTGTGAGAGGATGAAGCTAACGAAGTGCAACTTATCTCTTTTATGGGCAGATTTTACTTCCCACTATGGTCATGCTGATGTTAATAGCAGTAAGGACACGAGTTGATACGCAAATCCACCCAGCTCAGCCGTATGTCTTTTTTTGCCCATTCTTATGTTTTGATGTTTCATACATGGAACCATATATCATGCACATAATTATTCTTCTACTTCGTTTGGTTATTGGGGAATTTAGTGAATATATGTGCTTTTTAATATTGCCAACTAGGTGTATTAGGCTTAATTAGTTGAGTAGAGGATTTTGAGTCTCAAAGAGTCAAAGATAATAATATCTTCTTTTTGAACTTTCCTAGTGTAATTTTCAGCATCCAGATGGACAATTAGATTAAAGAGACAGAATGAGGGAAATAGAAAAATGAGAGTGCTGCATGACTGTAATTTTCTGCTTTCTTGGGAATACGAGCAACAATCATCTAATTAATTTCAGTAGTACTATATAATCATATGCAGGTATATTCAAAAAGATGTGTTTTTGGAAGTGGGAAAAGGCAGTAAATCCCTTCCTTTCGATCAAGTTTTGGAATCATTGTTGGCCAAGGACGAGTATCTGGCTTTTGCACCGGATACAAGTGAGACTAGGATGATGATCAATATTTTATCAATCAAATTTCCCCTACTGAAGGTACCAATCAGACATCTATTGTAACATATATATATATATATTTTTTTTAAAGTAAGGGAGGTCTAAGTCTCTTCCTTAATCCTACAAATAAAGAAACCCCCCCTCCAACCCTCATGAGTCGAGCCCTTGACCTCAAGGCAAGGGTGGAGATTGCCTACCACTGGGCCAACCCCTCTCCTCATGTAATATTTTATAACTTGTTTGACGCTTTTATCTTTTCCTTGTCGAGCCAGCCCAGTCATATCATATGCATGTCTTTAAACTTTATTTTTACACTTTGGAAGTGTTAGAACTACTTAATACAGAATAATTCCACATAGCTTGGTATTAAGTTAATGGCCATCTGTAAATGGTATTGTTGCGACTTCGATAACCCATGTGCCACATAGCCAATCGAATTCCCTAACAAGGCTTTAGCGAAGAAGTTGAACCCCTGGAATAGAATGGCACTTGGAGTTGGCCATTGTACCCCCTAGAGGAAAAAAGCTAGTACATTGCTGACTTACACGTGGGTGTTTGCTATTTAGCGAAAACAGATTGAATGGTTGAATTGTACAAAGAGACTGGTTGCTAAGGGTATACTCAGACGTATGGTATTTATTTTCCAGACTCTTTTCCCAATGAGACTGACTTTCACATATCTTTGCTATTAATCTTGGTTGGAGCCCATAATGCTTGGACTCTCTTTTGTTTTCTTGAAGAATTTCCTCTAGTGACAGGAGGTCCCATTTATTTGAGTGACAGAACTTACTGAATTTACTGTTCTGTGATGTCGATTTTTTTCTTTGATTCATCACTCATATTTTTCTGATAAAAGATAGTGGTCTTGTTGGCCCACTACCTAACAACTTAAGATAAGATTTAGAACCTAACATCTTTGTCTTCTTGTGTGCCCCCTCCTACACTACAATAGCGGGTTAGGTTCATTTGCAAGTTCATACTGAAATGTGATGCTATTTATTCATTTGTTGATGTTCCTAGAGTTTTGGCGTGGTGTAACCCGTTGAATTCAAGGTTGTTTAACCAAATTTACCTGACAATACATTTTAGCTGCGTTATGAATTTTTATTCTTTCGTATTCTTCTTGGCATTTTCTTACTTACAATATCCATCCCCGTATGAATGAACAACTCTTGACACCGTGTGCACTGATTTCCTGGTGGGACTCAACAATACTGTTAACCTTTTCTTTTTTGGGAATTTTATTTCAATAATGACTATTTTCATGTTTACAGCTGGTCACAAGAGTATACCAAGATGAATTAGAGCTAGAGACCTACATACGCTCGGATCTTTATGGTGCTTGTGATCAAGTCAGGTGAGCTTATACCTCCCATTTTATTTATTTATTTATTTTTATGCTGATTACATAGTGTTGTATTAAAAATGCGATTCTTTTGTGGTCTTGTTTGTGTCACCACAAGTGCAGGGAAGAGATCACATATTTTGTTGGCTAATTGTTTTTTTTTTTTGTGGTGTTGTTGGTATTAGTAATAGTCAGATATATACCAAAAAGTCACTTGGTATTTTTAATTTTATTAACAATCAAAATATAAGTACAAAATTTTATTAATCATCAAAAAATCTGTTGGTTTTTGTTGCCTATCCGCTTATTTCTTTCTTTATTATAATATTTACCTTGTTAAAGGTGGGTGATACTACCTTCTCCTTTCCTTCTATGATCGGTTATGACAGTTTCACTCTTTTTTTTATCTCCCCAAAAAAAAGGCCGTAGTGTTTATTGATTTTTTTTCTTTTTCCACTTGCTTGCATTGTTGTCATTGATCTTTAGTTGAACTCACATTATTGTCTAAAGCATTCAGCAGAAGAAGAAACTCTAATGTTTACTCGCTTTTGATGTAGAAATTGTTCGAATCCGAAAATCAAAGGAGCGATAGTGTTTCATGATCAAGGACCTCAGATATTTGATTATAGCATTCGCCTCAACCACTCATGGGCTTTCTCAGGATTTCCTGATGTAAAAAGCATCATGGACACAAATGGTCCTTATGTTGACGACTTGGAATTAGGTTTTAATCCTATACCAATTCTGCAGTACGGCTTCAGTGGATTTTTAACTGTATGAACTCATTGTACCTCCTTGTTTTTCTGTTAAATTTATGTTCCTTTGTGTGAATATTTTCATGTATACATATGTATGTATGTATATGAATAAATATGTGTTACATGGTTCTTCCCTGATGATTTGATTGCAGCTTCAACAAGTCATGGATTCATTCATTATCTATGCTGCCCAACAAATGGCAACTACCTCAGTCACTGAAGATACACATGAGCTACCTTGGTCTTATTTCAGTCCCTCAAATATAAGGCTAGCTCCATTTCCAACTCGGGAATATACAGATGATGAATTCCAGTCCATCATCAAAACAGTCATGGGAGTGCTGTATGTATCTTCTGGATCTTTTGTGTTATTTGTATTGGAAACTAATAATAATACTCTGGTTAAAACCCTTGCTATTGATAAACAGTTTAAGTTGATCCAATTTTCAATTAACAGGTACTTACTAGGATTTTTGTATCCAATATCTCGACTGATCAGCTATTCTGCTTTTGAGAAGGTTCGGTAATGAGCAACAATCCATCAATAAATTATATACGTCTTTGACTTTTTGTGAACACTACCTTTTTGTTAGATTTTTTTTTTCCGTGTTTCCTTGCCTTAATTCAATTTTCAAAATAAAGTTTGACTCATCACTTTTTTTTTTCAAATTTATTTTCAACACCTCAGGAGCAGAAGATAAAAGAAGGTCTATACATGATGGGCCTGAAAGATGAGATATTCCTTCTTTCTTGGTTTATTACATATGCTTTGCAGGTAATATTGCATCTTTATCTTTCAAATGCTTTTTCTCTAATGTGTATCCTTTGTTTTAAGGCATTGATTTTTATTTGTTCTTTCTAATGATTCTAACATTTTGCTTGGTTCATGGAGGCATCGACACTAGTAACAATGTTCTGAGGTTGAAACTTGTTCTTCCAAAGTCAAAGGGAGTTTGATCTGTTATGTTTTTACTTTGTAGTACCTCTCTTTTCAAGTTAAACTTTATCTGTTGCATCAATACAATGTTCTCGGAGTACTAGATGCAAAAAAGTGCGTAGAAATAACTTATTCGAGTTTGTATAGTGATAGGCTTGGTTTACAATATTCTAAAAGGCTATATGCGGAAGGTGGGTGGCTGGAGGGCGCCTTGTGCCCTTGCCCAGGCAGGCCTAAGAATTTTTACTTCTTAAAAGGGGCCTAAGAATTCTCCAACCAGACATTTCCTTCAAGTAAAAAAGTAATTGTACTGTGAAGATATAGAAAAAAGATAAATATTATTGAATTGATTGATATAAAACTATTACAATGGAGACCCATTATATAGGGTTATGAGAATGATATGAATAAGGAAAATATAAAAACCTAATTAACCTAGAGATTTAGATATTGAATAGTCAACTCTTATAAATGGCAACTATATCGATGACAACTAGCAAATATATACTATATATGTTAAACATCCCCCCTCAAACTCAAGATGGTAAATAGAGCAACTTGAGTTTGGAAAGTATGTCTTGAAAGTAGATGAATGCACGATGAAGATTATTTGGCAAGGGAAGTCTGGCGCTGATTGTCCGACATGGTTGTTGATTGGCCGGCACGATTGCCATCCGGGGCGAGGTCCGGCCGACATGGATGCCGCCTGGGGTGAGATCCGACCCGGCTAAGAATAGATCAAAAATATGCCAAAACAGAGATCTTAGAGAGACGATCTAGAAAAACTGGATCGGTGAACAGTAATTGTGAATAGTGTTGATGAACAGTAATTCCGATGAACAGTAAACAATTTTTTTTTGGTGACACGTGACGGCTATGGTTTACATGCTGAGATAGAAACACAGCGGCTGAGAATGGCGACGGCTAGGGTTAACACGCTGGAATAGAAACACAGCGGCTGAGAATGGCGACGGCTAGGGTTAACACGCTGGAATAGAAACACAGCGGCTGAGAATGGCGATGGCTAGGGTTTACACGCTAAAATAAAAACACAGCGGCTGAGAATGGTGACGGCTAGGGTTTACACGCTGGAATAGAAACACAGTAGCTAGGGTTTATTCGGCAAGGGACTGGGGTTTATTTGGCAGGGTACTGGCATTGGGTTTGGTCCGGCGGACGATGATATACATCGCCCGCCGGTGAGTGGAAGGGCAAGAGAATATTAAACCTCTGATACCATGTGAAGATATAGAAAAAAGATAAATATTATTGAATTGATTGATATAAAACTATTACAATGGAGACCCATTATATAGGGTTATGAGAATGATATAAATAAGGAAAATATAAAAACCTAATTAACCTAGAGATTTGGAGATTGAATAGTCAACTCTTATAAATGGCAACTATATCGATGACAACTAGCTAATATATACTATATATGTTAACATGTACAAACAGAGTGAGAAAATCTGTGTAACCTGCCCAGCTTGTACAGTGGTCCCCTGGTTGCTGCCTGGCTTGTCTAAGCCACTTGCCTACCTAGGCTAGGAAGCCGCCTAGACCCATTTTTAGAAAAATAGTTACTGGAGACTAACAATGACATTGTTTCACTCTCCCATTTATTATATATGTATTTCATGTCCAAGGCGCCCACAGTCCCATTGAGATCTTATGTGGTGACAATGATCCTATGCGGTTTTAGTGGTCCAGCAGTTTGAGGAATTTTGCTGGCTTAACAAAACTGTATTTCAAGGTGTGGCCCACCCTTTTGAAGATCATACCTCTTTAGCCTCCTCTTCTACTTTATGGCATTAAACAAAGCTTTATTAAAGCTGAGGTTAGCACATCAAACGGGGGATAATTAATCCTTACAAATCAAGCATATGGGTCTCCAAAAGTGAGGATCTACTGCTTCATATTCGAGTCCTTGGATATTCATATCACACATCTATTCTTCTTTCTTCCCCTTGGTGAAGTATAGGTGTGGAATGGTTGTAGAGTGGGATTTTGGGAGATTATCGGATATCGGGTTTTTAGCAGCTCCTTCATTGGATTTTATTTTATAGAACCAAAAACTTCCTAGAGCTCTCTTTCTTTGAGATGGCTTTAATGTGTGAATAACTTGAAGTGATTTTACTTTTCTTTTTCTGATTAAAAAAACTATATATCTGCTGATTGCTTACATCGATAGTTTTTTCCTTCATCTGCTTCGAGTATCTGCTGCGGGGTATTTCTGTATTTTTCGAAATAAGTTGGGTGGTCCACAGATAAACTCGGTCCATGTGGTGTTATGCCAAATCTTTTAGGGTTGTAAATTAGTTTTGTCGATAATTCCTAGGATCACTTGCAAGTCTTTTCTTATGTTGCTTTCTATCATGAAATTCTCTGCCAGTTCTTATGGTTTTTATGTTTTCCTGCAGTTTGCACTGTCTTCTGGGATTATTACCCTTTGCACCATGAATACCCTTTTTATGTACAGTGATAAAACGGTTGTGTTTATGTACTTCTTTTTGTTCGGACTCAGCACAATAACACTGTCATTCTTGATCTCCACGTTCTTCACCCGAGCAAAAACAGCTGTTGCAGTTGGAACTCTTTCTTTTCTTGGGGCTTTTTTCCCCTATTATACTGTGAATGACCAGTCTGGTCCCATGTTAGTATTCATCAATTTTATGCCAAAAGTTCCTTATACAAAGCTCCATTTGCCAGAATACATACAAAGCTGATTTATACTGTATACTTGTAGGATATTGAAGGTTGTGGCTTCTTTACTTTCCCCCACGGCCTTTGCTTTAGGGTCTGTTAACTTCGCTGATTATGAGCGTGCTCATGTTGGACTCCGTTGGAGCAATATATGGCGGGTATGTTCTGTGTACCTAGTTTTCACTTTGCTATTTTCAAGGGTCCGTTTGATAAAAAGTTGGAAAGTCAAGTAAAATGCTACTAATTTTTATTAGAATTTGGAAAAAGAGCCGAGTGATTTGGTGAGATGTTCTCCATCTTTCCCTTATTTTCCAAGGAATTTTTTTCTTTCCCACCGCCTAAAGAATTTTATTTCATGGAAAACCCAAAAAGTAATAGATTATCGCACCAAATCATTCATGTCTTTTTCCAACTTCTCAGAAAAATTACTAGCGATTTCGATAATTTTCCAACTTTGTTATCAAACTGACCCCATGTAATTTGTATTTTGCTGTTTCTGAAGTTTAATGGCAAATGATCCATGCAGGCATCATCTGGAGTTTGTTTTTTGACCTGTCTCATTATGATGTTATTTGACTCTTTGTTGTACTGTGCAATTGGTCTCTACCTAGATAAGGTATATCCTTTGCAGTTCTTTTCCTTTTTTTTGGCTTTGGAATCTGTTAAACGCGTTTTCATGGAATAATGGTTACATATTTTCTACTTTGCTTCAAGTTTAATGTATGTAGCTGGACACATTACTCCATGTTATATTGAGCACCGTATATGGTTTCAGAGCTTAACATCCATTGCCCTGGACCTCTTCTTCTAGTGGATTTTATGGAAATCAGGCTGAGCTGAGCTGCCCAATAAACTGCAGGGCTGGAATCAGAAATCCCTCCCACATACAACATATATATATATATATATATTCTGTTGTGTGTTTGTTTGTATACTGGTGCTGGGGTGGCGGAAGTTGCAAATAGTGAAAATGTCCTTTTGAAAATCTGAAGGACATTTGCCCCAGAAATTTAGGCTTGGTTGCGGAGACTACACGGAGAAGTTAATTAAAATTTCTAAAGCTCATATGTATATCCTTCATTTCATTTGGATTTTATATTTCATAACTTTCTAATTTCCTTATTAGACGAAATTATTAGGTTGGCTTCTTTTGATAATTGCTTACCCAAATATCTTTACGAACTATGATCCTTTTATCTATTTTAACCTCAAAAGCCATTTTGCAAAGCTCAACTTGATTTGAGCTTCAAAAACTTTACATGGAATTTAGTGGAAGATCATTAAATAAATAAGACTCCAAATATATTAACTGCATTCAAAATTGTAAAATATTTTGACAAAAATCACAAAGAGGACTTATGCTGGCAAAAATATCACTGAAATTCACATAAAGACTTAATTAGAAAGGATAGAAACTAAGAAAAATGAAGAGAGAAATCATTATGTAAGAATAGTAACTAATTTAATAAGTCTGCAATTTAATATGTAAAAGTGTGCAAGGAAAGGGTGAGGATCAATTATTGTAGTAACACACAAGGAATCTTGGGAGGTGATCTAAATTACTAATCATATTAGGGACTAAGTTTAGCATGTTGAAGTATGATAAACTTGGGGGTCCACATTGTTAAATAGGAAATTTCAACAATTGGTGTGTCAATAAAAATTTTAGAGCTCTGTGGGGGCACTGCACTATGAGGCCCCCTACTCTCTGCGCATTGAAATAATTTTTCTTTTGTCTTTCAGAGGAGATTTTGTCAGTTATCATGTTTATGGAGAAGTTTCAGAATTATTATTATTATTATTTACTTAATTTTGTTTTTGTTTTTTGTGATTAGGTCCTACATAAGGAGAATGGAGCTAATTACCCATGGAATTTCATATTTCGCAAGTGGTTTTGGAGTAAGAAAAGTACCAGCGAAAATCGTGCTTCCAGTGAAGTGAATGATAAGCATTCTGAAGAGAAGGCCAGTTTTTCTGGACCTGCTACTGAAGCCATAAGCTTAGATATGAAGCAGCAAGAGCTGGATGGCAGGTTGATGTGCTAAATTTAAAAGCGTTACAACTTCCCTCACCAGCCCCAGTCCCCTCCTTAACATCTGTCTTCTGGTTTGCAGATGCATACAAATTAGGAATCTGCACAAGGTGTATTCTACTAAGAAGGGGAAGTGTTGTGCTGTTAACTCTTTAGACCTCACATTATATGAAAATCAGATTCTTGCGCTTCTAGGTAGCTGCATTCGTTTTATTCAAACAATTCATTGCCTGTCATGAAATTTATACATCTGTTAATTGGAAATTTGATTTTACAAATTTATGTAGCTGTCTTAAATTCTAGATACTTGCATAAAATAGAAACAGGGGGAGATGCTTTCTTTTTCACTTAGTTACATGTTGCAAGTAATTTTCATTTTAATTTTCTCTTTCATCTTTATTTTTTATCACAATCATATATTGTGTTTCTTGTGATTTCCCTATTTGTAACTTAATGTATTAACTTGAAGGACATAATGGAGCTGGTAAAAGCACGACAATATCTATGCTTGTTGGCCTTCTTCCTCCTACTTCTGGAGATGCTTTGGTTTTTGGAAATAATATTTTAACGGACATGGTAATTTTATTTTCCTGAGGTCTGTTTCTGTTTCTGTTCCTTATTATATCATGCTTTTCACAATTTTTTTTTGTCTCATCTTGGTTTATTATCTTGGTTGTCTTTCCTGATTTATTGTTTGAAGCGTTTCTTGAGTCTGGACTACTGTCTTCATCTATGAAGTTTGAACAAACTGATAACTAATTCTGTCCCATGAAAGATAGAAGTGTTCAGTTCTTGTTTGTCGTCCAAATGGATACGCTTCTTGAGGTCTTTGTTTTTGTATTAATGGAACTTATTCTGACATTGAAACTTAAAGGGTGGTCTTATGAGTGCTAAAAATTGAAGACACCATGTCTGATGAGGAATCTGATAAGAGAAAAGGTGGTTAATGGAATATTGTTTCCGGTTAAACTCAAAATTACTCTTTTCTTATCATCTACCATGTCTCAATACCTTGATTATTCATCCCACTTTTGTATAGACTATGGACTACAATTGGTCTGTCTCGAGGTCCAAGTTTTTCGAATGACATCATGTGGGACAGGATTGGTGCAGTTTCCAGAGTCAAACAGCCATCCACTACATTAGCCGCATGCCTGAATAATATTGCTACCGTCATCATGTTCTCATATTTGCAATATTACAATGCATGAAACTATTCTTCGTTCATACTTCATAACCTTGCAATTTGAATCATATAATAGCTCAATCCATCTTCATTGATTTATGTCCTAATCTTCCATAGAGTTGGATAGCATGTCAGTTTTGTGATAACTTCTTTCTTATGCAGGATGAGATACGGAAGAATTTGGGTGTGTGCCCTCAGTATGATATTCTTTTCCCAGAATTAACAGTAAGCAAAGTTTATGTACATACATTTCGTCCACTCTTGAAGCTTTACAATCTTTGCTGTTTTTCTATGCAAGTTCAAATTTTTATTGCTCGTATTAGGCTCCTGATATCTATTCTTTTCAATTGTTTTTCATTATGCTTGGAGTTAATCTTATATTATAATTGGTTTTATGTTCTGTTATCAACTGTAACCTTATGCATACAACTATACAAGAATGTTTTTCTCTTTTTCAAAAAGGAAGGTCTAATAAATGTTAGCTTTGATAATAATTAGGTCATAATGAATATCTTTTATTGCCTGTAAAAAGTAGCCATGCCTAACTCACTGGCAGAATATTATCAAAACGTGTATCGGAGTTATATCATTTTCGAAAAGGATGGTATCGCGTGTCACAACGTAATGTAATATATGCTTTGATTTTCTCAATAATAATCTAATTACTTCATATACATATGAATTCATATATATGTGCTTCTAAAGCTAAAGTAAAAGGCAATTCCATATAAATTTTGTACAGATTTATTGAATCTTGATGTTCTTTGCATTAGAAACTCAAATGTTCCACCAACAAGAAAAATTAGAAGTCCATCTAATCAAATGTTATTGCAAGTGCATCTACTCTTTGTTACTATGCTGACAACTCCCACAATTCTATTAAATAGGTTCTCTCTGTCTCATTAATCCAAGAGAAAGGTAGAAGGTAAAAAGCCAGATAGCAGGCAGAGAGATTTTCTAAAATACTCAAAAACTGCTGTTTATGAGTTAAGAAAAATTCGTTAATGAGATTCTTGGAATGCCTTAAAAGGAGTTTACTCTTAGTCCTCTATTTTAAATTAATCTACGGGCAACCAACCTGTCAAGAGAAAAAGAAAATAAACAAAAGAGTGGAGTAGCCTCTCCTTTAACTGGCTTGGTTGCTCTATAATCACCATACTGGCTGTTCCATTGTATCAGCTGTTCTAGGGGTGCGTTGTTGGTTGTGGATTTTGGCTTTATATTCTTCTTTTTCTTGGGTTATATGATTTGATGGTGGACTCCTTGTCCCCTCTTAGTTTGTACTTTTTTGATTTATTAATGAAATCTTGTTTTCTATCAAAAAAATAAAATAAAATTCTGGCTCTCCAAATATCCTTTGAGGTTCAATTCCAGCATATAGTAGGAGTCTCTATAACTATTAAGGAACAAAGTCTAGTATTTCCTTTGTATTCAAACCTGAGATCAAATTTCTTTAGTTATAGTCAGAAAAGAGAAACTGCTGACTAAGTGTTAAAAGGAAATGTGGTTGATGATAGATACATATTACGCCTTGTTTTCAGTTTCTTTTTCTTATCCTTTTGCCTATTCTCACACTCATCTTACAAGTGGTGGATCTTGTTTTCTTTTCCTTTTTTTGGCAAATGTTTGTTCCTGGCTTTCGGTTTTTTAGGTCAACTTGATTGATTTTTTTCTCTTGCCGAGATATTGTTTCCTTTCCTTCAGATACAAAATATATGCAGTGGTAAAGATTTGTCTCCTATGTGTCATAGTTTGACTTGGTAAACTACTCAATTCAGGTGAAGGAGCATTTGGAAATATTTGCGATTTTGAAGGGGGTGAATGAAAACTCTCTGGAGACTAGTGTCACTGAAATGGTTGATGAAGTTAGTTCCTGTCCTTACTTGTAACCTGAAAATTTTCATTTCTATGATATCATATCTTCTTAATTATTAGGTGCATGCTGGAATGATTTCTTGTGAGAATCATATATAGTAGTAGTTAGGACAAACCTTATTCTGGAAACTAGATGAGATTAAGCATAGGCTCATACTTGGATTCCTCACTCAGAAAAATGTTAAAAAAAAAAAATAAAATTAAGAAAAAATAACAGGTATATTTTTTGATTTCAGTTAATTGAAGTTACTTCACAGGGTGCAGATGCATATATCATAGTGTTCGAATTTTTTTTTTTTTAAGTCCTCTATGCCCAATCATGGGCACTAGAGTAATAGCATAAAAAACCAAAAAAGAATTACAAGAGGGGGATACAATAAGGCCATCCCCAAGACCCAAAAAACACGTCCAATATGCCTAAATTGCATAATGGACTAAGGGAAAAAACCAAAAAGTCCACAAGGCAATTTAAAAAAGGAAGGCAAAGCCTAACAGGAGGCCCAAAAGTAAGAAAAGAGAGCCTAAACATGATAGCCAAAAAACAGAAAAAAGCAAGAAAATTATCAGCAAAAACTGTGCAAAATACAAGGAAGAAGGGCAGCAGAAAATTGAAGCAAGGCATAGAAATGCCTATCGAGCCAAACTGCAGCAAAAATTGCCATTGCTGTAGCTAAAGCATAGCTGCCAGTAGTGCATTGAAACTGCCAGAATTGAAGTTGCACATGCTGCTGGCTGGGAGGCACAAAACCAGCAAGATCCCTCCTCAGTAAAGACGAAAAACATACTGAGGAACTGTGGCATCAACTATTGCTGATTGTTGGTTGTTGTATGTCACTTTGTCCATCTGATTTTGAGCATACACACACTTTCCATGTTTTAGAGGGAGCATCAGAGGTGTCTGCCTCAATTTCTCTCTTTTCAATAGGGATTTGCAAAGAAACATTGGCATTGTACACATTTTCTCTTTTCTTCTGGTCTACCAAGAGGAGCTGCCATTGATACTCATCAGGGTCATGTCTAGCAGTGGTGGAATTAGGCTTTGAAAGCCTAGAAAGAGCATTGGCTTCCCTTTTTGCTGCTTTTGACAATTTCTTATGTTTGTGCAAAGGCAAAACATTTGTTCCACCTTTTTTCCTTTGAGCTCTGGTCTTTATAGGAGATGGAAAATACTCAGAGTCATTAGCCCCTGATTTATTGGTGGGATTGGATGAGGGTTGTGAAGTTGAAAAGGAGAGATTCATGAATTTCCCACTCGGAGAGCTGTGTATGGACTGTGAAGCTGAAAGATGGCTATTTTGTTGAATAGAAGGTAGTGAAATATTACCTTCCAAAGGAGGAAAGTGTTGGTTAAGAATTGATGATCTGTCATTTTGCAAAAATTGAATGCAGTCCTCATTATTGTTGTTCTTAGCTAAGGCAGTTTCAAAAGCCAAATCTGCCCTAGCTTCCCATGAAGGAAATGGCTCCTCATCTGCCATATTACCCCAATTTAAAGCCTCCTCAACATTTAGGGAAGGAGGTCTATGAACAGCAAAAAAGTTTTCTGAACCTGTGGGAGAGTTAACCATCTCTTGATTCTCCTGAGAATTGGCTTCAGAAGATTGATCCCATGCTTCACCATCATCATCCAATAAGTACTGTGTAAATTTATTAGAGACTCTAGTTCTAGTGTAATGAAGAGGATAAGGGACTGTGTATTTGCTGCCATGTGAATCTGTGAGGGATCTATTAACAGACTGAATAGGAGTACTTTGGTAGAAACTGGAACTATTATTGGTAGAGGGATTTTTGGTGGAGGAGGGTTTGTTTTTGTTAAGGGAGCAAGGAACAATAGATTCCACAAAAAGGGATGAGGTGTGCTGGGTAGAGTTGGCAGAGAAAATTGATGGAGAGCAGTTTTGTTCATTAGTTTTAGAGCCTAACTGAATGGTTGAAAGCAAAGGAGTAAGGACATTATCTTGTATGCTTGTGTTGTTGGTGTTAAGATGGTTTGTATCATCAGCAATGTGAGCTGCAGAAATGATGGCAGCATTACCTGTTTTTGTGGAATGAACAGATTTGCCTGCAGGTATGACAGGATCATTAAGCACAACATGAGCCTTGTTTCTATGAGCAGATGCTTTGATGGGAGCAGAAGAAAGATTAGTGGTGTTCTTGTGAAAATTCTGGAGCTGTTTGGAGGCAATATCTTTGGATTTCGAAGCTTCTTCTTGCACTTTTTTGAGAGTTCTACACTCACCCACCAAATGCCCTAAAATGTGACAGTGCATGCAAAATTTAGGGAGGTTTTCATATGTGACAAGCACTTCAAAGCTATAACTTTCCCTTTCAATGAGAAGTTTTTGATGGAGTATGTGAAGCAAATTTACTTCAACCTGAATTCTTGCATAGTGACCAAAAACAAACTCCTTGGTATGAGGATCAATTGCATGTGGGGTGCCAACAAGACTGGCAATACTAATCAGTAGTTGTGGATCCCAATATTCCTGTGTGATTCCATAAAGTCTAACCCATGTTAGAGAGGTAGTTTGTTGTTAAAGCTCAGGGTTAAAGTCATTCTATCGAGGTTGCAGCCTAAAGCTACCAGGATTGAGGTTTGAGGTTTAAATGCCCGTTAAACCAAGCCTGATTTTGATCTTCATGGTTCTTGAATCTTAAATAGAAATACCCTCTACCAATAGGAGTGAGCTTAAAATCATTTTTAATGCCCCATCTAGCATTAAGGTGGCGTTTAGTAAAAACACTGAAAACTGAAAGCTGAAAACTGAGAAAGCTGTTTGTTTACTTCTGAAAATTGTATCTGAAAAAATGTTGTTTGTTTGAATATAACACATCTGAAAACTGAATATTTTTTATTATGACCATTTTGCCCTTATTATTTTATTTTAAACACATGATTTCAAATGAAAATAAGAAAGACATAACATTATATTAAATTAAAATTACTTAAACATTGATAATCTATCTTTCAAATCCTTGAACCAAGTATAAAGCAACTCTTTTTTGATAATCCACGTAGTAATATTCTCTATATAAGTTGTTATTTCATCATCTTGTTGAATAATTGGAGAACGGCGAACGGAGACGACAATGGAGGTGGAGAACACGACGATGGAGGTGGAGAACGCGACGATGGAAGTGGAGAGCGGCGTGGGTAGAGAGAGATCTTGTGTTATGTTATGACCTAGAAGGCTTATTCATTTTGATAAAGGAGTGAGGGTAGAGTTATGTGTAATTTTGAGAAAAGAGAGAGTGCAAAGTGGACTTTTTGCACTCTTAAAAATTAAGTTTCAGATTTAAGTGGCAACTTTGCCACTTAAAATTTTGGATGAAAATTTTAAGTTTTAAGTGGTAAAAATTAAGTGGCCACTTAATTTTTTTAGTTAGTGAACAACTTTGAAAGCCACTTAAATCTGAAAATTTTAAGTTTTCAGATTTAAGTGGCAAATTAAGTGGCAAGTGAACAAGGCCTAAGTTTTGAGTGAATATCTGAAACTTTGAGAGGTGAGGATCCTTTTGGAAGAGTGAGTTTGCCAATGAGATTGAAAATGCAGGCCTGAACTGCTTTTTGGTAAACTGACTCATCAAGCTTGATAGCTGGAAGGTTGCCTTTGATGTAAGGAGTAGGAATGGGAGCAGGAATGGTGGGGGTGAGGTTATTTGAATTTTTTAATAAACTAGCAAAGGTTTTGGTTGAGGGTGATCTAGTTAGTTGAGAACTAGTTGAGGTGTGGAGTTGGTTGGTAGGGAGAGGGAGTAGAGGATCTAGAGAAGAGATAGATGGAGTGTTAGAATGAGTAGGAGTGGGCATAGAGCCTTGTGCTCCAGTTGCCACAGGGACTGATTGCACTGTGGTGGTAGGAATAGAAGGTGCAAAAGGTTGTGAAAAGATGTGTGGTAAAGGAGGTTGAGTGCTAGTACCATACAAAACAGACTTTGAGCCTGGTGAAAAAGTGGGAGTCTGTTGAAAATGCAGGCCTTGAGCCTTGTGAAACTGCTGGAGCAGAAGTGCCAGAAGCAGCAGAAACAGACTGCACATTACACTGTGCAGTCAAATCAAGTAAAGCAGCTGTCAAACTGTTGGGCAAAAGAGAAGTCTGGTTTTGAAAAACTGTGTGGCTGGTTTGTGGATTGTTGGGACCCGGAATACCACTAATGGTATTGTATAAAGCATGAGATTGTTGATCCTTAGATGAATTAAATTCTTGCATTTGGGGCCTAACTAGATCTGTTCCCGCTGTAACTGACTGGACTGTAGAACTGCCCATTTTCTGCATAAAATTTGCAGAATCTAAAGAAACTGCTACAGGTATGCTGGGGACTGTGCAGTGTGGGAGCTGTGGGTCTGTGGCAGCTGGAATAAAACTGTGAATGATGTGTCATTTGTTGATGATGTATAGCCTGGCCTTCAGCCATTTTGTGTAGAAAAATGGCAAGATCTGCCATTGGGAATTGATTTTGTGGTTGAGAATGATGTTGGTTTTGAGAAAGTGTTGAAAAGTGGTTTTGGTGATGGTGGTTTTCCGGTGGTGGAGGGTGGTTTTGTGGTGGTATAGGGTGGTTTGGTGGTAATGTGAGGTGGTAGAGTGGTGGGGTGGTGATGGGAGGAGGGTGGGGAATGGTGGCCGGAATCATCATGTGATTCATGGCGTTCATAGGAAAGAGGAGAGAGAAAAGAGAGAATTTTCATACTCTCTCTCTAGAATGTTTCATTGTGTTCTCTTTTTATATGCGTGGTTTTATCCATTATTTCCGTGCAATTATTAATTCATGCTATTTATTAATTTACTAATTTTTCCTATATTTCTATTTATCAGGAACAACTTCTTTCTTGCTGATATAGAAAATATTTACATACTAATTTTCTGTTTTTTTCCCAACTAAGAAGAATGAATGTATTAGATTTGTCAATTAATGATTTACTAAAGCAAAACTTTCTTCCATTGCTTTCATGTGCTTTTCATTTTACTCCTTTACACAATCATTTATCTCGAGCCCCTACTGATTAATGGAGGCTATGTCATTTTGTAATACTTGTTAGGTGGGATTGGCAGATAAACTCAATACTGTTGTGAGGTCTCTTTCTGGAGGAATGAAAAGAAAACTGTCCCTTGGCATTGCTCTGATCGGAAATAGTAAGGTGAACACAGGTTTAAGGAAATCGTCAGGTTTTTTCTTGTTTGGATTTTGTCAAAGTTTGTTTTCTTTTCTCATTTTTAGGTTATTGTTCTCGATGAACCTACTAGCGGAATGGATCCATATTCAATGCGATTGACATGGCAGTTGATTAAAAGAATAAAGAAAGGGAGAATAATATTACTAACTACACACTCCATGGATGAAGCTGATGTGCTAGGAGATCGAATAGCCATTATGGCCGACGGCTCTTTAAAATGCTGTGGAAGGTTAATTAGATCCAATATTCCTTTATATACTGAATATTACAGTTTAATTTGTCTTTTCTTTGTTATAAAAGCAATAGAAGGAATCAATTTTTATATGCAACAGCTTTACAGAGAAACCCTATATGTAATTACTTCCTCTTCCATCAACCCAAAACGCCCCTGAAAGGTTAAAAAGGAAGGTTTTGTATTTCTTTTGTTGTTCTCTTGAGTAGATAATCAAACCCTTTGTGCCTTTTTTTAATTGGAGTATTCATTTTTCCAACAGTTCCCTTTTCTTGAAGCACCAGTATGGGGTTGGTTATACTCTTACTTTGGTGAAGGTGTGCTTCCTTTCCAGTTTGTTGCCGTTTATATTCTTGATTGATCTTCGTGATATTGTCAAAATGCTGCAATGCAGATCAATGTCCTTATCAGCGTCTTTTTATTTTCAGACTCTGCCTGGTGCCTCTATAGCTGCTGAGATTGTTTACCGTCATATTCCTTCAGCAACATGCGTGAGCGAAGTATTCTTCTAATCCTTTATCCCCTGATATTTAAGAAAGCGAATTGAAATTGCAATATTTTCATATAATAGCATTTTATGTATCATAATATGTTTCTCCTAGAAAATTACTCAGTCCCACCGAAGATGTGTATTCCCAAGTGTCACTAAGGTTCCGTTTGGTTCTTTCTTTGGATTGTTCCTGGAATCCTAAATTCCAGTCATTTAAGATTCCAACGTTCAGTTGGAGTTTTGGAAAGGAATCCAAGATCCCAAATTAGGAGAATTCCCTTCCTCTATTCCCATATTTAGTGAGGGGAAAGCTAAGGATTCCCAGGAATCCTTTCATACAAAATTATCCCTACTTTTAGTAAATAATATTTTTCTTTTATGTTATATTAAACTAACTTTAATAATCTATTACCACGATAACTAACTTTAGTTAAATTATTTTTGGATATAATAATATATTTGCAAGTTATTCTCGATATAAGGGAATGAGTGTTCCAGTCTTAACCAAACGTTGAGAAGGAATCCAAAATGACAGGAAAGGAGCTTTCCTGGAATCTAAAATGGCAATTCCTTTCCTAAAACTTGAACCAAAAAGAGACCTAATTCTGATCCTGCATGACTTGAATAATCATGGAGTTCAATTCGTTCACAGGTTGGAACTGAGATTTCCTTCAAGCTTCCTCTCGCTTCCTCGCCTTCTTTTGAAAGCATGTTTAGAGAAATTGAACTCTGCATGAGAATATCAAATACCAACTCTGAAGCCACCGGCAGCGAGGATGGACATTATCTTGGCATTGAGAGCTATGGTATCTCTGTCACAACTCTAGAAGAGGTATTCTTGAGGGTTGCCGGCTGCGATATCAATGAAGCCGAGTGTCTTGAGGAGAAAAAAGCCCTAGATTCATCTGATTCCGTTGTTTCACAATCAAGCCTTAGTTATGAACCAAAGAAAAGTCATGATTCGAAACTATGTGGAAACTATATGATGGTCGTTGGGCTCTTTTTTACCATGGTGGGGAAAACTATCAGCCTTGTTTTGGCCGCTGTCCTAAGTTTCTTAGGTTCCTTAAGCTTGCATTGCTGTTGCTCTTGTATACTTACAAGGTCTACATTTTGGAAACATTCTAAAGCATTACTCATAAAGAGGGCAATATCAGCTCGAAGAGACCGGAAAACAATTGTTTTCCAGCTGTTAATTCCTGCTGTTTTCTTGTTTTTCGGCTTACTCTTTCTCAAGCTTAGGTCACACCCTGATCAGATTTCTGTGACCTTCACAACATCGAATTTTAATCCTCTATTAAGTGGCGGCGGCGGTGGTGGTCCAATTCCTTTTGATCTGTCGTTGCCTATTTCACAAGAGGTTTGTTATTGACCATTCATCTTTGTTTTTGGGCTTTTCTGACGCTGCCTCCTGTTCTTAATGCGAAATAGACTTATTCAGGATCATTAGAATTTGCACCCTGTATGCGGGGGAATCTCAATGAATTACGTAATAATGGGGGGTGTTCTCTAATTCTTTTGGAGTCATGCTTTAACTAAACCCCCATTTCTATGTAATTCTTTGAGATTCCACTGCATGCAGGGGGCCAAGTCTGATGATTATGAAAACATGGGGCAAGTCTAATTTCATATATAAGGTGGGGGAAAAGTCAAAAAAGCTCTTCCCCTACTATGATATAAATATCAGTTGCTGTTGCCAAGTATATTGATCATCAGAGTGTATGGTGAGATGAAGCTAAAATGATTTTCCTACAAACAATGCTGTTAATTCCTCAGGTTGCAAATTATATACAAGGGGGTTGGGTACAAAGGTTTAGACGGAGCACATATAGATTCCCCAACTCAGAAAAAGCACTGACAGATGCTATTGAGGCAGCAGGACCGACTTTGGGACCAGTCCTACTTTCCATGAGCGAATATCTAATGTCTAGCTTTAATGAATCTTATCAGTCAAGGTGTGGTGTTGATGCTCTATCTTCTCTGCTTCATAGTCTTGGAACTTTTTTCTTCTGGGCTTTTTTGACATACCGCATGTTATTAATGCGAAATTAGAATTACCCCTGTTGTCATAATCATTAGACTTTGCCCCCTACATGCGGTTATTGATTATGTTCGCATAAAATATTTCTAGAAATTTTGTTCATTTTATGCTTGTCTGTGTGCAGATACGGGGCAGTTATAATGGATGATCAGAAGGATGATGGGAGTCTTGGATACACTATTCTACACAACAGTTCTTGTCAGCATGCAGCTCCAACCTTTATTAATTTAATGAATGCAGCCATTCTTCGATTTGCTACTCTTAATGAGAATATGACTATACGAACGCGTAATCATCCATTACCCATGACAGAAAGCCAGCGCATGCAACACCATGTATGCTTCTTTGTTCTGGTGTATGCTCATTATTTCTTTACGGTGGAAAGTAGATCCATCTTAGGGTCCGTTTGACAAAAAAAGTTGGAAAAAGATTGAAAACACTACAAAGTTTTATGAGAACCTGGAAAAGAAACAAGTTATCAGGTTTGATGTCCTCCCATCTTTTTTCATGGAATTCTTACCTGCCAGCCAAAGAATTTTATTGTATGGAAAATCCGAAAAGTAATATAACATTTCACCAAACCATCAATCTCTTTTTCCAAGTTCTCATAAAAATTAGTTGTGTTTTCAATAACTTCCCAACTTTATTTCAAACAGACCCTTTTTTTTAAAAAAAATAAATAAATAAATTAAGGAAGGTCCAAGTCTCTCCCTTAATCCTACAAACAAAGAACCCCCCCAACCCAACTCCCATGAGTTGAACCCTTGACCTTAAGACAAGGGTGGAGGTTGCCTACCATTAGACCAACCCCTCTCCTCGATCCTTTAAGTATGATGGTTCCCACTCTGTTACAGAATCTTTCCTCTTTACTTTGCATGGAGTATTAGGTATTCCCACTCTGTTAACTCGATGTACTTTTATACAAATTGAGTTGAAAACAAGATATTGTAATGTTTCTAGCTTCTTTCTTCACCAAGTTGGATGACTGATTGAGGTTCCATGAAAGTGTTTCGATACTACTTAGTGATGTCAGTAAAGTATTCTATTAAATTGCATTAGGTACTCCATTGATGATCTCAGTCTTCCTTAAATTTTTATGGCATAGAGGTTATGTAGATTTAATTGTCTATGGACTCTATTTGCTCTTAAATAATTTGATCACTGATTCTTTGTTTGCTTCCAATCAGCACGGACAAATTAGCTACAAAAGTGATTCTAATCCTTTTATAGTTTTCTGTGAATCCATGTTTTAACCAAACTGATCATTAAATTATTATTACATACTGTACCATATCTTTGCTTATTATGTGATTATGATGTCTGCATTTTCTAAGACCTGTGATGCTATCTTCTAATAAAATATTTTTTTCTCGTTTCTGATAAAAATAAATAAATATGACCTGTGATGATATTTGCCATGTCTATTTTAATTTCAGATTATCATCTAACTTTGCAGGATCTGGATGCATTCTCAGCTGCAGTTGTTGTTAGCATTGCCTTCTCCTTTATTCCTGCCTCATTTGCCGTTGCTATTGTGAAGGTATCTTTCTGAAATTTTTGGAGAAACATAAGATATGAGAATGCTATATTTGTCGTTTTATTTATTTAGTCTAAACTTTCTGATATATATATAGAAGTAGAGGCACTGACAGTAAGATTGTGTGGGATTCTGCTTCTGCACCTTAATGTGGGAAAAAAACAGTAATGCAAATCAGAATTATTCAATTGAAATAAAATTTCAAAGGATTGGCCTCTGCTTGATCCCGTGAAATATCTGAAGTCTAGGAATTTATGTATCAATTGTTCAAATATGCATCATTGTTAAGTTCAATAGGGGTGGCAAAAATGGTGGGTGAGGGTGGAGAAAATAAGAAGTTGGGGTGTTTCGGGGGTGGGGTGGGTGGGTGGTTGAGCTGGGACTGCTGGGTTACAAATGTGTTGGTCCTATTGGGTTGAGTCCAACCCAACCTATTAAGCTAATGCTAATGGGAGTAAAGCCCTAAACGGGTTGGGTTATACCGGAAATACTACATTTGGGTTAGCCTACTCCATACAAATGTATATTGTGACTTGGAACCAGACTATTAATTACTATCTCCCATTTACAAGAAGAGACACAATTTCTGTCAAACATGTATCTGAAATCTTTGAAATCCTGGTGTTAATTCTTCTTTTGACCAAATGCAAAGAAGTCTTCAAGCTCTTCTCAACACAAGTGCAACATCTTGTCTGTAGTTTTTTTTTTTTGATAGGAAACAGAAACTTTATTAATAAACAAAAAGGAAAATACAGCCACATCAACGGGATAGTCAGGGGACTGAGAATAAGATATCCACTGAAAGCTCTAACAACCTTAACAAGAACAGACACTAGCCACCTAGTAACCAAACAAACAGACCATTCAACCCCCTACAACACAAACAATCTAAAGAGAACACTGCTCAACCAGAAAACAATAAAATTCCCAAATATCCGACGGATCACTGCTCCTATCTTCAAATATCCGGTTGCGTTCAGACCAGATCAGCCATGCTATAGCCATAATGGAGAATCGCCACAACTGCTTGATTTTCTTACTATTTTGCTTGAAATACCATTTAATAACGAGGAAATCACTCCATTTCTTAGGAAAAACTCCCATCAAACCAAACAATTCTAGCACCTTCGACCAAATATACTTAACAAACTCACAATGAAGCAAAATATGATCAATACTGTCATTTGCCTTCCTGCACAATGCACATCACGACGGCGAGAGAGATATAAAAGGCCTCCTAACTTGAACCATGTCACACGTACTCACCTTCCCCAAAGAGGCCAGCCATGCAAACATTTTGATCTTGGTCGGAATTCCACCTTTCCAAATAATGCTGAATTGAGGGAAGGTGGAGAATGAAAGAATTTCAAAGAAGGATTTGCAAGAAAATTCCCCCGACGGATGCCCCACCCAAATTCTTTTGTCCGAAACCTCACGATTAATGCGGATGTTATCAATGGAGTTTAATAAAGAAATGAATTCATCACTCTCCCTATCATTGAAATTTCTAGAAAAGGTCAATCCCCACGAATAACTAGATCGACTTACCCAAGAGATAATCAATTGGATACACATGTTACGATTCATGGAAAGACGATATAACCGAGGAAAAGATTCTTTTAGAGGACAATTACCCACCCATGAGTCTTTCCAAAATCGAATTCTATCACCTTTTCCCACTACCCTCTTAGTGTTCTTCACAAAGGAGTGCCACCCTTTTGCTATAGATTTCCAAGGAGATCGAAGAGAAGCATTGAAGTTTACATTCACATCCCACCCATTAGGATGAATGCCTTGCTTGCAAATTCTTGTTCCAAAGGAAACCTCCATAACCATTTACCAAGCAAAGCCACATTCCTTTGCTTCAACTTCCCCACCCAAAGGCCCCCCAATTTTTTTGGGTTAGAAAGAACCTCCCATTTTACTAAATGGTCTTTTTTTCCCTCACCCTTCCCCTCCCAAAAGAAATCCCTCATTCTTTTTTCTAAAATAGATGCCACTTTGGTTGGAATTTTGAATAATGAAAGGAAGTATATGGGAATGCTACCTAAAACCAATTGCATTTCTTTTGTGTTTTTGGTCTTGGGGATGGCCTTTTGTATCCCCCTCCTTTTGTATCTTTTTTGTTATTTATGCTATCACTCTAATGCCCTTCATTGGGCAAAGAGGACTTAAAAAAAAAGAAAAAATCCTACCACCTCTAGAAAGACACCCTTTATACCACCCGTCCAGCCTTTTAGAGACTCTCTCTACAACCGGATCTCAAAAATAAGAACTATTGGGATTACCTATGAAGCAAAGGACCAAGTGTATGTGTACCCTATCGTTCCTCCTCAGGCTCATGTAAAATCAGTTAACTGCCAAATTACTGTAGTTGTAAGAATGCATTCCTAGCACCTATGTGTTGATTTTGGGACACTCAGGAATGACATCCCATAGTATTGATATGGTGAGAAATATATGGTTTGAAAAAAATTGTAGATAATTTATTCACGCTTGGATGCACTTAATGAAGGTAATGTGGTTTTGACCAATTGCAGAATGAAACTGGTTTGGAACTCAAACTGAGACCTAAAGTCTATGATCAATTTTTATATTGAGAAGATATTTACAATTTTAGGAAAGTGAATCAATTCTAATAAATGACTAAATCTACAAATATGGAATCAGGATCAACCTTAATAAATACCAAAATTTACTAGATCCCTTGGATGTGGGAAGTGCATTAGACAACTAATGACCCTGACAGTAATAAAATTACGATATTCCAACACTTCCCCTCATATTGAAAGGGGCCGTCGAACCAAAATTAATTTGCGCCATTTCCTCAAATTTATAAAGAACGTTTATGTTTTGTTTGAGATGTGGCACACCTAGAAGGCTAGAAATAAGCATATGTACTAACTGACATTTTATGAGGTAAATAATCGATTGTTTTTTATTGGCAAAGCATGTTTTCAACAATATATAATGCTTTATCGGTAAAACAGTGTGTTTAATATTATATTGCTCCAGAGGTTGTAACCATATATTTGTTTGATGCAGGAACGTGAAGTTAAAGCTAAACATCAACAACTGATTAGTGGTGTATGATTAGTTTCTCCAGAAAACTTATTTTCTTAATTTGTTCTACTTATCTTTTTTCTAGCAATACTTATTTCACAATTTTATTCCTTACTCAGGTATCCGTACTTTCATATTGGGCATCAACATACATATGGGACTTCATCAGCTTCTTATTTCCGTCATCTTTTGCAATAATTCTCTTTTACATATTTGGTAAGTATTAAGACACACTCTTCTGGCTCCTATCTTTAATGAAATTAGTTCTTGCTTCTAATAAAAATTCATAGATAAAAGTCTCACTGCAATCACTCTCTTGCTGCCTTTGGCTCATGAACTTGATTACTTATGTACTGAGTTGAAAATGTATCTAATTGTTTACTAAGTTGTTAGTTTTAAGTGTCTAATAGTCTAATAGGATATGAAATATCATGATACATGGTTGTATATATCAGTCGTATCAATTACACGTTAATGATATTTTACATTTTCTGTCACACGGGGATCCTATCGATATCATCTTAAACCTTTTCATATTAGTGACTGATAACTTTGCAATAGAGAGAGAAGAGAAGAAGTGAGAGAATAAATGCTAGAAATGCTCAAAGCAAGACTACTAAACTTACGTAACTTAGACTTTTCCTTTCAGAGGTGCTAGTATTATTAGATTGTAATTATTAGTTGCCTTTCCTTTTTATGCTCCCTCAAAAGTATTAGGTCTTGACTAGCAAAATTAGTTTAGCCTGGATACTGCTTCAGTTATATTATTCAATATTTCATTGAATACTAACTCGTTGAGATTTGTGAGCTCGGAGAGTTTTTCTAACACACTTGTCCTACTTGTCCTTCATGACTCTCTGAGGATTTTTTTTCTTCTTTGACACATGAATGTATATTTGGTCAACTAAGTAGAAAAATGATACAAAAATAAGGTTGATCATCTTGCAAATAGATTTATTACAAACTAACAAGAACCCATCTTAAAAAAGAGGACACCAGTATAAACCAGAAGGTTTCCACGAGAGCTCCAAGCATTTCATGAATTTCCTCAAATTTCAGCAGTAGCAACATATAGCCGTAAATGCTTGTACCATCTTAAGAAGTTGCAGTGACATAGATGTCTAGGAAACATTGCTAAGCTGAGAATCAATCTTGTCCCTAATTTTGTTTAATTGTATTTACAGTGGTTAAAAGTCATTTTATAGTGGTCTCCCTCTTAGGGCATCTCCCATAATATATCTATACTAATTATAAAAGTGTGAATGACAGGGTGGATCTGCACTTTTATCAATAGGAATAAATCGTCCTCTATTTATTTTGAGTTAAAATCCTACTCTATTTGGTCTTTGGTTAGGAATATTTAGTCTACTCAAAATCTTACTCTATTCCTCTTTTGGTTTTTAAGTAATTAGAAATCATACTCTACCTTTTTTTTTTGTAGTTGTTAAATAATTTGTGATTATGTCTGTCAATTAATCTCTTGCTAAATATTATTCATGTAAAGTATTCTAATTGTTATTCTTTTACTTAAGGAATTCTTTAATCCTCTGATATTTAATGTAAGCTTAATAGACATATGAACTATAAATACAAAAAAAGATTAGGTTCAAATAAATAAAAGTATAAATATATGATTAACCATATCTAACTTATGACATATTCAAATATAATAATTTATAGAAGTTTTCATATTTCTTTGAAGAACAAACAAATTTTTGCATAGATTTCAAGTTCTCATGCCAGATTTTGTCTTGTGAATGTAACAAAAATGTGTCATACGTAATGCATCAAGTATACAAAATCACACAATGCATAATTTACTTGGCAGAGGCATGAAGTGCTTTTGCACCATTTTTCTAACTAGATTTAAATGCTAACTTGATCAATTCTAAGGCAGAAAAAGAAAGAAAGAAAGAAAGAAAGCAAGGAGTATTAACTTGTTACGGAAAATTAAAATTTATCATAATCTTATTATTTTGTTTCTTCTAAACATGATATTCATATATAATTATTTTCCATTACAAGTCAATATCTTTTAGAAAAACAATTTAATTTGCATTTAAAATTGTATTTTTTTTTATATAAAATTATTGTTACTTTAATTTATATATTTAGGGGTCATTACAGTTATGTGCAACTTACGTACACTATGACTAATATATATATATATATTCTTTGGAGAGTAGCAGTGTGTGTTCTTTCTCTCTCTCTCTACTCTGTTCTTCTCTTTTTCTAGGTTTTAACGCTTGACATTCTTTTTATTTGGTTTTGTAGGTCTGGAGCAATTCATTGGAACTGCCTCGGTCTTGCCAACAGTCCTTATGCTTTTGGAATATGGACTAGCTGTTGCATCATCTACATATTGCCTCACTTTTTTCTTTTCTGAACACAGCATGGCACAGGTACAGCAACTTCTTCTGTACATCATCGTGTAAAGCATTGAGTTCTGCACTATTCTGACGCTATTATTATTATTCCTGCAGAATGTGGTCCTCTTGGTCCACTTTTTCACCGGTCTAATTCTTATGGTTATATCATTCATCATGGGACTTATACAGACAACTGCAAGTGCAAATTCTTTTCTCAAGGTTGGAATTCCAAATTACCTATGATAGTTGGAGTTACACGTCCCTCAAGTAGTCAAGTTATAAATTCATTACGAGTACTCTCTTTTCAAAGTTTCTCACTTACTGAATTTATCAACTATGATTTCTACTAGAGTAGATTTTGTTTGAAAGGGAGGTAGAATAGGTTTGGTGTTAAAGCTTTAATATGTTCAATATATATGTTTGTTCTGAAAGCGCGGAAATGGACTGTGATGCCTTCGAATAACGTATTTAATTTTTCCTACTTTTATTGATTTATTTATTCAATTAATGTCTTCTTCATAAAACTTAAATTAGTATGAAATTTTTGAGCAGTATTCAACTTGCAATAGGCCAAGTAAATTATTCTGATGGTGAAATTATTTAACACTAGGGCCAGTTAAATGCATTATGGAATTTAATTCATGGGCTGCTACTTGTTTACATTAATCTTCTCATGTAATACCTTTTCTTGCATAGCTGCACGAGTGCATGCCAGTGACAATGATTTCATCTTTTTCTGACATGTGGCAAAATTTTCCAGAACTTTTTCAGATTATCGCCTGGATTTTGCTTAGCTGATGGACTAGCTTCACTAGCTCTTTTACGGCAAGATATGAAAACTGGATCAAATGATGATGTTTTGGACTGGAATGTTACTGGTGCCTCTATATGTTATTTGGCTGTTGAGGTGCTTTCCGTATCTCTGGAACTGTGTAAAATTAATCTAATGTTGTTATAGTTGCATTAGATTATAAAATATGCAAAGTACTGTCTTTGTTGGTAATAGAAGTATTTCTGCGAGGAAAAATAACTCTGCCCTAGACCCTAGTCGACAAATTTGAAGCAACTAACATTTTGATGTGGTAAAATGGTAACAAGCTGCACAAGTAGGTTAAGAGCATACAGCTAAATACTTCCGCGAAAGTTATCATTCAAACCTGACTACCAAAGCACAGTCTTCAGAAGACAAAGGATCACTGATATTCATGTTATTGAAGATAAATAAAACATATGCAACTTAATTATCACACCAACCTTGCCTCAAACTACATAGATATAAATTGAAATGCTTGCTGAACAATCTTTTATAAGAAGCATTAGTTTATTGATAAATTGAAAATAAAAAAATGTCGAAGTGTGTGAGGACACGAGGACCTCTTAATACATACACAATCACAATCAAGTATAATCAACTCCAAAATCTGGAGAAACAACATTTCCGGCAAAGCACACAGCCAGTTGACATGAATAAAATTGTTTCAGTCTGTTGTGTTAAAGAACTAGTGGTCAGTTTATATCCTTGAATTATCTGAGATTTTTATCTTTTAAATGTGACAGGGCATAGCTTATTTCCTACTAACAATTGGGCTGGAATTCTTGCCTCCACACAAATTGAATCTATTCACAGCTAAGGAGTGTTTGAAACGTTTAAAGAAAATCATCCCCAAAACTTCCAATAGCTATTCAGAACCCCTTTTGGAATCTCCCCAAGAAAATGTTGGTCCTGATCTTGACGAAGATGTTGATGTTCAAACAGAAAGAAATAGGGTACTAACGGGTTCTGTTGATAATGCGATAATTTACCTGCGTAATCTTCAGAAGGTATTTCTTTTTTCAGTTTTGTCATGAAATTTTTCTGTATTTATTTATTTAGCCATTTGCCTATATGTTCCATTCTGCTCATAAGTTAAAGCAGTATTTCACTCATTTCAGGTCTATCCTGGTGGGAGGCACTATGACACAAAAACTGCAGTTCATTCATTGACCTTCTCAGTTCAAGAAGGGGAATGTTTTGGCTTTCTAGGAACAAATGGAGCAGGGAAGACTACAACGCTGTCCATGCTGTCTGGTATTTAACAACTCTGCACCATGAAATTGGTATAATCTATTGTATTAAATGTGAGGAAGGTTTGGTGTGTATTAAATATCTATACCTTTCATGTTTTAGAATAAGAAAAGCAACTTGAGCAAGGATCGAACCCATGGCCTTAGGTATGAAGAAAACATATCTTTACCACATAACCAAGCACTATCACATGTCTCTAAAATGTTATAAAAGTCTATATTATATCAGGAATTACTAGGTATTATATTGCACACACATCGAGTGTGCCATGAGTTCTAGTATCTAATGAATTTTGTATGTGTAGTCAACTGCATGAATTTCTTTAAATTGTATTGAAGAAAATACCATCTCATAACTATAGGTGTGTTTGAACACACTTCCCATGGAAAATGCCCAAGTTATATGTTTTCCATCTCTATTGGTCTTCGATTGCATTTATTTGAAATGATTCAATTTTCATCTAAAACAATTCCGATGAATTCAGTTATTTTGCATGTAAACCAACCAGTTGCACCCCCAAGACATCTAATGCATAGGGATCACATTCTTTCTTGATAGCTTTTCTCTATTTGTTGCTTTAGAATATTATTCACGAGGATCTATGGAGTCATTTCTTTGTGAACATTCTGAATCATTGTGTTATGTAAGGAGCAGAAAATATAGAGAGGAAAATTATATTTCTTATCTTCTAATGAGAGAATACACAAGCCTTATATACACAATTGCATACACATAATTATGGAAGCTCTACACATTTAGAATCCCTAAAATTAAGCTCCTTTCCATTCTTAATTAGCCTAGCTATTTACAACTCATAACACTCCCCTTCAAGCTGGAGCATAGATATTAATCATGCCCAGCTTGTTACAGAGATAATCAACTTGAACTCCATTTAGGGCCTTCGTGAAAAGATCTCCCAATTGCTCCCCTGTTTTCATGTATCCTGTGGAAATCAAACTTTCCTGCATTTTCTCACGAATGAAATGACAATCAACTTCAATATGTTTCGTTCGTTCATGAAATACGGGATTAGACGCAATATGGAGAGCAGCTTGGTTATCACACCATAATTTTGCTGGTACTGAAGTTTTAAAGCTAACTTCATTTAGAGCTGATATATCCACATTATTTCGCACACAGACTGAGCCATGGCCCTATATTCTGATTCAGCACTTGATCGTGACACAACATTTTGCTTTTTACTCTTCCATGAGACCAAATTTCTTCCAACAAAGACACAATAGCCTGATGTGGACCTTCTATCCACCTTTGAACCTGTCCAATTTGCATTGGAGAAACATTCGATACGCGTGTGTCCATGGTTTGTATATAGAATCCCGCGACTAGGTGCACCTTTCAACTAACAGAAAATTTGCTCTAAGGCTTCCTAATGATGAACTGTAGGAGCTGACATAAATTGACTCACAAAACTAACAGAGAATGCAATATCAGGACGAGTCATTGTGAGATAATTCAGCTTCCCAACCAATCTTCTATACTTCTCAGGATCCATAAGTGGTTCACCATCTTTCGTAAATTGCACATTCGGAATTATCGGAGTACTACACGGCTTTGCCCCTAATTTTCTCGTCTCAACCAATAAGTCCAGCACATATTTCCTCTGGGAAGGAAATATACCCTTCTTACTCCTCGTGACTTCGACACCTAAGAAATACTTTAATATTCCTAAGTCTTTTGTGTGAAATTGAGTGTGAAGAAACGATTTGAGAGAACAAATTCCTGTAGCGTCATTCCCAGTAATGACAATATCATCTACATACACGACCAGTAAGATGAGTCAAGTTTTAGATTGCTTGTAGAAAACCGAATGATCAGAATTGCTTTTCACCATGCCAAATTGCTCAATAGCCTGGACAAACTTTCCAAACCAAGCCCGAGGACTCTGTTTCAAGTCATATAGAGACTTTCGAAGATGACAAACTTTCCCATACTCCCCTTGAGCAACAAACCATGGAGGTTGCTCCATATACACCTCCTGAAGATCCCCATGTAAGAATGCATTTTTGATATTTAATTGATATAAGGGCCAATTATGAGTGGTTGCCAGAGATATAAACAACCGAACAGACGTCAATTTTGCAACCTGAGAAAAGGTATCAGAATAATCCACACCATAGGTTTGAGCATATCCTTTAGCAACAAGACGGGCTTTCAGCCGAGCAACAAACCCATCAGGATTGACCTTAACTGTGAATACCCATTTGCATCCAATAGCCTGTTTCCCTGGAGGTAAATCAACCAAATGCTAAGTACCATTGGTGTCTAAAGCGTTCATCTCCTCAATCATTGCATTATGCCAACTAGGATGAGATATGGCTTCATGAACAGTTTTGGGAATGGATATTGAATCAAGAGAGGCAATAAATGAACAAGAAGGAGATAAGTGATTATAAGAGACACATGATGAAACAAGATAAGTACATTGACGTTTACCTTTGCGTAAAGTAATGGGAAAATCATCACTTGAAGTCAGGTCTGATGACAAAAGAGCTGGTGTAGGACACGAATCAGGAGAGGGACGTCGCATGGTGTAGACATGATGAATGGGAGGCTTGACAAGAGCTAGTTCAGTGACAGGTTCGGAAGGCAAGATTGTATAGATTAACCAATTATCATCCTCCTCCTGACTATCAGAAGTAGAAGGTGGAGAATATGGTGTGTTTTTTAAGAAGGTAATATCATTTGACACAAGATACTTGTCGAGGCTAGTACAATAGCATCGATACCCCTTCTGAAGGTGAGAATGACCAAGGAAGATACATTTCAAAGATTTGGGATCTAATTTAGTAACATGTGGATGAACATCCCGTACAAAACAAGTACTCCCAAAAATCCTAGGTTCAATAGGAAATAATGCTTTATGAGGAAATAAAACATGATAAGGCATCTCGCCATGAAGAACATATGAAGGCATGCAATTAATCAGAAAACACGCTATTGAAATTGCATCAGCCCAGAAAGATTTGGGAACATTCATTTGGAATAATAGGGCCCTTGCAGTTTCAAGCAGATGACGATTTTTTCGCTCTGCTACTCCATTTTGAGATGAAGTATCAACACACGATAGTAATCATTAAATTGAGTTTTAATTTAAGCACAAAATGCACAAAAATGAGAAAACAACTCGGAACGACTTTTCATTAAATATAACCAAGTACACGAGAGTAATCATCAACGAAAGTAACAAAACATTTAAATCCAGGTTTAGACAGAACTGGACACGGACCCCAAACATCAGAATGAACTAATTCAAAACAATGTTCTAAAAATCGTGAATCGGAAATCGATCGGCAAGGTGGGGAGTTGGGATTTTTCATTTTATCGGGGATAAATCGGAAAAAATCGGATATGCACTGTTCACCATATAAATAATATTTTAGATAATATATTATATAACAATATGCTAAATAAAATATAATAGTAATAAAATGGACATTAATAGAATAAAATGCTAAATAAAAATAACTTAGGGGGGTAATTGTAAACATTTAAAAGAAATTTCTCACCTATTTACTACTCTATTAGTAATTTTGTAAATTGCAATATACCTAAGGGTAATTAGGTAATAAAGTCATTCACTACTTACTTAAATTAAAACCCCTATTCTTTAACCCTAAAACCTACGCCTCTTTTCTCACAAGTCATACCACAAGGTCCACAACACAGCCGTCTCCTTCCATCTCTCTTCATCTTCTTCTTTCACTACGCCCCTTTCTCTTTCTCGTTCTCGTTTTGTGTTATTCGGCTTCTTTCAAGTTCCGCCCCTCACTGTTTCGAGGTCGAGTGAGAGAGAGGAACGACGGCGAGTGAGAGAGAGGAACGACGGCAAGGTCGGGTAAGAGATAGAGAGAAAACGATGAGGTTTACTTTGGTAACGATAAAAAAAAATTCAATTTATCGCCGATTACGATTTATCGCGATAAATCAGCGATAAATTGCCGATAAATTTCCGATTTCTCCCCTGTCGATATTTTCAGCCGATTGTGGATAATCCGATCGGTGCCTTGCCGATTTCTGATAAATCGCCGATTTATCGGCGATAAATGCCGATTTTTAGAACACTGATTCAAAAGGAAACCTAGCCCTTTTATTGACTCTAGGACTATAACTAAGACGATGATATTTGGCATACTGACATGACTCACAATCTAATGACGGCACTCCATTGAATTGTGGAAAAATCTTCTTGAGCGAAGGAAGAGAGGGATGACCCAACCTATAATGCACGTCGAAAGTTGAGCTGACACTAGAACAAGCAACAGATTTAGGTATCTGCATGTCAAGAATGTAGAGGCCTCTAGACTCGTGTCCTTTACCAATAATCTTCTTCGTCATAAGATCCTGAAACAAGCAATGATTGGGGAAGAATGAGATACAACAATTAAGAGTGCGAGTAAGTTGGCTTACATAAATTAAATTAAAGGACAACTGAGGTAAATATAAGGCATATGATAAAGGAATGAGAGGGGTAGGGGTTATTGTGCCAGACCCAAGAACACAAGATGATGACCCATCTGCTAATGTGACGTTAGACACGGATTTATGTGGTTGGAAAGTAGAAAAGAGGTTAGGATTACCTGTCATATGATTTGTGGCCCCAGAGTCAATGACCCATTTGGAGGATGAGGAAATGAGACATGTATTTGGTTTACCTGAATCAGCAATAGCAGTGACAGAAATGACTGGAGTAGATGAAGCTTTCAAAGATTCTTGGTACTAGGAAAATTTGGCAAATTCATCTGTAGAGATAAGAACGGACTTTTCCGATGTATCATTCATGGATGCAATGTGGGTGGAGTGAGTCTTTTGATTTCTATACTTGAGCTTTCTACAATCTCGCTTTAGATGCCCAGGAGTATGGCAATAATGACACACAACTCCCCCTAAACCCTGTGCTCGAGTCTCATTATCGTTTGATCCTCCTCCGTTAATACCACTTTTGTAATGTGATCGCCTAGTCTCATACTCATTATTCGGTTGACCAATGCACCACTGTACGGGACAGGCGGAGTCGATGAAGTCCCTTCTGTGCGAAGTACCCTAGTATTAAGCTCCTCATACGTCTTCTTAAATTCCATAAAATAGCTCTTAAGTGACCTATCCTATTTTTCTGCACGATAAAAGGCTTTGCAAACATCATAAATTTGAGAAACATTCCCTTTCCCAGAATATAAGAAATCCAAGTAATCCATCAATTCCTTAACCATTTCACAATAATTAATCAAACTAATCACCGCACTGTCAATTGAATTGCGAATTTGTAAAAATAATCGAGCATCCTCCCTTAGCCACGTCTGTTTAGAATCGTCTAAAGGTGGGTCATGAGTCATGTGATCATCCTTATCAATACTAGGCAAATAGATTCAAACAGTTTTATTCCAATCCAGATAGTTAGAGCCATTAAGTTTGTGTTCAGTGATTTTCGACATTACGGAAATTACGTCAGAAACGACTGACGCCTTATTATCCGACATATTTAAATAACTTGATAACGGGGACTAAAATAGAAGGAGCAGGTCACAAAGTAGCTTATAAGCCAGAAACACCAAAACAGTAAACAAGTACCCGACAAAAAACGAGATTGGATGGTACCAGGATGTAGCGTCTAACCCAAAAGTAGAAGATAGTCCAAACAAACCACAGATATGTGCTGTGGGGAACAAGACGAAGCTATTGAGATTCGAACGGAAGCTTTCCGATGGTGGCTGATCGGCGATCAAGGGTTCCTCCTACGCCGGAGGTGTCAACAAACTGAGGCCTAGAGGGGCTGAACTGAAATTGCAACCTAAGAAACCCTAGGAGCCCTAATTCCCTCTGATACCATGTTAAGTAAGGAGCAGAAAATATAGAGAGGAAAATTATATTTCTTATCTTCTAACGAGAGAATACACAAGCCTTATATACACAATTGCATACACATAATTATGGAAGCTCTACACAATTAGAATCCCTAAAATTAAGCTCCTTTCCATTCTTAATTAGCCTAGCTGTTTACAACTCATAACACATTGCAACTTTGCAAGTCCCCAACTAAAAGTAGACTCTTTTACCTTTTGTTTTTTAGTAGGGTAGACTTTTAGCCACCACCCAAGTACAACTTTCAGTCATGTTGTAATGTTTCTGATGTTGCATACTTGCATTACTCAAAAGTAGATGTCTGACGTAGTGAGCTTGTAATGTCCATATGGAACAGTTCTTAGTCCAACATTTTGGATCTTTGTTAATGACGACTATTTCTTTCTTTCTTTCTTCTTCGTCTGCATGAATGTTCAAATTCAGGAGAAGAAACTCCAACTGGTGGGACTGCATTTGTTTTCGGTAAAGATATATGTTTGTACCCGAAGGCTATTCGCCAGCATGTATGTATCAATTTCTCATTTATTTTCTGTTTCGGACCACTACTATAGATCAGGGGGTGGAGAGGTGGGTGTTAGCTGCCTTAACCATAAGGAGGACTTGCTCCCATCAACACTTGAAAATTTATTATTACCATTTAAGGATAATCTGAAAGGGGATCAAGGTGCAATAATAATATTAAAATGTGCACGCGCACACACACACAAAAAATAAAATTATCCCAGGCTATTAGAGAAATCTTGATTCTTGGCTCCGCTCCTCTCTACTAATGTTACTTGCTACATTTATAACTTGGTTTACTATGTTCTTAAAATTTCAGATTGGTTACTGCCCACAATTTGATGCTCTGCTAGAGTTTCTAACTGTGCAAGAACACCTTGAGCTTTATGGAAGAATAAAAGGAGTCCCAGATTACAAGCTGGATGATGTACGTTCTACTTAATCAGCTTTTGTTTACTTTTATGAAGAAATTTTTTTCAAACTTGCTATCTAGACGTCTTATATTTTCAATAATTGGGAGCTCTCTTTTAATTATTTCTTCTTCTTCTTCTTCTTCCTTTTTTTTTTGCGCTAGTGATTATCAATTTCATCAATTAAATATTATTGGAGTCAGGTTTGGTGTGTGCCCAAATTCCCAGCCGTATACACTCTGTTCAATTTCCCAACTTGTTCTGTTTTTACTTTGAATTATAACAACAATCACCTGGATGGCTAATGCTAGTAACAATAATTGGCAGGTGGTTACGGAAAAGTTACTAGAATTTGACTTGATGAAGCACGCTAATAAACCATCATTTGCCCTAAGTGGAGGAAACAAGCGGAAATTATCTGTTGCAATTGCAATGATTGGAGATCCCCCTATAGTCATTCTTGATGAGCCATCTACAGGTGAACATTATTGTTTTACTCCGTCTGGTATTAATCCTTACTTGTTTTATTCTGATATTGTACTGTGTTGACTTGTAGCATGTCGAGATACTTTCAGACTTCAAATTTACCACCACTGATGCATATAGTGAAGTTCTTTTGATATTTTTTGATATTTCAATTTTGGATTACCAATCTCAACACTATTTAAAATGAGTGAAGATACCTGTACTGAATTCTGAACTGAAGTCACGGAAACTTTTTGTGAATTGTGAGTTGTTTTTAGCTTCAGAGAGGCCATTAAATCCTTTTGAGATCACAAGACCTTCTGTTAAAAGCATGGTTCCACTGAGAACTGATTTTATTGTATTATGTTGAAGGCTAATAATTGCCACCTGTATGCATATGTACTTTTCCACAAAATTTGAATGCCTACTTCCATGTCTTCATTCACTTCCCACATAGGAAGCGGGGTTGCCTCAACTCTGAATTTTCTTCCATAAGCTCAGCGCATAGTTGTCAAAAGTGCGCCTAGGCGCAAGGCCCATCCAGGTGCAGGCATGGGGAGTTACTTCCTCCAAGGCGCATCCCGTTCGACTAAGCGCGCACCTTATGCGCCTAGGCTCCAGGTGTGAGGTGCTCAAGGCGAGGTTTTTTTTGAAGTGAGGCACTGATTTGTATTTTTTATCGTGAAAACCTTCTTTTTTTTTGTCAATACGCCAATCTTTTAGGTCGCATATGTCTTAAAACCGATGAAGCACTAAAAGGAAAGAGTTGATAAAAAAGAGGCAACGTGATTTCTCTCCTTACTCGGTCGACGATTTCTCTCCTTACAGATTTTTCTTCTTCCTACAACCTACTCTCTCCAATTTTTTTTCTCAGTTTTTAGTTTACTATATTATTAGTTATTACTAGCTTTTGTTCTGTGATCCAAATAATATTGCTTCATTGATTGATTGATTTCTTTCTTTCTATTCTTTTTCTCTTATAGTGTATATATGTTGGCTTCCCAACAATTTCATCATCACATAATTATTTGCTTTAGATGATATGACGTTAGAGTAGTTGCTGTAAATTATGATTAGACATATATATTTCAAGTTTTTGTATGTGGCGTGCCTTGATTCGAAAAAGTGTGCACCTGCGCCTAGGCTCCAGAGACCTTGGTGCCTCGGTGCGCCTTTAGCTTCTGACAACTATGGCTTGGCGCATGTGATACCAATACGCCCAACCTTAATTAATGCACTACTTTATTAGCGCCCAAGGGAGTTTCAGACTAGCTAAAATAGGTCGGTCAAAATATATATATATATATATATGAAGTCAGTAAGTTGACGTGATTAAAATGAACATTCTATATAATAATATTGAAAACTTCAAGGTATGGATCCTATCGCTAAACGGTTCATGTGGGAAGTCATCTCCCGACTATCAACCAGAAGAGGGAAGACAGCTGTTATTCTAACTACCCACAGCATGAACGAAGCTCAAGCACTCTGCACCCGTATTGGAATAATGGTACCTATTCAAGCCATTTTACTACTTCGATACTTTAATTTTTTGTGATGCTTGTACTAACTGGAACGAATTTCAACTCTCTTTTGCTTTTAAGGTTGGAGGGAGGCTTAGATGCATTGGAAGTCCCCAACATTTGAAAACACGATTTGGGAATCATCTTGAGCTGGAGGTAATCTGTCTTTCAATTGATCTTATACAGTTATACCACACGTCTAATCTCTGGAAATCTGTCTTCTAAATTTATTGGAAACCCAATTAAATTTTTTATTGCAATTTGAATATCGTAGACACAAACAAACACAGGTAGTGCTATAGGCACGGGTTGTATCAAGTTCATTCCTATTATGCCTAGAATATACAATGAGAATATATTGCTCTCTTTTCCCTATTTTAGGTTAAACCCATTGAAGTTAGCTCGGTGGACTTGGAAAATCTTTGCCAACTAATTCAAGAAAGGCTCTTTGACATCCCTTCTCATCCACGAGGTATACTTGGGGACCTTGAAGTTTGCATTGGTGGTATTAACTCTATTGCATCGGAAAATGCATCTGTGGCAGAGATTAGCTTGTCAAAGGAGATGATTGTCATAATTGGAAGCTGGCTTGGAAATGAAGAAAGGATAAGTGCACTTATATCTTCAACAGATGGTTCTGATGGAGTTTTTGGTGAACAATTATCAGAGCAGTTGGCTCGTGACGGTATGTCCACTCTTAGCAAACTATTATTTATGTATATATACATATATATTTTTCAGTTATTGAATATGTACATGTGGTAATTGCTCCTGTAAGGACTTAACGTAAGAATCTTAAACGGACCATGCTCTTAAATCATTGGACACACTTTAGAGATGTATTCTCTCTTCATCTTTAAATATGTTTCACGGTGAAAAACATGGTCTTTAGTTGTCCTTAAAGGTGCGTTCTTATGCTTATACATATATATATATATGTATATTTATTCATTCTATTGTGTTTCCTTGTGTAATTTTTTTATAAAATTTGATTTCCATCTATTTCAAATGTCTTACTGCTCGAATAAAATTCTTGGTCTGTTATATGACATGTAAACTGCATCAGAGACATTTTTTTTTGAAAAAAAGAACCCAAAGGAAATTGGACGGCTTACATATAACACCTTCCAAGAGAAGTCAACTCATGACTTATAGATAGCTGACGAGTTATTGTATCTTACAATAATTCAGTTTTGCTCATTCTTTTTAATATTCATGAATGAAAATGGGACTATAAATTCGGGACATCCCAAAAATGAAAGTGGGACTATCAAGTTTAGACGGGGGGAGTATTGCTTCATTTCATTTCATTTTCCTCCATCTTCCTTAGAGTTGGAATTTTGTTCTATGCAAGTGGGCATGAAATTTATTCTGGTATTCGTTCTGTTTATCTTCGATAGTATGAACTACTTTTAGCTGATTTTCTTCCTCAAAATTCATATGCTACCATTTTATTTTTTCATTCTCAATTGTGCACAACAGACTGATTGTTGGTTCTATGTTGTAGGTGGTATTCCACTGCCAATATTTTCAGAGTGGTGGTTAGCCAAAGAAAAGTTCTCAGTAATAGATGCATTTGTTCTAGCTTCGTTTCCTGGTGCATCTTGTCAAGGTTGCAATGGGTTGAGTGTTAAATATCAGGTAATTTCATATATTTTTTACCTGTCTCATTCTTGTACGTTTTTAGTTGCAGTTTCTTGGTTACAATAGTTCAATCATCTGTAGTGTCTATATACTAATTAAGCACTGGTGTATGTGGCTGGAAAATCTAATATTTTTCATGTCAGGATGACTCTCACGCTAAAATGATGACTTCAATAACATCATGTAAACACGATTAAATAGTTACATCACAAATTTAATGTGTGTATATATAACTCGGTAAATATCAACATATACCTCCCCCCTCCCTCCCTCTTCCAAAACAAACACACACCAAAAAAAAGGGATCTGCCAATGTGGATCTATAAATTCATCTGTACAAGGGCCTAGCATGTATACATACGCATTTGTCTTGCTGTGTTAAAAATATATGCATATAACATGAAATTTTTTATGTTTTCCAAAATTTTATAGGGGTCTATATTCCCTTCCCCTGGCTCTCATATGCGGAGACAGAGATCTGACTTTATCTTTATATGAGCACAATTCTTTCTTTCTTTTTTGTTTTATACGTATAAATCTGGTAGTAATGGGTCTTAAAATTCTTGCAGTTGCCCTACAGAGAAGACCTCTCACTGGCTGATGTTTTCGGCCACATAGAAGGAAACAGGTAAACTTTCGGCATGCGTTACATTGTTATACATCACGTTTCAAGGATAGTACTAGACCTGGCAAAATCACAACCTGCACGATAACCACGAATTGAGTTAATGGGTTGACCCTTAACGAATTTGGGTCACTAACGGGTTCACCCGTTTAGCACGAATTGTTAACAAAACCAGTCAACGTTAAGAAATTGTAAACGCTTTATATGACCAGGGGCACATATTAACGGATTCTGGTCACTAACAGGTTCACCCATTTAGCACAAATTGTTAACGAAACCGGTCAAACTCGTTAGATTGGTTAAGAAATTGTAAATGCTTTATATGACCAGGGGCACATAAGTCATTTATGATTTAACCTCTTAAAAAACCCCTAAATATAAAATATCTTCTCTTGCATCATTTCTGTCGTCTGTAATGTTTACTTCCTTTTGGAGAGTTCCTTCTCTTGTTTCCTAAGGGGGGGCCTTTTAATTAAGAAGGAGGGGAAAGTGTTATCAAATGGGTTTTGAATTTTCTGGTAATAATTGTCTAATTTTTAGTCTCAAAACTTTGATCATCTTCCTTCGTCTCTCAATCCCTCGTCTGTTTCTTTTCCTTCAATTATCATTTTCATCTGCAACGGCCATCACCACCAATGGAACTCCAAAGAAGAGTGGTAGTTCATCATCACTTTCAAAATCTTCATCTTCATATGTTTCTGTCCTTTTTATTTTTAATCTTTGGACTTTGTTCTTAGATTAAATTTAGATGAGAATTCAACACTGATTTATAATTAAGAAAATATCGGGTAAACGAATCGTGTTCGTGTGACCTGTTAGTAAAACCACACCTGTTAGCCTTTAACAAATCGTATTCGGGTTTGCCTCGTGTTGACCTTCACCTTTTAAGACCCGACACGAACTTGACCAGACACGACCCGTTGACAAGTCTAGATAGTGCATTGTTTTGGTGCAACACACCTCTGTTTGGGCAATAACATTTCCCTTCTATCAACTCGATCATCATTCTAACTTGAATATACACTTTGTTATGCAGAGGTGCACTAGGCATAGCGGAGTATAGTATTAGCCAATCAACATTGGAGACCATTTTCAACCACTTTGCAGCAAACTCATGAGGCCCAAACTTGTTTTCTTTTGTACAAGGTTTGATTCAACCTATTATTATGGCTTACAAGTAGTAAAAGCTGCCGTTTATTGTACATATTAAAGTGTATTTAAAACATATTTTGGGGTTTGCTTTTTTTTTTTTTTTTTTTTTTGGGGGGGGGAGGGGTCGGTGCTATTGGCTCATTACCAACTTTTTCTATGTTGGGTACAAATTGTAAGCTTATCTTGTCATTTATTATAGTGAAACCCTTTCCCATCGTAAGTTCTATATAGGAGAATGATGATTATATTTAGGAAATAGATAACATGCGCCCTTATACAATGAATGAAAATATTGACATTTTGCATGAGAATTTGTGCTAATTTTATGCATGTTATAATTTAATTCTTTCTATTTATGGGTGCGTAACATTTGTTTTTAGGGCACATATTAATATGACCCATATATGTATTATACTAGAACTGTGTCACAATAAATGCGTTGCAATCAGTGGCAGACGAGGGATTTTGAGCTTTGGGCAAAAAATACAAGTCATAATTTTTTTAAGCTTAGGGGGGCCAAAAAAATATTGGCTTGCGTTTTTCCTTATTGGTTGTGATGTCATACCTTGCAAACTTGATACTATGTCATAGTTTAGTACATTTTAAAATAATGTGTTAGTTGAGTGTTATGTATTATATCATGTAAAGGGAGTGTAAAGTTGGATCCCACTTCGAATACCACTTTGTTTTCTAAAGGGACGAAGAAGTCTGGAATTGGAATGGAGCAAAAGTTTTAGTTGCGACAATTCCAAAATGTCGACTTTGGAGACATGTTAGAACTCTGATATATTTTGATCAAATTTTTTTTCTTGTTTTGGTACTTGTAGTAATGGAAGTTAATTTTTTGACCACCAGATGATAGCATTCCGCAATTTACAAAGATATAAAACATTGAACAGTGACATGATATACTTTGTAAAAATTATTTTGAAAGGAAGATCTAAAGTTAATTTCTAGAAAATATTACAAATCATACAAGAAGGGGAATGATATTCTCAACTTTTCAGGTGAGTAATGAGAACCGATGACATTTGAGTTAAAAAACACTTGCTATTCCGGTGTAAATAATGAATATTCCGAGTCTCAAGTAGGTTAAATTGAATGTTTGTACAAAAAAGATTTATTAAATGAAAGAAAGAGCTCTTTAAACTTTTGGGCTGTTTCTACTTTAGGGCCAACCTCATATGACGGGCTTTGGCTTTTTCTGAAGCCATATATATAAAATAAGATTTGGGCCTAATCTGCAAGTATTTTTGCACATACATATTGCCTACATAGGCAACAGCGAGTTATGGGTTTTGACATTGAGGGCTCGTTTGGTTCGAGTTTTATAACTGGAATGAGAATACTTGATTCTTGGAAAGTTATTTTCCTGGCATCTAGGATGCCATGCCGATGTTTGGTTCAACCGGGAATAGAAATGAAATAAAATATCAATTACAAAAATGTCTTTCTTTTTATAAGAGGAGAAGACATCACCTACTAATTTTTTCAAAAGAGACAATTACTATAATAAATTATAAAAATTACACATGCCTAGCTAATAACTATCCTACAAAAATTACAATTTTTGTAATTAAAAAAAATTACAACAGGAAAAAAGAAAAGAAAAAAGTTCCAAATAATTTTATTTTTTTCATTTTTGTGCAGCAGCATAATTAAAAAAAAAGTTTCAAACAATATTTTCATATACTGATGGAAAAAGAATTATTTATTCATAAGGAAGAGTGTTATTTTAGTCATAACATGAAAAAATAAAAAAAAATGCCCATTGGTAATGGTTTATTCCTTATGATTTAAATGAGAGAACTTGGGGGGAAATGTTTGTTCCTGGAATCATTTATTCCGGACTTAAAACTTGAACCAAACGCGGGAATCGTTTCTGAATGGAATGTAACATTCCTGGAATGGTTTAAATCTTGAACCAAACGAGCCATGAAGGTAGATAATTGATCCTTACAATCCGTTTGATAATAATATAAAAAAATAAAATAAAAATATTCTGAGGTATGTGGTAAAATACTTTTTATTTCATACTTATTTTATGAGTAAATGTCATTTATCATTCATAATTTTTTATAGAAAATTTTTCTTCTTCAACCATCAAATAAAATTTTTCCATAGAAAACAAACACAAAGTAAGAAGATATCTCACCACATGTTTTAACTTATTTTCTAACTTTTCACAAAAATCAATTGTTTTTATTTTCATTTTTTATATTGTTATCAAACGGACCATTAGAGATGCAATTAAATAACTATCCATATATAGACCATATTAAATTTTGAACTAAAATGTGTATCTATCTATCTATCTATATATATATATATCTAAATATATATCGTATTGGAAATTTTTTTTTAAGAAAAAAATTATATTTATAATTTTATTTGTTTATATATCTGCTTCCATCATCGATCTTAATCATTTTTTATTTTTTCTTTCTTAATATTGTTGGAAATTGCAGATGTAAGGGGTGTATTCAATTCAGATTTTAAAAGATTCTAACTGACTTTTTAAAATCCGTGGATTCTATTAAGTCTATGGATTGTTTTAAATCCTTATAGAATCTGACAGACTTTAATGCATGTATTCTTTTAGATTTCTGCAGATTTTAATAAGTCCATGGATTTCTACAGATTTTAATAAGTTCATCAAAAAGATAAAAAATCAAAAGACAAAAGACAAACAATAAAATAAATTAATTACGAGTTTAAAGTAACATTATCAAAAATGTAAAGACAATTAATTAAATACATTATAAAAATTCATACTTCACCCACTAAATTAGACTTCTCATCCCCACTAGTAATTTTTAATGAAATTGACATGAATTATTTTTAAAAATTTGAACAATAATTAGCAGTCTAAACATTTGAAATTATGTTAGTGCGTGATAACCGCATTAGTAAAAGAGAGAATAAAGACTTTATAAAGACGAAGAAAAAATTATAATGCATTCATCACATAATAAGAAATTTGGATTTTGAGAGAGAGAGGGGGAGGGGGAGGGGGAGGGAGAGGGGGGAGAATGTTGAGTAAAGTTTTTAAAGGAATTAGAAATCCATCTGAAATCTCTGGATAAGTGAGAAGATTTCAAGATGGATTTTTATGTATAAAAAAGACTTTACAATCCACCAAAATTCACCACTAATTAAAATCCTACTAAGTCATTAGACTTTTGAATACCATAAGATTTAGATTGATTTTTTAAAATCTTAATTGAATACATCAAGATTTTAAAAGACTTTTTAAAATCTCAATTGAATACCCATAAACTTTAAAAGTCCATAAAAATTCTATAGATTCTAAATCCAATACACTCCCCTAAGTATGTGATACATATATAGAGGTATTGTAATACAAATACCATGGGGAGAGAAAATTAATTATATTATAATTTAAGACAAAAAAAATCTATTATCGAATAATACTAAAAAACCCAAAGTAAAAGTGATTGAAATCGATGATGCAATTAAATGTATAAAATGTACAAAATTATCAATAAAGAAAAAAAAAGTAATAAATATAATGCATGGTGGAGTGTATATTTATTATGTGAATTGCACATTTGATATATTTATATAAGTTAGAAATAAAGAAAAGAAATTAAATAACATTGTACAAAGATAGCAAGGATTGTTGAAAGAAGAAAGAGGCTAAAAGGAGGGCATTTTGGATAATTTAGTAAATGATTAACATAATTTAACAGAATCAAAGTCAAAGAAAATAAAATATTAAGTGTAAACTCAAAATATCTCTCAAAATATGGAGTGCAAACATAAAACTTCCCAAGAATATATTATCGCATTTGGATACCTTTGGAAATGAAAAAACTATGGTTTACCAGCACCGTTTTCAACTTGTGAATGCAAACAAACTGCAAATTTAATGGTAGAGCAATTGATTTCTCACGTCCTTATCCATCGACTCATTCTCTAATTCCACTTTCAAATCTACAAAGAGAAGATGGTGGTTTAATAGACATACAGTCTCAAATCTTGTCCAAAGTTCAAACTCCATTTACTACAATTTCTTAAATACAATAACTATTGTTAACTGAAAGAGCGACTCATTTTGTATACCCCATCATTTCCTCATAAAAAATTTACAATTATCTTAATTAGTAGCGGAACTGAGCTTACCGCTGATCCAACAAATTTACACCCGGAGAATTTAAACATGAGCTTTCTGCTAAATAGATGGATTGCCCATAGAGTAATTATTTTTTTGACTAAATTAAATGTTGCATGAAAATTGAACCGAAAAATTTAGTTCGAGCATAAATTTATAAAATTTTAAAACTAAAATTGAATCGAAATTGAACTTTCAAATTCACTTAAAAATGACTTTTAAAATTTTCATTTCAATTGAAACCAAAAACACGGCCTGGCCCGTGCTCTCAAAGTGAGAATGAGATAGCGTCCTCTCAAATAAATTTTTTTTTTTTTTTTTTCGCGGAAAAGAAGGGAAAATCATGTAGCACGTGCGAGAGAATTGATAGAGCAACTACAGTATGTGAGAGAGATCACACAGTCCAAAAAAAAAAATGAAGAGAATGTGGTTGGTTGGTTAAAGAGTTTGGGGATATTGTATGGTCCGAAACTAATGGCTACCACTGCGAAGATAATCGCCATCGGAATCGGAACTAGTCTCACTCACCGACCACCTTCCGCCATGTCATCCTCTCCTTCTACTCTCTCCAATTCTCCCCTTCCCTTTCACCACCACCACCACAACCTTTTACTCTTCAAAGGCGGCTTCACTCGCCGGCGCTTCCACTCCGTTGTTGTTGGTGCTGCTGGTGCTGGTGCTGCCGTTCGATTAACTCACCGCCGTGTCCCTTCGTCAATTCGAGTTAGCGCCTCCTCTTCCTTCGACGACCAGCCTAGTTCTTCAGGTCTCTCTCATTTCTCTCTGTAATCTGTATTCGTGTTTATGTATATGTCAATTCAATTCTCTACGTACATGCATGTATTGTCATTAGTATTTTTATACTCTATTTGACGGAAGCAATTCATCTGTCTCATTCGTTGTTCATTTCTGAAGAAATTTCATTTCGGAAAGTTAAAAGAGAGTCGATCTCACGGAGTTACTGCATAAGTATTGCGTGTATATAGAATGCTGAATCTTGATTTTAGAAGTGCAATATGTCATTTCTTTTGCTTGTTAAGACATTATTGAGGTTACCTTTACTAGTATTGTGCTTTGTATGTATAGAAAATTGAAAAACCAGACTACTTGAGATTGAATGAATAAGCTCCTTCGAGATTGATTTTTAGATAAAGAAGCCAATCCTTGAGCTTCTGTTTGAACTTCATAAGACTTTCAGTTGCTTAAATACGGTACACAGTGCAAATTGGTTCGTCTGTGCCCCTAATCCTATTCAAACTACTGTACTCTTAGGTACTAATTAGCTGTGAATCTTTCAAAGTCAGGAGGACTGCCCCGCCTCTCTCAAGTATCGCGCAAGTACAAATAACAACTATCTTATGTTTAGTCAAAACATGAGCTATAAATATTGATTACCGCAAGAAAGATGTCTTTTAGCAGTGAAACATTTAAGACATCACTAAAAGGATGGAATTATGTTTAAAACAGTAGCAAAAAATGTATGAGTAACATAAATTTTGGTCCCTCCAAAGCTCAAATCTTGGCTCAGTCCCTAATCCTAATAGCTTATTGTTCCTGATCACCTCATTTTAGAGTAGTGAAATATTTGTCATTGAGTTTCAAGTAGTATTTGCTTTTGTTCAAAGTTGGACTCTTGAACTTTGTAAGTTGGAAGCAAGAAACTCGGTCGGTCGGTCGGTCTGTCTGTCTCTCTCTAAGAGATTCAAACCTACGGTAAAAAAAAGTCAAACCTACATGCAAAGTGATTTATTACCAACTTACCCTTATTGTAAAAAAGACAGAATTTCCATTGGCTCTTGCAGTCTTGCCACTGTAAGGTTTGGAGGGTTAGAAATACGAAGCCTTACAATTGCAAATGGTGAGGCTATTTTCGTTACTTGAACCCGTGATTCCTAATTAACAACCCTTTTTACTGCCTAAATTAAATTGATCCCCTCCCCCCAACCACATTTAAAAAATGAAAGATAATGAAAACGAGAAGAAGGTGAATCATCTATTGCCCTCGAGAGAGCACTTTTGCCTGTACAATGAACCAATCTACTTGAGTTGGCGTAGCTAGAGGCATTTAAGGTCAACATTTAAGATAAAGAGTTAAGCTTGCAGATCAATCTTCCTGTCAATGAAGCAATCTTCTTTGTTTTCTTTATTTACTCATTTATGCCCCGTAGATGCTGATCAAGTTATCAAGAATTTGGTCATCATAGGATCTTTGGTTTTATATGTACTTCCTTTAATCAACAAAATTGATTTTTCCTATAAGTGAAAAAAAAAATCCATGATAGTTTATGAGGACATTATTAATTAAATAGCCGTATTTTCTTGAAAATTTTAATTATGTTTTATGTGGATTTTATAACAACTAATTTAAAACAGTATTACCAAGTGCCTTCTCTGATATAGTTAGCATACTAGCATTTGAGGCTTCATTTACTTAAAATTATTTATTTCATGTCATGCTTTTGCTTTTATTGACTATGCCCCTTTCTTGCAGCTCAAATCGAGAATTTGGTAATCATAGGATCAGGTCCTGCTGGGTACACAGCAGCAATTTATGCGGCTCGTGCCAACTTGAAGCCTCTAGTGTTTGAGGGATATCAGATTGGTGGTGTTCCTGGGGGACAACTGATGACTACCACTGAGGTGGAAAACTTTCCAGGTTTCCCAGATGGAATAACTGGTCCAGACTTGATGGATAAGTGAGTAAGCTTTGGAAACAAACTTCTTTGACCATTTTCTTCTTATTGTCTATTAATTATACATCTATTTTGCTAAAATTTCAAATTGAAAGGTGATTAGAATCTCGACATTGTTTTGCTATCTAGGATGCGACGGCAAGCTGAGCGTTGGGGAGCAGAATTATTCCAAGAAGATGTGGAATTCATTGATGTGAAGAACCGTCCTTTTGTTGTGCACAGTACCGATCGTAAGGTGATGTTTCCAACTAATGGCAAGTTATTTTTAATTATGCCTAATAGTTTCCAAGCACTTCTTTTTCCAAGTAAATGTCACTGAAAGTTTTTTCGCTTTGATCTGAAGTACTTCCTTATGGTTTCAATCTCCTTCATAGAATTGATGTGGTGTAAAAGCTAACTTGATTCTTCCAGATTGATTGTGACCCTGAGTATTTCTTCAAAAAAAGAAGAAAAGAGAAAAAAATAAAATTATCCAGCTGTCTTATTGTGGTGTCATGGGAATAAGTCAATTGATATTGTGATGGAGTGGTATGATATCATTGTTAGCTTCACGGTGGACATCTTATTGTCTTTGCTTATTCTCCATTTCTTTCTGGTAAAATGGTTTTCTGCAATCAAAGAAACGATGTAATGTGAAATCAATGTTATTGTTATACTAGATGGCATTCTGTTATAATTGTTGTTGTCGAATGAATGAAATCATGAAGTGGTGGGATTTGCTTAGTTTCTGTTTTATAATATCTGATAAAATTCCAAACGAATTAAAATAATGTATTTTATGTTTTAGTCTGTTATGGGAGTGCATTATTTTTCTTTTTTGGTCCTAATGGGAGTGTATTCTTCCTAGTCAGTTTTTCTGAACTACTAGGTGTTTACGAGCCTCAAGTTTGTGCAATGTTTCCTTGTCAGGTCAAAAGCCATAGTGTTATTGTGGCCACTGGAGCCACAGCAAAAAGACTTGGATTACCTCGTGAAGAGGAATTTTGGAGTAGAGGAATTAGTGCTTGTGCAATTTGTGATGGAGCATCCCCACTGTTTAAGGGGCAAGTTCTTGCTGTGGTTGGAGGAGGGGATACTGCTACAGAGGAAGCATTATACTTAACTAAATATGCTCGTCATGTACATTTATTAGTACGTAGGGACCAGTTAAGGGCCTCCAGAGCAATGCAAGATAGGTGAGTTAACATGCGCCCCCTTCTGCTTTCCTACTATTTTCTGATCTAGTTCTTAAACTACTGGCATGACAGATTATTTTAAATTGTTTCTATTTGTATGTGAATTCAAAATCTACTATTTTGAAATCATTACCTTAGCAGTATGGCTTATACTGGAGCTGCTGATTCTTCTTCCTTGTGCACATCTAGGAGTGCACCTTATTGGACCTTGTTTTTCCATGACACTAATCCTCATCTGAATCTAGTGGAATTTTTTCTTCTGGTCCTAGCATCACTGTTCCTTCTTGTTGTATTTATTGGAGAAAGTTTTAGAAACTAGCAAGGATTTAGAGTTCCTTGGAACTGCCAATGAGCATCTCTTGATAGTTTATTCATACTTTTCCTTCCCTACAATATATTGCTTACACTTCCATTTTAATTTTTCAAACAATGTCTTATGTGGAGAAATATTTTACTTTTTTATCTATGATTACAATTAGATTGTGTTATTCGGGAATTTTCAAAGCCGGTGTTGCTATAGGACAGGATGGAGGAGTTTTAAAGATGCATTCCCTCATTGTATATTTTTGTTAATAAAAGTCCGCGTCTTTGTGGTGGTTTGGAGGAGCATTTGTGGGTTTGAAAATCAATTTTAAAACAGGTGTTTAATTCTTGTTGAGATAATTACAGGACAATTTGTTAGGTGATATCCTGTGTTGTAGCGTGAGCTTCGTGCCCATCTTTGTGCTTGGTTATATTGTTGATTGCTCGGTTTAAATGCAACGGAATTTAGGGATATTGTAAATGACAGATTCAAGAAGAGATTGGGCAGGATAGAAAAGGATTATTTTTCTGAGGCAATTTCACCCCGATCAAGAGCATTTTGTCTTGCCTTCCTACTTGTTTTCTCTCTTCATCCTCTTCCAGATTATGTGGAGAAAAGAAATTAGATGATGCAGAAGAGAGTTTTTATTAAGACCACATGTACCCGCATGTTCCCTGGGGGTGTTGGAATAAGGAATTTTGATACATTTGATGAGGTGCTCTTGGACAATGGCATGTAGTCGTTCTTCAAGAATGTATTTTGGGTCACTGAGATCTGAGGGAGGCAATGACTTGAGATGTCCTCATGAATGGGTTTTAGAAACATATTGTTGGGGATAAAATGAATTTAAGTTAGCATAATAGGCAGAGAGTAGGTTTCTGGGATGAAATATGGTGCCGGTCTTTTTGGACTCTTCTAAGGTTTCTCAAGGGCTGCTCGAATCCTCTTTTGTTGCTGTTGTCAAGGATGTACAGCCCAAGGTCAAATATCATTTTCCTTTGGGTTTTCTGGTGTTCAGCAATTACCAGGATGTAGGATTTATTCTTAATTATGTTAGTAAGGTGTAACCCAAGTCACAAGCTCAAACTCACCCCAATGGGTTGAACTTTGAGCTTGTTATTATTATTTCTATGAGAAACAGAGTATTATTACTTTTGTTGTTGTTGTTGTTGTTGTTGTTGTTGTTGTTGTTATTTCTATGAGAAACAGAGTATTATTTAAATGTAAAAACTTTAGTTACACTCTTGTTGTTGTTGTTATTATTTCTATGAGAAACAGAGTATTATTTAAACGTAAAAACTTTAGTTACACTGTTCAATGCGTTGAGGTTCTTAGAGCTTTAGAGCTGCAATTTCATCAACTTTAAAGTACTACGAATATCAGAGAGTGATTCACACAAAAAATCAAATAACTATTCTCTACAAAAACTGTGTTTGTGTGTTTGTGACTGTATGAAGTCTCTCTCAAACAAACCCAGCCTCTGTCTCTCTCCACCATTACATGCTTTGCCAGTAAAAGATCTCTTTGTGGGATAGATTGAGAGGAATTGGTGTTGGATTTGATTTTTCTTTCCTTTGATGGTTGTGTTCAATGTCCTTTACAACCTAGTGGTCAGCAAAAAGTTTGTGCTTGAAATTTTCAATGATATTTGGTGTTGAAAATGATAGTAAGTAGTTTAGCTGAAAAGAAAATAATAATAAATAACAACCAGCAGACACTGTCAAGATGGGGGAAAAGTCTAGTTACAAACTTTTAGGGGGGCTAAGTCTGATTCCATTTCATTGGTAAGGGTGAAGTCTATAACACCCGTCATTTTCTGTGCTACCCAAAAGAAAACTAACGTTTGTAATTGTTTACTTCTTTGCTTAAAAGTTAATACACAGTATGTCATATACAATATACTCCATCTGTCCCAATTAAGAGCCACCATTTGACCGTCAAACTTTTTCAGAGCAAGCTGATATGATAAATAACCAATTCATATTTTATTATCATGAGATTTGAAGCATTGATTTCCTAAATGTGACTCTGATTTTTGGACGGAGGGAGTAGGTTTACGCAAGCACTCTCAAGATTCTCCAATAGGTTGTGAAATTATTACAAATCTCATTTAGCTCCTTATTCAATGTTAGTAAGCATATTTACTCTTTTTAGAACAAAAACGCCAAGGATTCTCGTATTGGCAACATGACTATAAATTAATGATGAAAATTGTTTGTAATCTTCTCGTCGGGTGTCCAATTAAACCCCCGAAATTACATTTTATGGCACCAAAAAGGGGATGATATAAGCAACAAACATGGAATAACATGTTTTACTAGTATTTCAGTTATATTTTCAAATTTTCAATTCCTAAGGTGCTTGCATATATAGTATACCGTATCAGTAGCAAACTCTATTTTCTAATTTTAGTTAATGCATCGATATCCCTAATATTTGAACTCTATAATCCGACCCTTTGTGTACCACATTTTAGAGTATGTGGTGCTCTGCAATCACATTCTCCTTCAGCAGACAAACATTATATGAGTTTTGGGTAGAGCATTTAAGTCTATATCATCACCCCATTTTTTGGCTATCTGTCTCATCTTAAACACTCTTACCTTCAGTAGACCTGTTTCCCTCTATCTGTGAGTGATTAAGCATGGCTATTTGCTCCTATTACTCTTACGGGGCAACATTTACACAGGCTTCAAACTTGACATGCATCCGCAGACAAAATCTTAGTAAATAAAGGACATAATTGGTTTCTGCCTCTCTGGATTTCTAATTTCTCATGCTTGCTTGGGTTGGCATCTTGATATTTGGTTTGGTGACTATGGACTTAAGTCTGCATAGTGACGGTTGTTTCTTTATTTTCATAATGATGCTTGCTTTGTTTCTTTAATCATTCTGTAATGTGATTTGTATTTGCTGTTTGCATGTCGTTCCAGTATGCCTGAACTAGATGAAATGCAAATCTATTTAAATGGATTGTTTTTCCCATTTGTAGGCGACTTTTTAAATTACTAATGAACGATTTGTTATTTTATGTTTCAACTCCGTGAATGTTTGTTTAACAGGTTGATTCTGGCGAATGTTTCAGAGTTATCAACAATCCGAACATCACGGTGCACTTCAATACAGAGACTGTGGATGTTGTTAGCAATATGAAAGGGCAAATGTCAGGGGTGTTGATACGAAAAGCTGATTCTGGGGAGGAATCTGTGCTGGAGGCTAAAGGCTTATTTTATGGGATAGGGCATTCACCAAATAGCCAGTTGTTGGAAGGCCAGGTTGACCTTGACGGCTCTGGCTATGTGTTGGTTGAGGAGGGTTCTGCAAAAACTTCCGTTGAAGGTGTTTTTGCAGCTGGTGACGTACAGGTAAATATGGCAATTTTACGATAGTCTTCTGTCTCAGTTTTGCGTAACGCGTGACACTTTCTCCGTCTCTTCCTTTTTACTCCCTCCAAGTGAAACCACAACTGGAGGTTGAGCCCTTGGCCATAGGGATGGCAGTGGTTTGGTGGCCAAACCTGAACCCGCCCCCATTTGCCTGTACGTTTGTACCTGACCCGATCCGTTGTAATTATATACGTTACAATAGGGTATTTCAAGGAAAAAAATATATATTTGGTGCGGGTCAACAGGTTTATTTCATGGAAAACAAACCATTATAAGAACCTAACAATGCTAGCACACGGGTTTGAATTTTGGGGAAATGCTAGAGTGGGTTAGTCTCATACCAACTAATGGAGTAAGATGCTATTTTACTTCCAATTTTGTCGGTCGCAGACCTCTCATTATTTTCAGTGATTTACAAGTTGCTCCATATTCTGAGAGAGTCAAATGCCAATACGACCGAGTCCTGGCTTCAACTTGAGTGGGTCACTTTGACACTTCTGTTCTTTTCTAATCTTACTTGTTAGCAGTGGCGGAGCCAGGAATTTGTCTAAGGGAGGCTAAATTCGAAGCACACAAAAACATATTTAAAGCCATAGAATTTTAACGCAAATTAAAATTAACTCTCTTTCTATTTAGGGCTAATTAAAATTAGGGGTTTAGACCTAAATCACCTAATATTATACAATTAATCAAGAAATAAACCTAACATTATGCAATTAATCAAGAATTGAACTTATGTTATGTAATTAGTTGCCCTGAAGTATAAATTTCTGCACATAGATCCCTGTATATATATATATATATATATATATTTCCAAAAAATACCCCATATATAGTTTAAAAAATTGAAAATCGGGAAGGGGAGGGGGGGGGGGGGGGAATTATCCCCCCTTGCCCCTGGATGCCACAGCCCCTGCTTGTCAGGGTCCACCTGATCTTTGTCGATAATCCAATAACTTAAATTTTGTGATAACAATTTGGTATCTTGCAATATTTGACATCGATATGTGTTATAAAGATGATACAAAATAAAAAAGTTTAAAAACGAAGGTATATGTCCATTTTATATGTGTGTGTATATATATTTAGAGAGAGAGGGAGGTATCTTTTTTGACTCTTTTGATGAATCTGCAAGTATAAAGGACTTCTGTATCTCAATTTCTTTTTTCAACTGAATAGGACCATGAGTGGAGGCAAGCCGTAACTGCAGCTGGATCAGGATGCATTGCTGCTCTCTCAGTGGAGAGATACCTTGCAAGCAATAATCTTCTTGTTGAATTTCACCAGGTATTTATTTCACTTCTTACCTCTCATTATTCCTAGTTTCATCTCAACTTTGTCTCTCTCCCCCCCTACTACGTAGGACTTTCGTCTCTTGCCCCCTGATGTGATCAAGATCCGAGATCATAATTTTCTGATTTAGTATGCAATTTTACTGTAATTATCTGAAGTTCAGCAGCAACAATTCATTAGAGATTTAGAGCCCGTGTTAAGTCATGGGCGAGTAGTAAGTGACAATAAAAATCTGGGATATATAGGATAATTTAGGCCTTACTAAAAGTGGTTGCATGACTATAATTCTGTATGAATCTCATCTCATTGTTTTCATGCAATTTTTTACAGCCCCGAACGGAAGAGGTCAAGAAGGAACTCACAACCAGAGATGTGCAAGAGGGTTTTGACATCTCTCTTACAAAGCACAGGGGCCAAGTATGTGCACCTCACACCCCTAACCCCCAGAAAAAATGAAAGAAAATAATTAACAATAATATGCTGAATTTTATCTGGTGCATGGTTCCTCATTTAATCAAAACATTCCTGTACAATTATGGTTTGCCCTAGCTCTGAACACAATCTTTTCTTACTCGCAGTATGCTCTAAGAAAGCTATACCATGAAAGTCCAAGGCTTATATGTGTCCTATATACATCACCGACATGTGGTCCATGTAGGACCTTGAAGCCAATTCTTAGCAAGGTACCATAACTCACTTGTATTGCAAGATTTGTATTTATGATGCATTACCACTCATTTATATGTGGATAAGAGATGAAATTTATTTTATGTTTAGATTCTATTCCAAGTTTCATTTAAGCAAACATGGAGTGGAGTTAGGTTTAATATATGCTCATGGACTGGAGTTTGGTTTAATATGTAGTTTAAACTTTAAAATGCTTACGTAATGAGGCTATTAAAATTAGTCTCAATTCCTTCAAGCTTCTATTTTTTGTTTTTCTTTCTATTAGAGTTGGGAGCACCCAACCCAAAACCGATTGGCAATGGGTGGACGTTGGACCGGTGAAGTAGTGCCTTATTCTTGTATATTGCTTAGTAAGGCTTGAATTTCCCGGAGTGGGATTTATAGTCTCAACAAGCCTCGCGCGTGCGGTCATTGGGCCTGACACGTGGTAAATAGCCCATGCTTTGATACCATATTAGAGTTCGGAGCATTCAACCCAAAACTAATTGGACAATGGGTGGAGTAGGCCCTTATTCTAAATATTGCTTTGTGAGGTCTGAATTTCCTGATGTGGGATTTATTTATAGTCTCAACATTTTAACTAAGAAAGTTACGAGTGTTCTTGATCTGCCTAATGAGTGAACTCTCTCTATTGGCAGGTGATAGATGAATATGACCAGAATGTTCATTTTGTCGAAATTGATATCGAGGAAGATCCAGAGGTTGCTGAGGCAGCTGGAATTATGGGTACTCCCTGTGTTCAATTTTTCAAGAACAAGGAAATGCTAAGGTTGGCACATTTTCACCTTTGTTCTTCGTGCTCTGTTTGCAGTAATTCATGTCATATTGAAAGTATTTGATTCATGAAGTATCTTATTATATAATTCGTGAATTTGCTTATCATTATTGTTTGGTTGCAACTTGCAAGAATGTGCGGCTATAAAACATTACGAGGTTAAGCTTATCCTTAAAGAAAGTAATATTCAGTTCCTGAAAATACATAATTTACATCTAAGAGGCGAATTCATGAGGTTGAAACACACTACACCTACTTGTATTTAAGTGGGAAAATTTCCAATTTCTCTATTTGAAATGAACTAGCTAATAAATTACAGATCTCTTGCATGTATGATCCAAAATGCAAAAGCTAACATGTGTATAATTGGATGTTATGCAGGACTGTATCGGGAGTCAAAATGAAGAAAGAGTACAGAGAGTTCATTGAAACAAACAAGTGAGTTTTTGCTCTCACTCACTTTTTTCCGTTTTGTCTGCTGATCGATTTGTTCGACGTGCTTGTTTGGACAATGCCATTATTTTGTGATTCAATTTTGATCTTCCAATCGGCTAGTTGAATAATGCACTTTTACATTGATCTCGTGTATTGGTTAATAACTACTATAAGTGCTGATCGAGTTCTCAATGCATTATTACAATTTCTTAAGTACGTCATTTTTTGTACATCTGTGCAAGTAAGGCATACATAGAAAAGAAGTGCAATTGTATATATGAAGGGTTGTCCAACAACGTTACACCCCCTCCCCTTCCCTTCCCTTCCGAAAGGAAAAAAGAGTAATTGCATTCTCATTCGCACGGCACACCATAGAATTTTCTTGAATTGATTTTAATCACTAAATTATCTTCTAAACTTTAATTGTTAATATGGATGGGTGTTGAACCTTTGTGTTTTCCTTAAGTGGCGATTCATTGGAAGCTTACTTTAATCCATGTTATTATTTTTATAAAAGAAGCAAATTGGATTTTACAAAAGATTTAAGATAAAAATTGATTTTAAGGTTATATCTTGAAATTATTAGTTTACTTGAATATTAAGATCATGCTACATACCATAGGTGATTCTTAAGTGTTTAAGTAAATTAGAATTTCTATTTTATCTTGGGTACATACATGTGGTAATGAAATAGTTAAATTAAAATAATTGGTGGTGGATTCTTAACCCTTGATTTATCTCAATATTTGATTAATCTCTCTTGTGAATTGCTAATTAGTTATTCTTCAATTTTAATTTTAATAATAAAGAGAAAAAAAAAATACTTTCCAAAATCAAAATTGGTTTTAATTTGGCAACCTTAAGTTTTTTCTATAATTTTCAATTCCTTCTCCCAAGATTTGGATTGACCCCTTATTTTCCCACTTTACTACGCCTAATTAGATTTTGAGTAAATACCATCGATGGCCATTGAACTATTGGCAAATTTTACCAGTAGCCACTGAACTTCATTTTGTTACACTTGGACCATTAAACTTTTAAAATGTACTACCATTGGCCACTCCGTTAAATCTCACCGTTAATTTTTGACGGAATTAATATCACGTGATTTTCATGTGCATGGAAGGGGCATTTAAGTATTTTTCCATTTTCTTTTTCTTTTTTCCTTTTCTTTTCTTTCTTTTTCTTCTTTCCATTTTCTTTTTCTTTTCTTTCTTCTTCTTCCTCCCTTTTCTCATCCTCTTTCTTCTCTGATCTTCTTCTTCTTCTTCTCCTCTGATATTCTAATTCTCCTCTTCCTCCGACGACTCTGACTATGACTCTGACTCTGACTCCGACTCCGACTCCGCTGAATTTCTTTTCCGATTTTCTTCTTTTTCCTCTTCTCTTTTCTCCGAATTTCGCCTTCCTCCCGAATTTCTTCCCCTCCGACTCTGACTCCTCCAAATTTCTTCTCCGATTTTCTTCTTCTCTTTTCTCCGAACTTCGCCTTCCTCCTGAATTTCTTCCGCTTTCTCCTCCTTCTTCTCCTTCTTCTTCTTCTTCTTCTTCTTCTCTCTGAATTTCTTCCCCTCCGAAACTTTTCCGAATTTCGCCTTCCTCTGAAATTATGTGTGTGTATGTGTAAAATCAAGATGCCCTGGACTTCAATGGAAAAAGACTGAGAAGAAAGAGGAGAAAGGTGAAGAAGAAGAAGAAAATCGAAGAAGAAGAAGAAATTCGTCTGAGAAGAAAGAGGAGGAGAAAGGGGAAGAAGAAGAAGAAAGAAAAGAAAAGGAAAAAAGAAAAAGGAAATGGAAAAAGACTAAAATGCCCCTTCCATTGCACATGAAAATCACGTGATATTGATTCCGTCAAAAACTAACGGTGAGATTTAACGGAGTGGCCAATGGTAGTACGTTTTAAAAGTTTAATGGTCCAACTGTAACAAAATGAAGTTCAGTGGCTACTGGTAGAATTTGCCAATAGTTCAGTGGCCATTTATGGTATTTACTCTTAGATTTTTGCAGATAAGGGTTTTTGTTTGCATTCTTGATAGCCAAGCAAAAAAGGTTGTTTCATGTTTTACAAACTGTATTCTTCAAGTGCTCGTTACTTTCTTGCCGGTGGATTAGTATCATTTAATTAATAAGAGAGTGAAATGAAAGAATAGAAAATGGTATAAACTTTTAAACTCTTCATCTCAAGGCTGAGAGGTTGTTACCAATGTTAACAAGGACTTGATATAACGCATTCATTTACAATTGACTTTTTTTTCCCCCAAGGTATGTTTGAAATGAAAGAATAGAAAATTATTAAATATTAGAGGAAGTAACAAATTATAACCTTTACTTGGTTTCAAAATTAAGGGGGGTGTAGTTTATTATTTTTGATGGACTTGTAAAGTAAGATTCAATCGAGATTTTAAAATTAAGAGTATTATTCTTTTAAAATCTTAAATAAATTAAGAAAAAAATCACTGGTATTCAAAAGTCTAATGACAGTATAATTTTAATTAGTGGTGGATTTTGGTGGATCGTAAAGCTTTTTTTATACATAAAAATCCATCTTGAAATCTTCTCACTTATCAAGAGGATGGATTTCTAATTTCTTTAAGGTGATGAACGCATTTCTTCGCTATAAAGTCTTTATTCTATATTACAAATGTGGTTATCTGCATTAACATATTTCAAATGGTTAAACCACTAATTATCATTCAAATTTTTAAAAACAATTCAAGCAATTTCATTAAAAAAATCTAGTGGGTAAGAAGTCTAATTTTGTGGGTGCAGTATGAATTTTTATAATGTATTTCATTAATTGTCTTTAAATAATGTTAAAACTCGTTAAATTTATTTTATTTTGTCTTTTGTCTTTTGATTTTTTTTTTGATGAACTTATAGTACTTATTAAATCCATAAATGTTGCAAATATCAGATTCATAAGTATTTAAAACCTAAACTTAACAGAATCCCAATTTTAAAAAGTCAGTTGAAATCTTTTAAAATCAATTGAATACCCCCCTAAATCAATTTTTAAATTAAGAGTATTATTCCTTAAATAAAGAACACTCAAGTCATTCAAAAAAAAAAAATAGTTAGAATATTAATGAATTACATAGCAGTCTGGCCCACTTGACTTTTGTCAATGACTTAAGCTATTATTCTATCTATCTAAACTAACTACTGATGCTCTTGGTTTTTTTTAGTCCAAATTATTTTTTTTTATTTTTGGTCAACGATGCTCTTAGTTCACTTAATACATATTATATTATTTATATAACTAATAAATTTATTCCATATTCATAAAAACACCTGAGTACCATACGACAATAATAATTTGTATATATTATTAATTTTTTTTTTAATATGCGCTATTGCGCGTAATAGACCTAGATGTTCAAGCCTTAAGTAGGATGAGGAAGGAGAGGGGCTTGAATTTATATATATTATTTATTATACTATTAGAGATTTAGAGTACTGTTTGTTCATTTCTTAATTTATTGTTCAGTACTTCAGTTTATTTAATATATATTATATGCAAAAAAAAATTTAGATTATTAGAGTATTATTGCTTCTAGTTGGACCAATACTTATATTTAATTTTTTTCCAAGAGCTTATATTTTAAAGCCTCAGTTTTAGTAATCAACCGTCATATATATTTTAATTAATTTTTCGTTGTATTTCGGAACCTAGTCTTAAGGCTTTGAAACTGAAATTTTGAGAAAAATTAGTCTATACATTTTTTAGCCAAACACAAAATTAATTTCAAAATTTCTTATGCTTGGAAAAGGGAAAAAAATCGTTATTAATATTTTCTTGAAATTTTATTTTTTTTACAAAATTTCTTTTTATCATCAGCCCACCCTAAGGTAAAATCGTGGATCCGCCTTTGATAAAGAATGACAACTACCTGGAGTATTTTTTTTATTGACCGGGATACCATGCAACAATACTTTGGATGATACAGTTAAATGCGAGTGCATGAAGAAACTAGTAGTTATTGAACCAAAATCTATGTTGTATGGATTAGCCGTTGTATACGTGTGCAAAAATAAAGCAACCTGTTATTTATAAATTACACACCTTATATATGATAAGAAACAACATGAATATGACGTGAATCTTTAGTTGTACAAGCATGGTCCAAACTCAAATGAAACCGCTACAATCCAACATGTAGTGGCACATTGCGTTATCAAAACAAGTGATTATGAAGCTTATTTTTTTGAATTAACTTTGAACAATTTTTCGTTGTTTCAGCTAAACCTATCTGAATCTACGGTAACTGAAATTGGGGTACACTATTATAATTTATTAAATGAATAAATCCAAAAATGAGTTGCTAAAATATAACTGAATTCTAGAAAAAGTCAACACAATAGTAAAAGAGACAAAAAAAATGTAATGTTATATGCTCCACAATTTAGTGCTTTCCTTTTCTGAAAAAAAATAAAAAATATAATATTAATTTGGAACTCTGTCGTCTCCCGCCAATTTTAAAAATATTAACCGCTTAGAAATTTTGTTTTATTGAAACTTAAGAGAAGAATATTTAGGAGAATCAGAAAAATATTTAAGAGTTACGTGGTAGCTATTGTGGAAGATTCCTGATTTTTCTTTTATATTGTAAGAATTATATGAATTGTTATAGAAGTTAAAACAATGTAAAGACTGATGTTTTATGGAGTTTCCTTGACTGTGCTAGTTGAAACCTATATATATATAGATGATTTCAGAAAAAAAAAGAAACCTATATATAGATGGAATATCATAACTTATGCTCAAAACGTGATAAAGACAACTACCAAATATAATTGAGAAAACTTATTATTGTTTGCTTTTTTAAAAAAAAAGAAAAAAACGGGGTTTATTTAAATATATAAGTTTTAATTTTCTTTTGTTCTTCGCGAACTATTGAATTTATCGGATTTTTCGTAGCGTTCATCACTCACTTATCAAATGGATCTTCCATCTCTGTTCGTGGTGTCTTCATCATACCAAGGTTCTTATTTGTTTATAGGTGACGGGTCATGGTTTTCCCAATACTATCTTCCTTTATACCGAGATTCCTTGCTTACTTTTTCAAATCTGAACGTTGAAACGATCTTAGGACCCTCTTTGCTACGGGTTTCGTTACAACGTTGGTTTGTTGAAAAATTTTAAATAAACTCACATAATTAGTCTCCTCACCCACTAAATTCACCCCACCAATTTTTCAAATAAATTTTCTTCTCACCCCACTATTTTGTCAAATGCCAAACAAAGTACTACCTTTTAAAAGAGGAAATTCGTATTCTTAGCCCCGACCCTCCTCCAAGAAAACAGGTGAGTTTTTTTCGCGAGAAAACAAAATGTGAAGGACATTCATATTCATTCAACTATCAAAACAAGAGCAAATTCAATTACCAACTATAAAAAAACAAGATCCATACCTTGAACAAAATTAAAATATCCAAGCCAGAACGAACAATTTACATAACTAACTAGTCAAAATCGTTCACGTTAAATTAGTGATCACTAGCTCAGATAACAGGAGCTTCATGATCTGAACTAGTAGATCAGTAATGGTGGAGTTTGCCAAAGACGTAGAGAGCGATGACAAAGCCGATAAATAGACGCTCATGACAAGATCAACAGTTGGCGCGATCTTAAGTCCGTAACCTTTGTATTTTACTATTACCACCGTCGGCGCTGCCTTCACCTCTGGTTCCACCACCAAATTGGTCTAAGCTTCTGGATGATCCGGCCATTCTATGCCATTGTATCCCGGCGGTGGCAACCACAGAGCCACACGGTGACATTCCAACATGCGCAGGTCAAGTTTTGGAGGCAGGGACGCTTTAGGACATTTGGCTAATAATTCTATAAAAAGTTCTGAAAATAGGCGGGGTTGAGAGCTAAATTTGCCGGTGTATATAAAATTACCCTTTTTGTTTACATTTTTAATCTGCTTTTAAATTTATTTATTTTAATAAATGAAGTAATTATAATAAGATCAAAGAGTTGCGCTGTTTTTGTTCGATAATGATTTCAAATTTTATGTTATCATTGTACTCGATTTCTCTATTACAAATCCAATTTGAAGCTTATTTTATGTTATCAAACTAAGAACTTTTTCAATCGCCTAACACAAATTTTAATCGACGATATTATAATAATGAGAAAGTGGACATCCCAAGACTCGGATTTTACAACATGATAGACATTTTAGCATGCCAGAAATATACACTTCCAAGCATTTTTCATAATTACATCTATTCTGTAAAATATAAAAAGCACAAAACAGAATAAGAAAGAAAAATGGCAATACAAATTTAAGATGTAGAATTAGAGGTGTCGGGTACATCATCAAGGATGAAAGGACCAAGTTTACCGGTCCTAAATAAAGTCAGAAACTTCTTCGATACCATAGTCCGAGCCTCTGATGCCTTGTGAGGAATCTGTAATGCCTTCTGCAGTACTTCAAACTGCTGCTCTATCAAACTCTCCAATTCGCTTTCATCCTCCAAATTTCCACTGAATTCAAAGAGTGTTGCATATAGTGCACGTTGGACCTCGGTTACTAGATCCTGCAAAACATACCCTTTTTTAGAGAGAGATACTCCAAATATGTGTGGTCTCAATAACTTCACTATTTTTTTTTATCAAAAACAAAACACTTCTAGTAAAATCTACTAATCAAAGCGTTACGATGGTGATTACATTATTGGTGAACCAGCAGTCCACTATTCTTCCCTGCAAAAGCAATTATATTTGAAATTATAGCAGACAAATTCAATTTCGTAGATAGTAAATTACCTCAATGTAATGGACATCAGATGCATTTGGAGGTTTCCTCCTTTGGGGCAGAAGATCCTTTAGATTATACTCATGTTTATCATTATAATCATTTGGAATCCGCTCCACCTTTCTCTCTCTCAAGTGCCTCCAGTGGAGAGGGGTGTTCCGAGTGTTCAAAACTGCCAGTAAATATTGAGCAATACGCTCTTCACCAACCACTGAATCCTTCACAGACCCTTCAGGGCCATTTAATTAAGTAATATCCATTGTTAGGTACACATCAGAAGCAATAGACTCTGAACAAAATTCTACCTTAACCACAGGATTTTCATTTGCAAATTGAAGCTAATTCAAAGAAGATTACCAAAGCATGAATTTAGTCAAGTAGTCCAAGGGTCTTAAATTAAGAGAAAGACTATGAATTTTGCAATTTTAAGAAAAGGACTATTTTCAGCCTCATCGATGATCATGAATACAACTTATTTCAACCTTCTTGAATGATTCAACGTGTACATGATCTATTCTATGAAAACATGATCTCCACCCTTTCCCTTTCTTTAGAAGGGAATAGGTCAGCTGTAGAAAAACTGATATCGTTGTTCTGTGAATGTGAAAGGGGTTGACTGCATTCCTTGATTTCCTCTTTTTCATGTAGGGGGAAGATTGATAGATTGAAGGTTCATATCATCCAATAATATAACAAGTGAACTACCTGAATGAATATCTTTTTTTCTTCTTATTCAACCAAAGGGAATCTAAGAAAAAGGGGAGGGATCAACTCAATTGAATGGATTCCTTTCCTTAGTCACTCTCAAGAATCTCGTAGGAGAGAGAGAGAGAGAGGGTTGGGGGGGGCTTGGTACACTAATTATGCCCCTAAACGGAAATGAGACTCTTAATTTCAGATGTCCTGGAAAGGAAAGAGGGTCTCTTATGTGAGATAGATGGAGTAAATCATATCATCGATGATATATGTAATCTATTTTCACACAAAAAGTAAACAAGTACTTTGTCCCGAATTAAGAGTATGTTTGACTCTCACACTTTTCTTATGTACTAATTTCAATAATTAATTGTTAAGAATAAAACTAGTTTACTATCATGAGATTTGGTACATTGATTATGTCCCACAAGGAACTGGACTACTCATCTGGGACAGAGTAATGCTAGTCGAACAAAGGGAATAGAAAAAAATTGTATGCAAAATGCATTTGATTAGTCAAGAACCAAGAGCTACATGCAAGTAGATAAAATCGTTTAATCATTGACAAAACCAATAAATGAAACCGACATTTTGTATTCCAACTTTTAGTGTACTCTGTGTGCCTCACATTATATCCCAAGATCGGATAGTGGACTCTTGATTTGGCATAAATGGTTTGATAATTTGAACATGTAAATTTCACCACAAAGCATCAATCAGATTATGATTCACTTCCACAAATATATTAGGAGGGAAGCAAAAAAAAAATATATAAAAATAAGCCTGTGCATTTAAAAGAAAGTGATTGTATGATCAAATCTCTCACACAAGTGGTCTCAAAACATCAATCAAAGTGCATATAAATAGAAATAATGTTTGAACCTGCTAGAGCCAACTTCAGCCCTGTTTCTATGCCTGGTATGCTTGGAACCAACACTCCGGGAGTGTCCAAAACATATATGCTAGGTTGATTTGCGATCTGTATGCAATGACAACAAAACTTAGAATGCAAATCACTAAAGGAACCGTGTTATATACATGACACGGGAATATAACTAAAAGATATAATATGACCATTAATTTATTTTCCCTTTTTCTTTATAAGGTCAATAAGTTTCTCTCATAATAGGCAGTGCCTCAAAGTAGACCGTCATATGCCCAACTTTTGGGATTATATAATTCATCGTTTTAGGAATATTTGCAATCTGATATCTACAGATCAGCTCCCAGTACCCACCAAAAGCTTTAAAAATCTGAAAGTGCATACAATTTCAGGTGCATGATACTAAGCAGAGAAAATAAATTAGTGCCCGATAAAAAAAGACCAAAAAAATGTATATATATCCCAATTCCGATATGATCCCCATGCTTCATATAGTAGCTTTTTTATACAATTGACTCATTCAAAAAGGCACTCATCGTGAAAGGCTAAAGCCTATAAATTGTTTAAACATAGAGGTGGTCTGATTCTTTTGAAAGCGAACGATTGGTCCTCATAAGGTACTGGATCTCCCCGTCACAGAGAAATTACTTGCCTGATTCCTAAATCCATTTGTTAGGAGCTTTGGAGATTGAGAGATTTGAAAACAAAAGTTAAGGTCTACAAGGATCATCCAAGAAGCTTGTAATGTTGTTCCTTTAATACAAGTCAACAGAAAATTTTCTGTCTTCGGATAAAAAAGCATGAACTTTATTGATTACAAAAGAGAATGGACCCAATCTATATGGAGGGCAAGATATCCATCATTTAAAATTAAGAAGTACAACATCTCAAAGACATTCAAAATCTACTCAAAAACATAGTTGCTACTGACAGTGAAAAGCGAAAATATAGGTTTTCAAGTGATGAGTTCCAAATTTATGTTCTAGAGTGTGCATTATCCAAATTTATCATCCCTAAATGGATCAAAGCCACTTCTGGTAAATAAAGTTAAACACTGATGATTGTGCTAGCGGAAATTCGAGAGACAATGGAGGGAATTGTGGTTTGAGAGTGTTAGTAACCATCTCACCCAAAAGCTTAAGCTGTTAAGTAGTGGGCCAACAATGTATATCATACTTTTCAACACTCCCCCTCACATGCGAGCCACTCGCACGTGGATAGACAAACGAAACTGTTATAAGTTGTAAATACTGTATTAGGAAGGTAGATAATTTAGGAATCCTAATTAGTAGTAGTTTCCTTATCTGTGTAGGAGTCTCATGTATATAAGTGGGTAATGTTCTCTCTAATGGTATGAAATATAATTTCTTTCCTTCTCATAAATAACATGGTATCAGAGGATAGGGTTTTGTTTTGCTAGTTAATGGCAGACTAGGGTTTGCCGAGCTTCCAACTTCGAATTTCGTCAGCGATATTTGATCTCACCTCCCACATAGGGAGTTGCGCCATCCACCGTCTAACACTCGCCCAAAATCCGGCGTCCAACTGACCAGCGTGTGGCCCTCATGCGCCGCCACAAGTTTCTGACGCAGTCTCACGCGCCAGCGCGTGGAGGCTCCGTTCACTCTCCGGCCACTCTCGTTTGGCTCGTCTCAGTTCGTACAGCACGTATATGTGCTTAGTTTGGCTCAGTTCATCTTTATTCGGTGCAGATCTGAGTTTGGTTCGGTTTAGCCTTCATGGTAACAATTCGGTGACTTGGTACAATCCGGTTTGCTTCTATTTCTAGTAAGTACTGTTTATACTTCATATTGTGACCTATTTATTGGTTTGCTCTGAGATTTGTGTGGCTTGATTTCTACTTTCGGCGTGTCCAAAGAATTTCGGTACCGTTTCGTCTCTCGGTTACTATTATTCATTGCCTCGTTTATGGTTAGTACGCTGTTTTGTGACTCATTTTGTTCATAATAATTGTGGTCCTCGCTATAAAATTATTTAAATATGTCAGAGCAGAAGGCGGCAGTTGTTTCTGATGTAGTTTCTGTAATGTCAAAAATTACTGAGCATAAACTTAATGGCTCCAATTATCTTGATTGGAGTAAAACCATTCGAATTTATTTGCGTAGTATCGATAAAGATGATCACATGACTAGTGATCCCCCTTCAGATAATTCAAGACAGACGTGGCTAAGGGAGGATGCCCGGTTATTCTTACAAATTCGAAATTCGATTGATAGTACTGTGATTAGTTTGATTAACCATTGTGAATTGGTTAAGGAGTTAATGGATTATTTGGATTTTCTATACTCTGGGAAAAGAAATATTTCTCGTATTTATGATATGTGCAAAGCCTTTTACCGTGCAGAAAAACAGGACAGGTCCATTATGAGTTACTTTATGGATTTTAAGAAAACGTATGAAGAACTTAATATGCTATTGCCGTATAGCTCTGATGTCAAAGTTCAGCAGAGTCAGAGAGAGCAGATGGCTATCATGAGTTTTTTAGCTGGTCTTCCGGCTGAATTTGAAACTGCTAAGAACCAGATTCTCTCTAGTCCTGATATTTCTTCCTTACAGGAAGTGTATAGCAGAGTTCTTCGCACAGAAGGGGTTTCCCCAATTCAGACTCCACCTGTTCCGTTCAATAGTGCTCTGGTTAGTAAAAATAATGAGTCTGAACTTGGGCGGTTACAATATCGGGGAGGCAATCAAGGAGGAGGATCGAACAGTCATAATTTTAATACTCGCGCACATGATTCAGGAGCGAGTGTGACTCGGGGACAAGGCTCCGGAGGGATCGTATGTCTTTACTATCATAATCCAGGGCATTTAAAGCGGGATTGTAGGAAGTTTCGGTACAGGACTCAGAGAGCTCACTCGGCCCACATGGCATCTACCACTGATATAGCTGAAAACTCCGTCCTTATCCCTGCAGATGAGTTTGCCAAGTACTCTAAGTATCAAGAATCTCTAAAGTCTTCATCTACTCCAGTCACCTCTGTCACTGCAATTGCTGATTCAGGTAAACCAAATACATGCCTTGTTTCCTCATCATCCAAATGGGTCATTGATTCTGGTGCCACAGATCATATGACAGGTAATTCTAGCCTCTTTTCTACCTGTCAGTCACATATATCCCCTTCCAGTGTTACTTTAGCAGATGGAACATCTTCTTCCATTTTGGGATTTGGAACAATCACCCCAACCCCTTTGCTTCCCTTATCATCTGTTCTACATTTACCTCAATTGTCCTTTAATCTCATTTCTGTAAGCCAGCTTACTCGTAAACTTAATTGTTGCATCTCATTCTTTCCTGATTATTGCTTGTTTCAAGATCTTATGACGAAGAAGATTATTGGTAAAGGACATGAGTCGGGAGGCCTCTACATCCTTGACACATCGATACCTAAATCCGTTGCATGTTCGGGTGTCACATCTGCTTTCAAGGCTCATTGTAGGCTCGATCACCCTTCTCTTCCTCTGCTTAAGGAGTTGTGTCCTCAGTTTAATAAGGTGTCCTCATTAGATTGTGAGTCGTGTCAATTTGCCAAACATCACCGTAGTAGTCTTAGTCCGAGAGTCAATAAGAGAGCAAGTGCTCCGTTTGAATTAGTTCACTCTGATGTTTGGGATCCATGTCCTGTTATGTCAAAAACTGGGTTCAAGTATTTTGTTACTTTTGTTGATGATTATCCTCGTACAACTTGGTTATATTTAATGAAAAGTCGTTCTGAATTGTTTTCTCATTTTTGTGCTGAAATTAAAACTCAATTTGCTACTTCTGTCCATATATTGCGCAGTGATAATGCCAAAGAATATTTATCTTTATCTTTTCAGACTTACATGATTCAGAACGGTATCCTTCATCAAACTTCTTGTGTTGATACTCCATCCCAAAATGGAGTGGCAGAACGGAAGAACAGACATCTTCTTGACACTGCAAGAGCCCTATTATTCCAAATGAATGTTCCAAAACCATTTTGGGCTGATGCAGTTTCCACAGCATGCTTTCTCATTAATCGAATGCCCTCATCTATTCTTCATGGTGAGACTCCTTATAGTGTTCTCTTTCCAAATAAATCATTGTTTCCTATTAAACCCAGAATATTTGGTAGTATTTGCTTTGTTCGCGATATCCGTCCACAGGTTACTAAGTTAGATCCCAAGTCTTTGAAGTGTGTTTTTCTTGGGTATTCTCGTCTTCAGAAAGGATACAGATGTTATTGCCCTAGTTTGAATAAGTACCTTGTTTCAGCTGATGTTACCTTCATGGAAGAAACACCATATTTTCCTTCTTCCACTTCCAACAGTCATGGGGAGGATGATGATTTGTTAGTATATACGATCACGTTCCCTGAACCCGTTGTTGAACCAGCGCCAGTCAGACCTCCCATCCATTAAGTCTACTCTAGACGCCGGCCTACTGATTCATGTCCTCCACCAACTCCTTCATCATCAAATTCCGTACCGAGTGATGATCTTCCTATTGCTTTACGCAAAGGTAAACGCCAGTGTACTTATCCTGTTTCGTCTTATGTCTCTTATGATCACCTATCACATTCGTCTTATTCATTCATTGCATCTCTTGATTCTATATCTATTCCTAAAACTGTTAATAAGGTTATATCACATCCTGGATGGCGTAATGCAATGATAGAGGAAATGGATGCTTTAGACAAGAATGGTACATGGGACTTGGTCACTCTACCTGCCGGGAAACAGGCTATCGGATGCAAATGGGTGTTTACCGTCAAGGTCAATCCTGATGGGTCTGTTGCTCGTTTAAAAGCCCGCCTCGTTGCTAAGGGTTATGCTCAGACATATGGCGTTGATTATTCTGATACTTTTTCTTCTGTTGCTAAATTAACATCTATCAGGCTATTTATATCTTTGGCAGCTATTCATCATTGGCCTCTGCATCAGCTAGACATAAAGAATGCTTTTCTTCATGGTGGTCTTCAGGAGGAGGTCTATATGGAGCAACCTCCTGGGTTTGTTGCTCAGGGGGAGTATGGGAAAGTCTGTCATCTTCGTAAATCTTTGTATGGCTTGAAACAAAGTCTTCGTGCTTGGTTTGGAAAATTTAGTCAGGCTATTGAGACGTTTGGCATGGCAAAAAGTAAGTCTGATCACTCTGTGTTCTACAAACAATCTGAAGCAGGCATCATTTTGTTGGTTGTGTACATAAATGACATTGTCATTACTGGGAGTGATACTATGGGAATCTCTTCTCTTAAGTCCTTCCTTCATGCTCAGTTTCATACAAAGGACTTAAGGATGCTAAAATACTTTTTGGGTGTCGAAGTCATAAGGAGTAAAAAGGGTAATTTTCTATCTCAAAGGAAATATGTTCTTGACTTATTAGCTGAGACAGGGAAATTGGGGGCAAAGCCGTGTAGTACTCCGATGATTCCTAATGTAAAGTTGACAAAAGATGGTCAACTATTTGAGGATCCTGAGAAATATAGAAGATTGGTGGGAAAGTTGAACTATCTTACAGTGACTCGCCCGGATATTGCGTATTCTGTCAGCGTGGTGAGCCAGTTTCTGTCGTCCCCAACAATTCATCATTGGGAAGTGTTAGAACAAATTTTATGTTACCTAAAGGGAGCACGTGGACGTGGTATCTTATACGCCAATCATGGACACACTCGTATTGAAGGTTTTTCAGATGCAGATTGGGCAGGTTCCAAGGTGGATAGAAAGTCCACATCAGGCTATTGTATCTTTGTTGGCGGAAATTTGGTCTCATGAAAAAGTAAGAAGCAAAATGTTGTGTCACGATCTAGTGCAGAATCAGAATATAGAGCTATGGCTCAGTCTGTGTGTGAAATAATGTGGATATGTCAGCTCTTAAATGAAGTAGGGATTAAGACTTCGGTACCGGCTAAATTGTGGTGTGATAATCAAGCTGCCATACATATTGCGTCTAATCCCGTGTTTCATGAACGAACGAAACATATTGAACTCGATTACCATTTTGTCCGCGAAAAGATCCAGCAAGGCTTAATTTCCACAGGATATGTGAAGACTGAAGAGCAATTGGGTGATCTCTTCACGAAAGCCTTAAACGGGATTCGGGTTGATTATCTTTGTAACAAGCTGGGCATGATCAATATCTATGCTCCAGCTTGAGGGGGAGTGTTATAAATTGTAAATACTGTATTAGGAAGGTAGATAATTTAGGAATCCTAATTAGTAGTAGTTTCCTTATCTGTGTAGGAGTCTCATGTATATAAGTGGGTAATGTTCTCTCTAATGGTATGAAATATAATTTCTCTTACTCCCCCTCACATGCGAGCCACTTGCACGTGGATAGACAAACGAAACCAAAGGCCAAACCGGCCAAACCAAAGGTGCACTTCGTGCACAAACAACAACATGCATACTGCACAAACACAAAGGGGGAAACAAATGCAAGCGGGAGAATTCGAACCCGAGATCTTGCAGAACCTGAGCTCTGATACCATGTTAGTAACCATCTCACCCAAAAGCTTAAGCTGTTAAGTAGTGGGCCAACAATGTATATCATACTCTTCAACAGAGAAATTCAGAAGGGAATCTGATTTAGGCCTTTGCTAATTACTACAGGTCTACAGCCATTCATCCAAGATGTTTGCCGAAGCCAAAGCTATGGTTTAGGGCTCGGAAAATTGTTGCAAGAGAAGTTTGCAATATTGCTGTGGAAACTGATTTGTTGGTCCTAGCTCAAATAACTGCATGTAAAGAGAGAGGACCGTGGACTATTATTGCTTACGAGCTAAGGCATATTCACTACCTATTTAAATAGTTATCTTGCTCGATTTCACACACGTATATGGCATACAGGTTATACAGTGGTGGTTTTCTTTATAGCTCTTCCAATTAAAAAAAGAAATTCATATCATAAAAGGTCACCATTCATAAGTGAAGGTAATTAGAAAGAAAAAAATAACAAAAAAAAGAAGGTATAATGACTGATCTATAAAAACAAAGAAAATTAGAGAAGGCCTAAACAAAATGTAAGACCAGGAACAAAAGAAAGAAAGTAGTCATTGACCTTGAATCCTGCAATATCTTGAGTAACACCAGGTAAAGGTCCTACTGTAGCTCGCTTCGCCTTCTGCTGCACTAAGATAAATCTAAAATTATCACTGCTAGAGAGGAGTTGCCTACCGATAGCTGACTGCACTACAATAAAACCAAGGGAAAAATAAAGGGAAAGCACATATAAACATCTTACCAGGAAAGCGGGATAACGCAATTTGATGGATGGAATTGATTAATGCTGACTTGCCAACATTGGGGACACCTACCACCATAACTAGGAGCGTAGGTTCCCTTGAAATCCTCTCCTTCAGCTTGAACTCCACAAGCTCAAGAAGCTTCAGTACACGAACCATGAATTAGAACTTTTTTGTAAGTTGCAAATCAGAACATTATGAAGCAACAATAGAGTATTAGAGTCAGAAAAGTTTAAAGCAAGGAAATTGTATCAAAGACCTATTAAAGGATAATTCCATTAATGATAAGTGTGATTTAAAGGATGCAGTATAGAAAATTCATGTTAGTAGCCAAGGCATTGTCAAAGTAGGACAAAGAGGGATATAAAGGCCAAAGTCCATAATCCGTTAAGTGTCAGAATTGAGGTTTGAGCGTTTAACTTTACTGATAATTCTTTAATTCCTCTCCACCAAAATTACAGTCTTACTATAGTTTAGAAGTTCAAATTTGGAGCTCAAAAGAGTGAAAATTCAAAAGCACGAAGTATATAAGTGAGGCCCACATTTTGGAGCATCCAATGATCATTATTACGCATTATGATCAACGAGGGTTCACAAGTAAAGAGCCAACTAAGTTGAAGAAAAGGAATATGCACTCTTTAACGGAGAATACGAAGTTAGTCATCATCTCCACTACCAAATAGACTGAGAACACGGCATTACCTCTACCTCTCCTGAATTGAAACAGCCAAAACCCCCCCTTCTCTCTCTATATATATATACACACATAAATATATACCAAACAACCAATTAAGAGCAGATAGCCAGGTAATTTTGTGGGAGTAGGATGGTAGAATCGCAAAAAAAAGAAAAAAGGAACATAAGGTGAGCATGAAACTTTACAAAGGTGCATTAGGAAGCAATACAAAAACAATAAAAAAGAATGTATGAAGCATTTGCAAGCAACAGAAAGATTTAGTAATATGAGAGCATGTAGAGAAACAAGCACATTTAAACCATTGTATCATTAGCATGACTATACATTGTTGTTATGTGCATCTTTAAATTGCAAAAGCTATTTTCTGTTTGGGTAAAGTAAGATTATAGTTATTAAAAATTAGGGAAAGAATTACGAATCATGACAACAGTGTCTTGAATCATGAACTTGCAATTCATACAACATAGCCACACATTTCGCTCCAAGAAAGTATACTAACTAACCTTATTAATTACCCAATGGGGGTAAACCTAGCACTAGTAAATAAATGGAAGCTAAACTCTGATGGGTGCTCTAAAGGTAACCCAGGTCCTAATGGAGGGGGGAGTATATTGAGAAACTAGAAGGGTGACTGTGTGGGCTCAGGTTTATGGTGATGTTTCTAACATGGTGGCTGAAACCAGAGCTCTAGCTCAAGGGTTAAAGGCTTGTTTGAAGAAGAATGTGACCAAATTAGATATTGAAGCTGACTCCAAGATCCTTGCTCGCCATTTTGCAGAAGAAAGTGGGGATTCCCTGGGCAATTCATTACGAGGTTAGATGTATTTTTCAGATCCTTTCTTCTATGGATTTATCTGTTAGCCATGTCTATAGAGAGTGTAATATCAGATTGACTTGCAAATTTAGGTCTTAAGGCAGGAAAATTTGTTGGTTTTTTCTGGTATTGATATGCCCAGTAAGCTGAGGGGCATTATTAGGCTTAAGAAAAGTAGTTTGACATGTATTCATTGGAAGTGAGGGGTCATATTTCTTTTTTATTATTAATATAGTTTTTAGGGGCTCTGCCCTTCTTTGCTCTTAATAATATTTTTTAAAAAAAAAAAAAACCAACAACAACAACAACTAACCTTATTAACTGAACTCTTGCTGTGAGCATTTATCGAAAGACAATCTTGTTTACATGAATCGAAATAATGAGTCCATTTCTGCAATAAAAAACCAATAAGGATCAAATTTGTTACAAAGCTCAACACTAACAGGTCAAAATTGATATATAGTACTGCCTATAAAAGTAGAAACTTGTGTTCAGATGAACTTAAGTCAATGAATTGATATAAACACCTCCATAAACATATATAATTACAAATGTAAGAGATGACATATAACATTACATGCATGATGTTGGGATTGGCCAAGTCCTTTTTGTTGAGTGCGATTACACGCCGTTTGCCGGAGAGCAGAGGCTGAAGATCTTCATTTGCAGAGGACAATGGTATCTATTCATACCAAAACAACAACAGATGTGTAGAAGTCAATCCATGTTGCATTGAAGTCTATTCAGCATGAAGAGGTAGAAATTGTGTTTGTTTTCTTACCTCTTAGGCTCCGTTTGATAATAATATGGAAAATGATAATAAAAACAATGGATTTGTGCAAGAAGTGGAAAATGAGTTGAGTGATGGGATGAGATGTTCTCTTCTTTCTTTTCTTTTTTTTCATTTATTCCATGCAAAAAATTCAATAAAAATGGATGAAGGACATATTACTAGTAAAAGTAAGCGTGAAACGAATAGCATCTCTCAATATCATTCAAATTATTATTAACCTGATATAAAAGTAAATTACTTTTGATATCATTTTCCAACTTGTTATCAAACAGAGCCTTATTGCTGAAAAATACAGAATTTAGCATTAAGAGCAAGTTCAAGTTTAATGCTTAATTTGATTTAATGGAATTCTATACCAGTAGAGCTGGATAAAATCAAGCAGATGTTTTATTCAACATTTAACATTAAGAGCTAATTATTCAGTATTAGGAATTCTAAGTTTAAAACAAGTTTACGGACCAACCTGTTGACTCACTTCGTCGATGAATTTTCTGATGAAATGAATATCATCTCTACCAAATTTTATTAAAGAGGAAAGTGAGTTAACCAAAAAAATTAATATATATGCACATTTTTTATCTTCAAAATTTGAGATATTTAGTTAATTTACTCCTTGGTTAACTTTCTTAATGAAATTTGGTAAAAATCTACTACTAATCATGAAGATATATCTACTAAGTTTCATCAAAAAAATTCGGCTCAAGTAGAGAGTCGAAAGGATTGTCTGTAAACTTGGAACTTATACTTGGTATACGAGAAATATTCTAAAAATAAAAATATATTTATTAAGAGAGAGAACGAACGCGAGCGTCGCGGACTTCGATGACAAGATCGGCAAGCTTGAGACGTTGGCGGATGGCGCGAGTGGCGGCAGCCATGTGGCCGGGGAACCAGTTGATGGCTCCGCCACCCATCATCTCTCCCAGTCCCTTCTTCACTATCTTTCTCACTCCTCCCATTTAAACCCTCTTTTCTTTCCCCCAAAAACCTCTCCTCAAGAATCAGAACACACTGAACTACACTGAAAAGTGTCAAGTGTTCTACGGATCTCTTCGGGTAATGGGCCGGGTCCGGACAACACTGAACCTTTTTGGGCTAGGTTTAATGAATTGACAGAGTCCTACTCATGGGTTTATTCTGATGGGCCACGCGCCAACCCCAAAAAAAAATGATCAAGTTTTCGCAAGAAGTTAAAATAACAAATAAGCGAGTTTGTGAGTCGTGGGCGTGATTCAGTTCCCCCATGTAATCCAGTCAAATTCTATTTTTATGGCTTGATTAAAATAGATTAGATCGAATTCACTTTTGGAATAAACCAAAAAGAAAATTCGGTTTTCAGTTTTTTGGATGTGAAAACCGAACAATCAATCCAAACCGATCAATTGGTATATATTTTGTTTTTCTTTAAAAATGCCACATCTTTGTGTTATTTGGAATATGGATAACTTGAAGGATTCAAGCTTAGTAGATTTAAAATATCTATCTAGTGCTTTTTTATCTTTTAGATTTTACATCAAGTTTTTCCTTCACTTTAAAAACTATTTGGTTTTATTCTGTCTGGATTGGATTCAAACAAACTTAATTAAGGAAGGCAAGGAGGGATATTAGAACTATTAAGGGGTTGGTTCGTGCCTGGTCTTAACGAATTTGTGAAAATTTTGCCACTACCCAAACACGGCCTGATAAGTTATTGGGTGTGTTTTTACTATTCGTATGTTACTCGATTTGTTATCGTGTGGCACAACATGACCCGATAGTATATGTTTAGGAGATAATTATTTTTTAAATCTATATTCTTTTCACTTGAATAAGATTAGTAAATTACTAAAAAGTACGGATAAACGCATATGGATAATAAAATATGTACAAATAATTTCTTAACTAAATAAACAATAGTTTTATTAAAAAAAATTGAGCGGTTTAACGGGTGACCCGAACTAAATCATTAAGCGTAAACACGTAATCAATTCGTTATCATTTCATTTCAAATGGGTGAACTTGATAACCATCCGAATTCGTTAAGGATCCTCCCATTAACTTATGACTTTGTGTCAATTCGTCATGTTATCATGTGATTTTGATATGTGTAGGATTAAAGAAAAACATATATTTAAGGAAAAAATTAATAGAAAAAAATAATAATTAGTTTTTCACCAACTTTGCGGGCATGTAACTCTCTCATATAATATCCGAATGACTCACCGTATAAATAAAGCGATATGTGGCAAATCCAAAAATCAGCCAACCGACCAAACCAATCAGATAAAAATCGAATAGAAAAAAAATAATTCGAAATCGAATAGATTTAGTTCGGGTTTGGGTTGTGTCTGTACAAACCCGAACTAAACATAACCAAATTAATATTCCTTGCTTAGCTGCACTTATATTACCCAATCTTTTATTAAGGTATAAATGCGATTTTTAGTAATTTCTTAAATGCTGGAAGTTTCTTGTTGTTAAACTTTATCTTTATCTTTATGTTATTATATGAAAATATATTTCTTTTATTTTTTTTTTTGTTTTTTTCCTTTTTGAGGAAATGGGAGACATAGCCAGACCCTAAATTTTATTAATGCAAAATCAATACAACTTGACTACCATTTTTCACATCTCAAATTCCGTATGCCCATCCTATCCATTCTACGTAATCCTCTCAACATTTGTAGAATCAATGAAACATTAGCAAAGGTCATTTGCTTACGTTGAGCACCTTAACTTTGCAAGAAGCCAGCACGTTTATTATTTTCTTTATAAGTATGCATTAACCTTTAGTCCAAACAAAAGTTGCTTCTAATTTATGTTGCAAATTTTATTTTAAAAAAATATATGAACATCGAATAAACTCAAAACTGAAACTGAACTAAAAAGTTCGGTTTGGATTTGGATGATTTAAGAAACCGAAACCGAAAATGAAATCGAACCGAGCTGAAATTAAAATTAAATCAAACCGAAACTGCAATAGAACTCTCAAGTTTGGTTTGGATTTGGGTTTCTCTAATTTCTACCCTGATCAGAATGGAAAATACTCATAATTTGAATTATTAGTTAGACCAAAAAGCCCTCTAAAACTTTCATATTTTGATTAAACTCAAAATCGGGCATCTCCAAGATCTAATCGGCCGTTGAAGTTGGGGGTTTACATACACAAGTTCCACTATTTTACTCCATTCCAAGCCCAACTTCAATCGATGATTAGGCCCTAATATGAAATTTGGCCAAAAGATTAAAGTTGTAGAGGATTGGATATCATATTGAGTTTTATGGGTCCACAAAGTTCGTTAATAAAAATGGAGGAAAATGAAAGTATGTTATTTTACCCCTCCACCCTCAATTAAGCTGATGGAATTTGACGGGAGTGTCGACATGACACAAATTGATGGTTGGAGGTGCAATTTATCATGAAATTTAGTTTAAATGCCAAAAAATCAAAAAGAGTTAAGAGGGAAAATATGGAATTTACTCCCAAAAAAAAATTAACTAGACTAGTCATCTATGTTAAGTCTTATTCTCTTATTTTATAACACATAATAATACATGCACTCGACACGCATCAATATTTTGCAACAATATAATTATACCAAAGCCTTAGTCAATTGTTTGTACTATCTCTTTTTCAAATTAAAAATTCAATATTATTCCTTTTCTAAATGTTAAAAATAAAAGTGAATTTTTTTTTTAGATGTATTCAATATATCAAATCTCACGATATTAAATAAATTGTGTTCTCAATCATTAATTAAGTTGAATTTAACTCTCTAAAAAAGTGTTAAAATTAGAAAGGCTGTTAGAGCATCTCCAACCATTGTATAAGTTTTTTTGTGTAAATCGTATGTGTCAAGACACTTTTATACAAAACTTGAAGTGTAAAAAAAAAATGATCCAATGTTACATTTTTAAACTTTTGTGTAAATTTTGCATGAACCAATAAGATAATTATGCATATTAGATATCATTTTATGAATTTTTAATTATTTTTTCTTGAATTTTGGTATACATAATATTATAACAATAATGAATCTTGATTTGTTGGTCTTAATGAATATATTATAGATATATAATTTTTATTAAAATATATGATTTCTATTAAAAGTTATAACATTTTAAAGTTTTATAAAATAATTGAGGAACTAAAAAACTGACTTGGCAATGTAAATTTGAGGTGTATTTATACACATTCATTTTACATAAATTTAAAAGACTGTTGAAACTCAAAATTTTTACAAGTTTTATACATTTTATACAAAACGTAAATATACACTACTGTTAGAGATGCTCTTAATTTAGAATTGAGAAAATAATTAGTAACACCAAACCAACCTAATCAATAACTTATTCCATATATAAACACATACAATTAGCAAAAAGATGATGATTGGATCTTATTATGAAATTTAAAGCAAACTTTTCATGGACCTACATTGAGTCACTTTTTCGGTTGCCTATATATATCCGGGAAAAAGTATCGCCTTGATTAATTAAAGTATATAGTTGATCCAAAACTATCTTTTGGCGTATCTCTAACGCCTCATTGGCATATTTAATTAATTTATAGTAGTTGTTTCTCTTTAATTTAATTTTTTTGAAGAACTCCCTGCATCATATGGATATCTTGTCGGATTATGTGGCAATGAAAAATGTCCTCACTTATTATACGTAGCTGAATTATGAATTTTTATTGCAGTCAGCTGCCTAACCACCCAGCCATACAGCCAAATTGATACAAAATAGAAAAGAAAAAAAAAAAAAAAACCTTTCGTGTTAAAGTATGTATTTTTTTTATTGTACTTGCATTCTTGTTAAGAACCTCCGATTTAATTCACTATTGCATTTAAGAGATGCAATCATACATTTATATGTAAGAGATGGACAACATTTGACCCCGTGTGTTTTAAATTTGGGAGAGTGCTTTGCATTTATACTATTGATATCCACTGTAATTATTGATGCCAGGAATCGGATAATTTTTAATTTGGAGCCACTATAGTAATACCTTCTCCATTTTAAATTAATAGTCCCAAGTTAATTTTAGTATTTTTACATAAAACACTAATTTTAACATAACCAATTGTTCATAACACAATTTATTTAATATCGTGAGATTTTATATGTACATTTATTATATCTTTAAAAAAAATAAGATTTTAATTTAAGATGTTTTGAAAAAGTGGAATTATTAATTTAAAATACAAAAAATACAATACTTTAGCTCCAATCATCCTCAAAGAAAGGTCAAGGATATTTAAGTAAAGTACCGAGGATTTTATAATTATGCTTAAAGGTCTCAAAAGCTGAAAAAGTTCATAATTTAAGTAATTATTTATATCTACAAAAGTGCGTCTTAAGATCTTATTATCATTATTAATTAGTTAGTTTATTCGGCTTACGTTAAGTCACTTCTTCATCAACTGGTGGCAGCAACATGAAGATATGGATCTGTTTGGTGTTTTGAGCTAATCAGGTTCAGGTATTTATTCTTAAATAATTAGTCAACCTGTCTGAAATTAAAATTTTCACTTAAAAAAAAAATACTATCTTAATTTAATTAATGGTGAATGACATAATTTATATTTTATTATAAAATTTAATATATTAATTATTTCACAACAAGAAAAATATATAAGATCCGTCAAAAAATAAGCTATTAATATGAGCGAGAAAGAACGCTCTCTCCCTCTCCCTCATAAATAGATGTTTGAAATATTTAATATATATAAATTATATTAGAGATGAATGGAACTCAAACTTTTTAAGTAAAAGGTAAGAGCTGATGCTACATGAAGTAAAGTATTCTTAAAATATATGACTATAATTTATTTATTTTTAATTTAAAATGAAATAACTAGATTACTATATATAATATAATTTATTAAAAAAATGTATATATATATATATATATATTTCCCATATTATTTCTTTACAGCTCAGTTCAATTTGTATGTTTGTGGTAGTTAATAATTAAATAAATATTTGAGTGATAGAGTCAGATCCAAGATTGTCACTTTTCATGCATTGCCTTCTGCCTCGGCTCTTATATAGTGTGACTTGCCACCTAATATTCAAGTGCATCATTTCTTGTCACTGTATACATTATATATTTCTTATGGGTACTAAAATTTATCCCAGCTGTAGAAAATATATATTAGAATATTAGCTAAAAGATTATATATAATTGTAATAATAATAGTAGTAATAACAATAATATTTATGGAATGCTATTTTATTTGCCAGCCAGGTTATCCATAATCTTCCATGCTTCGCACAAATCTCAATACAGTGCATTAACGTTTAGTTCGGATCTAGAATTGGTCTATCTCATTCACAAATTAAAATGATATTAAATTTGATAAGTCCTTTAAATGTATTGGATATTATATATATATATATATATATCCCATAACCCTAACGTTAGCTAGTTTTTTAAATAAGAAAATCTAATAAGTGACTACTTAATTTGCTGAGTGGGAATTTAAATGTGAAAATTTTGAAGAATAAAATTGTTTAATCCACGTGGACTTAAACAAGGGTTTAAAACCCTCCATTATTTTGGGATCTCTTATTAGTTAAATATATTTCCCATTTACAAATCTCTCCTTGAAAGGACAATGTTGTCCTTTATATATTTGTTAGTCAGGGCAGTTTTATGATTGGAGGACCGTGTGCAGAAATTTAAAATATGACTCCCTTTTACATAATCATGTCGATAATTATATCAAAGTTTTTATATTACTTTCTTTGTAGATTGAAAAAGAAAAACAACAATTGAACCAGAAAAAAAATACAAAAAAAACAACATAAGCATGCCTCAGCTCTCGTAAACAAAATAATGCAATTTTTGTTGAATACAATTTTTTTCTAAAATTGCAAGATCTTTAAAACTTCTTCAGCCTAGCTCTTACACTCTCCCAATTTCTAAACAACCATCATTTTCTAATTCTCTGCATTCCATAAGTGCAAACCTCAAAATATTTGTCTAAAAAAAAGTCATTGAAAATTTGTTTTTCTTGCCTTTCTAGCTGCAAATTCACTAATTAAATCGTTATAATCTATTTCCTCTAACAGATCATATTCAATACTTAACAATGCAAGTCCATTTAATCTTTCCTAAGACATAGTTGACCACAAGTAAAATTTTAATAATTTTAATTTAGAAAAACTTCTTTCAACAGATGCAACTATAACATGAATGGTTAATTATCAAGAAGATTAAAATGTGGAGAGAGAGAAAAAGAAATTTTATTTAAAAGAAATGATAATTATCAAGAAGGTTTAAACGTGGAATACTTAAATGTAAACCCTTAATTTTAATATAGTCGGTCAATATTTAAACCATAAACCTTGTGCGGTCACCCATCCTACACACTATGAGACCGGCCCTAATATTAGTCCTGCATGAACAGAGGGGATGGGGACCAATGAGGATTTCATAGCTATTCTTAATTCACGAAAAGCTCAAAAAGTTCATCTTGATTCTTGAAACAATATTTTATGAACTAAAATTACACTTTTCTGAGAAAGATCTTGTTCTTTTGTGTGGTCAACCAAGACAGGTGTATACACTTGAGATTAATTTGTGTATATAAACATCTGAAAAAATATCTCTAATTGGCAAAAGTATCTCTATAAATATCTGATCCAGAACTATAATTGTAATTATTATGCACATATATATATATGAGGATGCCCTTATTCTTTCTAGCTATAACTCAATGACATGGTTTTAACTTTTAAGCATTTATAAGTAATATTGTATGAATGTACACATGTATGGATCATGGTAGGGTTATTATATATATATAGCTAAGGAACAAACAATAATTAAAAAATATAGGCTTTCCCATGTGCTCTTTTTTGTTGTGGTGTGTGACTTGGTTAACCATTTCTTCACATCTCTTGCCACTTGAATTTGTTTTTGGCTATAAACTAATAAGAGAGAAATTGAGCCAGTTCACTTGATTTTGGTTGGACTTGTTTGGACTTGTTTCTGCTCTCTCTCTCTCTCCCTCACACACACACACGCACATTTATATATAGTAGTGTTTACGTTTTAGCATTCAAATTAATTATTTTCCTCAGAAAGAAGATAAAATGGAATTTTAATTAGCATGCCATATATATATATATAAGCAATGTCACATTGTCACCAAGAATACTTGAAGTATAGGTTAATTTTAGCGGCGGAAGTTAGGATACGTTATGTTAAATTACTGGGCAAATTTTTTATGTACTAGTCACGTCGAGTCTATAAATTAAACATATACAATTTAATACATAATATAGGTACAAAATAACTTAAATAAGGAGGACAAAGTGTAATTTATTTTTTATAATAAGGTGGGAAAAATGCTTTGTTCTTTCATATCAAATTACCTTTTTTCCCAAGGGTGATTTTGTTTCTATCCACCATATCTTATAGTTAATCCACCTTTAAATCAAGAAAATTTTGAATAAAGTTTAACAATATTACCATTTTTAAAATTGATAAGTATATCCACTAATTAAAATTAAATTATAATTGTATTTGTATTTCTCTTTCTTTAAAATTTACAAACACCATTTCTCTCTCTCTCTAAATCCTACATATTTCTCTCTCTAGACCTCCATTACCACCTCTCCACCCATTTCGCAACAACCACCGCCACCTCTACTGCTGCTACGCTAGTGGACCACCATCTCCACCCATTACGAAATTTAATCTCTGTATATATATACACACGATTTAGATCCAAAAAAAAAATCCTCCGAACTTGTCTTCACCCCACAACAAAATCTCCTAATCCAAATCCCGTGGATTTCATCAAAATCCCAGATTATCCACATGAGCCAATTGGTATTGGTAGAAATCTTAGAGAAAATAAAATTAAATCACTGCTGCAAATTCAGATTTAATCTCCAAGTTCATAGATATAGTCATACAATGTTTTGAAACGAAAAAAATTAACATTCAACAATATTAATTTATAGATAGTTAAAAAAAATGCCTACGAAACATAAATCTATTCATGAAAGGCTTTGTCTTCCGATTCTAGGGTTTTTAATAATATCCTCCTCATGTCCTCTTTCTGATCCACGTCCACAACCCCTAGGATTTATACATATACCCACTCTCTCTCTCTATATATATATATATATATTTATATATACCTTCCGCATATATTATTGATTATTCATTCACAATAATGGCGACTATACAATCGAACTCCAACTATTTTGTTCTTTTGAATGATTTCGATGATGTATCAAAGGCTCTGGAAAAGGAAAAAGCCGTCGTTAAAATATATTTTGAAACAAGAACTTAACATTTTTAAACAGCATTCAACAACAACGTAGCTTATGTATTTGCAAATACTTAAGTTTGATGATGAGAAGAAACGTGAATTTTAAAGAGAGAGAGAGAGAGAGAAATGGTTTCGTCAATGATGGAGGAAAAAGCCGGGGCATTAATTAAGATTTACCCTTTAAATTTATAAAGTGGTTCTACTTATTAATTTAGTGGATATTTTAGTATTAAAATATTATTTAAAATAATATTTATAAAATTAAATTCATAATATTTTTTGTCAGTCTATCCACGTTCGCGGATTAACTTAATAGCGTGGATTAATTGCAAGATATAGTGGATAAAAATAAAAACACTATTTTCCCAATTTCCACCAATAAAAATTTTTAGGTGCACAAATTGTTTAATTCACATGGACTTAAAAAAGGGTTTAAAACCCTCCATTATTTTGGGATTCCTTATTAGTTAAATACATTTCCATTTATACTTTTGCAAAATCTCTCCTTCAAATTAAGGACAATGCTGCCCTTTACATATATATATATATATATTAGTTCTGCATGCTGCATGAACAGACACTATGCCAGAAAAGGGTTTAGGCGACGCACATAAATAGGTTCGTCTCCTAAGATACATCTTAGGCGACGAACATTACGTCCGTCTCCTCATACTTAACTTAGGCGACGTACAAGTGATTGCGTCGCCTAAGTTCACTCTTAGGCGACGTACGGATATAATACGTCTCCTAAACTTAACCTTTAGGCAACGTACATGGTAAGATGCGTCGCATAATTGACAAATTTCTTAGGCGACGTACATTGGTCATTGTACGTCTCCTAAGATAAGTCATAGGCGACGTACACAAATTATTGTACGTCACCTCAAATGTCACTTAGGAGATGCAATTTTACCAATGTGCGTCACCTAAAGTAAATTTTTCTGATAAAATTTTTCCCAAAATTTTGAAAATTTGGAAATTCACTTAGGAGACGCACAATGACCAATGTGCGTCGCCTAAAGTCACCCAATTTTCATCGAAATTTTGAATTTTTAAAAAAATTAAAAATTAACTTACGAGACGCACTTTGAGCAATGTGCGTCGCCTAAATTAAATTTTCCCGCCTGATTTTTTCACAGAATTTCAAAATTTTGGAAATTCACTTAGGAGACGCACATTGGCCAATGTGCGTCACCTAAAGTCGTCCAATTTTCACCAAAATTTTGAAATTTTGAAAAATTGAAAATTCACTTACGAGACGCACTTTGACCAATGTGCGTCGCCTAAAGTAATATTCCCGCCTAAATTTTTCACAGAATTTTGAAAATTTGGAAATTCACTTAGGAGACGCACATTGGCCAATGTGCGTCGCCTAACGTCACCTAAATTCTGAAATTTTTAAAAATTGAAAATTCACTTACGAGACGAACTTTGAAAAATGTGCATCGCCTGGAGTAATTTTCCCGCCAAATTGTTCAAAGAATTTTGAAAAATTGGAAATTTACTTAGGAGACGCACATTGACCAATGTGCGTCGCCTAAAGTCACCCAATTTTCACCGAAATTTTGAAATTTTTAGAAATTGAATATTCACTTACGAGACGCACTTTGAGCAATGTGCGTCGCCTAGATTAATTTTCCCGCCTAATTTTTTCACAGAATTTTGAAAATTTGGAAATTTACTTAGGAGACGCACATTGACCAATGTGCGTCGCCTAAAGTCACCCAATTTTCTCTGAAATTTTGAAATTTTTAAAAATTGAAAATTCACTTACGAGACGCACTTTGACCAATGTGCGTCGCCTAAAGTTTTCCAACGGAGACGCACTTTGACCAATGTGCGTCGCCTAAAGTTTTCCAACGGTCACATTTTAAATTGTTCAAAGCCATTTGACATATCTCTTAGGAGACGTACATTGCTCAATGTGCGTCGCCTAAGATGACGCTTAGGTGACGTACATTGAGCAATGTACGTCGCCTAAGAAATAGATCTGATATAAAAGCAAACCTTCCTCCCATTTCGAGCAAAATTTGGAGAGGAGTGAGAAGAGTTTAATTTTGGGCGATTTTAAGCATTTCTATCACCAAAGAGTTACATCTTATCTCCTATTTGATCTAAAGGTTAGTGTAATCTTTCTTAATCATCTTAATTTGTTAGTTTAATGTCAAAAATTATTGGTATAGTATTAAAATTGTATGTTTTGTGTTAAATATCTAGTTTTAGTGTTGTTGCTCTTATGTAATCTCTACGTTAATATAATCTAAGTTTATAATATAATATTAATTTGTTACTTAATTTTGTGTTTATAGTGGATATTCTAAGTTGAACTCTATGTTACTTAATTTATTAGTTTATAATATAATATTACTTTGTTACCTAAGATTAATTTGTTACATAATGTTTAGTGTTAAAATTATAAGTTTAGTGTTGAAAATATAGTTATAGCGTTAGTTGTTTCCTTTATTTTATACAGTTTTCTCGTGTGATAGGGAACATGGACAAGGCTTGGATGCGGTGTTATAAAGGAACATATGCCTTTATTAATGGGATACTAGAACTCATAAAGTTTGCGAGAGAGAATGCAAACTCAACGACTGGATTGTATCGCTGTCCTTGTAATAGTTGTCTCAACCAGAAGAGCCAACTTAACGAAAATGAGATGTACTATCACATATTTATTTTGTAACATTACATATTTTCAAATTTTGTAAAAAAAAAAAAAAAACTATTTAACATTATTTATTTTTTAACAACATATATATTTTGTAAAAATAAATTAAACTAATTAAATATGTTGTAACATTAAAATAAAATAAAATAAACTATTAATTTGTGATTGGCTAATCAAGTTACTTTAGTTCTCTACTTTATTTGGTTAAAATAACTATATAAGTTAGAGTCTGTGTTTAATTAGGCGTTTTTCAAAACTCACCGAAAAAGTATGTATATTTAATAAAGCATATTATTTATATTCATTTTTGGTATGTAAAGAGTTGATTGTGTGTATATTATTGGTGTGAGTGTTTTAGATTCTATGTTACTCAATAATTTTTTTGCATTTCTTTTTGACAAAATTCTATAGTCTTGATGGATTTTGTTTAATTGACCTTGATTAGTAGATTTTAGATATTAAATTTTGCATTTCTTATTTTAAGTTATAGCATTTTTAATGTAAACAAAATTCTTCATTTTTTTTAAATTCTATATTCTTGATGGATCTTGTTTAATTATTTTTTATTAGTAAGTTTTAAATATTAATTTTTTATTAAATTTTGAATTTTTTATTTTAAGTTATAGTATTTTTAATGTAAACAAAATTATTGGTATATAAGAATTGATTGTGTGTATATTATTAGTGCAAGTGTTTTAACTTTAATGTGACATCTTCATGTGTGTACAAAACTCATCTAATAGTATAGAACTAATGCACACCATAACATGTACATTTTTAACTATTAAATTTTTATATTTTTAAAAAAATAAATTAGTCAAACATAATATTTTGTAATATAAATTACCTCTTATTATATAATATATATATATATATTAAGTAAACAAAGTTACCAACAAAAGGCAAATAAACAGAACCAAAAAATATCTGCCCAAAAAATTATCTCTCACTCCCGCTCCATCTCTCCCTCCCGCTCCGTTCCCTCGAAATTTCTGCCCCAGATCCCTAACTTCTCCCCCAAATATCTTCTACTTTCTTAGTTCTTCTTCATTCCCTCTCATCAAAATTAATTTCTTCCCTAAACATAAACCCTTAATTTCTCACTTGCGGTTGTAAAACCTAGCCCCCACTCGCCCAGCTATCATCGAACCAGCATTCGGCTCAAGCTCTCAGCCATCGACGACTTCCCAGCTCCAACTTCCCGTCTCAGCTCCCAGCTCACAGGTACGCTACAGGAGGACCAACTACGCTGTCTTTGATGATGATTATGGATATTGAGCATTATTTCTTTTTAGAAGTTGATACTTGGTTTGTCGTATCCATTTCCATTTTTCTTTTTGTGATGTCCATCTATATGTTTAAATATGATGATTGAGGAAAAGAGGAAGAAAAAGGGGACGAAGGATTTTGTCAAATCCCTTTCTTAATTTCCGGATGACCATGAAGAATCCAATTTAGGGAGAGCTACACAACACATGACCTAACTTTATAGTGCTTCTGTTCTAAAATCTAAATATATACTTCCATAAGTTATAAATGGTAACGTCTTAATTTTTGTAAAGAAGAAGGGTTAGTAATTTTTGGTTCTAGAAATTAGGTAGAAGGGCTTATTATACATTGATTTTTACCAAAAATCCAATGAATAATATTTTTTTGAATGAAGGGCCTATTTTTAATTGGTAATTTGAATAAAGGGCCTATTTTTAATTGGTAATTAGTGTAAGAGGCCTATTTTGTTTTATATTTTAAATGAATGTATTTGAATAAATTTAAATATCATTTAATTAATAAAAACATATTATATATTACCTAAATTATCCCTTTTTTATGAAATTTTTACAAAAAATATGGACTGCAAAGTTCATATTGCAATAAAATATGAACTGCAAAGTTCATATTGCAGTGAAATATGTACTGCAATATGAACTTTGCACTAAAAATATGGACTGCAAAGTTCACATTGCAGTAAAATATGGACTGCAATATGAACTTTGCACTAAAAATATCGACTGCAAAGTTCACATTGCAGTGAAATATGGACTGCAAAGTTCATATTGCAGTGAAATATAGACTGCAAAGTTCATATTGCAGTCTATATTTTAATGCATATTGATACTTTTTTAGTTTATTTTAAGGGTTGAGATGTCATTTTATAATGAAAAAAAAAAAGACACATGTCATATTATCAATAAAATAAAAAATAGGCCCTTTATTTAAAAAAAATTTATTCCTTGGCCTTAGTGTGAAAATCTTTCTCTAATAAGCCCTTTTTTTTAATTGCCCCAATTATAAAATACTTGTCATTTATGGAAATTATAAATATATACTTCCGTTTATGTTGAATGTTTTGAGAACTTGTTAGGTAGAGGTCTTTTTGCAACAATATTTTGCATTATGTGGTTAAAATCGAACTTTTAATTTGAGCGGAAGGAAGTTCTGAATATTTTGCTCTTCAATGTATGCGTATGGGTGAAATCTGAAATGGTATTATAATTATAGTGTATTTGGAAATTAAGTATTACTTCACAGCAGTTGCCATATGTGGTCTAGATTATTGGAATTGTCATTTACTTACTTAGTTACATGTAGCAAGTGTCAGTAACACTCGTTTACAAATGTTGTGTTAATTAATACTTATTCTTCTACTACTACTACTTATATCTATTCTACTTATTCTATTACTACTACTACTACTACTACTACTACTTATACTACTGCTTACACTTATACTGCTACTGCTACTGCTACTGCTACTGCTACTGCTTACACTTATTCTACTGCTACTGCTTACACTTGTACTACTTATTCTTCTACTACTACTACTACTACTACTACTACTTATAATTATACCACTACTACTATTTATATCTATTCTTACTACTACTACTACTTACACTTATACTACTTATTCTTCTACTACTACTAAATTATACCATTACTACTACTACTAGTTACTACTTATAATTATACCACTACTACTACTTATATCTATTCTACTTATTCTACTACTACTACTACTACTACTTACACTTATACTACTTACTACTACTACTTACACTTATACTACTACTACTACTACTACTACTACTAACTACTACTACTACTACTACTTACACTTATACTACTACTACTACTACTTGCACTTATACTACTACTTACACTTATACTACTTACTACTACCACTACTACTACTAAACTACTTACTACTACTTATCTTTATTCTACTACTACTACTACTTATACTTATACTTATTCTTATATTTATTCTACTACTACTACTACTACTACTACTTACACTTATACTACTACTACTACTTGCACTTATACTACTACTTACACTTATACTACTTACTACTACCACTACTACTACTAAACTACTTACTACTACTTATCTTTATTCTACTACTACTACTTATACTTATACTTATACTTATATTTATTCTACTATTACTACTACTACTTATATTTATTCTACTACTTATACTTATACTTATACACTTATACTTATTCTAGTTATTCTACTATTAGTACTACTACTTATATTTATTCTACTATTAGTACTACTACTTATATCTATTCTACTTATTCTACTACTACTACTACTACTACTACTACTACTACTTATCTTTATTCTATTACTACTATTTATACTTATATTTATTCTACTATTACTACTACTACTTATATTTATTCTACTACTTATACTTATACACATACACTTATACTTATTCTACTTATTCTACTATTAGTACTACTACTACTACTACTACTACTACTACTTATATCTATTCTACTACTACTACTACTACTACTACTACTACTACTACTACTTATACTACTACTACTACTACTTATACTATCCTACTACTACTACTACTACTAATAACTACTACTACTACTACTACTTATACTATCTTACTACTACTACTACTACTACTACTTATACTAACCTACTACTACTACTACTATCACTATTATTATTAGTATTACTACTACTAGTAACTACTACTACTTATAGTACTTATACTGTCACTATTATTACTAGTATTACTACTACTAGTACTACTACTACTACTACTACTACTACTACTACTACTACTATTATTATTACTACTACTACTACTACTACTACTACTACTACTACTACTACTACTACTACTACTACTATTATTATTATTATTACTACTACTATTACTACTATACTATCACTATTACTATTATACTATCACTATTATTATTAGTATTACTACTACTAGTATTATTATTATTACTACTACTACTACTACTATTATTATTAGTATTACTACTACTAGTATTATTATTATTACTACTACTACTACTATTATTATTAGTATTACTACTACTAGTATTATTATTATTACTATCACTATTATTATTAGTATTACTACTACTAGTATTATTAGTACTACTACTATTATTATTAGTATTACTACTACTACTGAGTTGTTTTTAAATGTTGCATTGTATTGCAGGCTCGTTCTGAGCAAATGAAGGCGGTTAGGGCATCTGAGAAAAAGGTGGACCACAGTTCGGGTCTGGTCCCCTTCGCCTATCGAGCGAAGAAGCGGAAGGAATCTGGGGATGTAGCCCCTATTCCCAATACCTGGGTGGAAGTATATAAAAAGAATGCTCCAGATGCAGCGGTAACAGTCTATTAATTGTTTGTTGCTTTATTATTATTTATTTATTGCTATTGAATTATAAATTAATTAATTGTTATTTATAGGTTGCTATGACTGCCGCGGTTAAGGCTTCCATCTCCTCCTTCGAAGCCTCGAATCCCACGCCGCCGCCCGTGGAAGGCGGCTCAGACTTGACCCCTCCGGCACCAATTACTCTCTCTATTGAGACACAGATTGATATTGTTCAGGGAGAGGTTGGTGTTTGGAGAGGGACAGTCATTCGCGTCTGGGAATAGGGCACATGAGGGGTCCACAGTCGAAGGGTGGCGTGCGGACGTCGAATCCGTCCGAGGTCGAGGAGCTCCGATCCACCATGGCAAGAATGCAACAGGAACGAGAACAAGAGGCCGAAGAAATGCGACGATTTAAGGCCGAACAACAACGAGCAAATGAAGAACAACGACGAAAGATGGAAGATATGGAAGCTCAACTCCGGCTACTTTTTGGAGGGAGTGCTTCCGGTGGCGAGAGTACTTCCCGCCAACAGCCATAAGTCAACTTTTTGGTTCATTTTGAGAACGTATATTTTGAATATTTTGAGACTTTAACAAATATTTAATTTTGTCCATCCTAAGTACTTTGAGACTTTATGTATATGTTGACAGTTTAATTAAATTTGTGAATTGCATGATGTAGCTTTATGAATTGTAATTTTGTGAATTTTGGTGTTTTGGAATTAGTTGTCTGGGATTACAGGTTACTCTTGGTATAAATCTTGATAACAGATATATAAAATGTAGCTTTTACTGCATGGGTAATTGTAATTTTAGCATTTTTGGAAAAAAATGGTCTTTTACTTAGGAGACGTACATTGGTCTATGTACGTCGCCTAAGAAGGACCTGTGTCCCATCTTAGAAGACGCACATTGGTCAATGTACGTCTCCTAAGGGTACACTTAAGAGACGTACATTGACCAATGTGCGTCTCCTAAGAAGGACTTGTGCCCCATCTTAGGAGACGCACATTGGTCAATGTACGTCTCCTAAGGGTATGACTTAAGAGACGTACATTCACCAATGTACGTTGCCTAAGTGTTCCTCTTAGGAGACGTACACTGACCAATGTGCGTCTCCTAAGTGGTCACCTAGGAGACGTACATTGGTCAATGTTCGTCTCCTAAGTGACCACTTAGGAGACGCACATTGGTCAGTGTACGTCTCCTAAGAGGAACACTTAAGAGACGTTCATTATGTACGTCGCTTAAGAGATCACTTAGGAGACGTACATTATGTGCGTCGCTTAAGAGATACTTAGGAGACGAACCTATATTTGTACGTCGCCTAAGAGCTTAGGCGACGCAACTTAGGCGACGGCTCTTAGGAGACGGCTTGTTCGTCGCCCGACTCTTAGGAGACGAACATACTTAGCTTAGGAGACGGACAATGTGCGTCGCCTAAGAGCTTGTCGGGCCTAGTGAGAGAGGATGTGGACCAATGAGGATTTCATTGCTATTCTTAATTCACGAAAAGCACAAAAAGTTCAATTTGAAACAATATTTTATGAACTAAAATTACACTTTTTAGAGTAAGATATTGTTATTTTGTGTGGTTGACCAAGACAGGTGTATATATAAGATTAATTTGTAAATAAAAAATCTGAAAAAATATCTCTAGTTGGCATATGTATCTCTATGAAAATATCTCATCCACAACTTTTATATATATATATATATATATATTATAATTGCATGCATATATATATACATATGAGGAAGTCCTTATTTTTTCTAGCTATAGCTAACTCGTATGACATGGTTTGAAGGAAATATATATAAATATATATGTAGATTATATACACACATTCATGGATCGTGGTAGGGTTATTAATACAAATAGCCAAGAACAATAATAATGAAAAATGTAGGCTTTCCCATGTGCTCCTTTTCTTGTGGTGTGTGACTTGTTATTCACATCTTTTGCCGCTTAGCTTTTGGTAAAAACAAATAGGTTAAATGCCGAAAAATTACAATATATTTGTACTTTTTTTTATATTTAGGTCGTCGAATTTTTTTAATTTTTTTTGTGGTCATTCATGACAATGAACTTTTTAATTATTGTTAATTTGGTTCACTGTTACCTTCCGTTTAAATCGCCTAACAGAAAACTAAATTTATTTACACCTATCACTCGATCCGGCCCAATTCTAGGATTTCATAAACCACCCCTAACTTTTTAATTTTGTATTTTATGTATTTATAAAGAACCCTTTTATCAAAACCCTTCAATTTATTGCCCTATGCAGAATTTATCAAAAAAGAGTTAAGTGTTTTTAGAACAAAGATCCATATATAATAGAACCTTAAGTAAGCCCATAGTTTTTATAACTATTTTTTTTGCACCTGTTTTTTCACATTATTTATGCATCCATTCAACAAGTTAGCCACCTATTTATAGAAATTGTAGTAAAAATGATAAAGTAAGAATGGTAGCTATTATAGTTGGAGCAAGTAACAGAATTAATGGGGTAGTTGTACTAGCTGGGGGCAAAGGCACGATTTCTTTTTTAACATTATATTTTGTTAACTTTTAAATAAAATATATACGCATTATATGTTTTGTATGTTGATTCATAATTTTATACGTAAAAAAAATATTATTTTATTTTTCTTTTTGTAAGTAAAAAATGTTAATATTGAGAAATAAACACACATACAATAGAATATATTCTCCCAAATCCTAAAGAATATCAAGGGACGTTTTTTCATGTTTAGGGTGAAATAATCTCTACATGAAGGAAAGGTAATGGCCTTATTTATTTTATTATTTTGAATTAAAATGTTAGCATTAATTTGGGCATAAGCATGTTGCCATGTTTCGTCATCTAAAAATAAAAAGTTAGAATGTAACAGATGAGGTGGTTTATATAAATAAATTTAGTTTTTCGTTAGGTGATTTAACGGACAGTAACAGATAGACCCAATTGACAGCAATTAAAAAAATTATTATTAAAATTGACTGCAAAAAAAGTTCAATAACCTAAATAAAAAAATAGCAAAAATATATTACCATTTTTTATCACTCAACCAAACAAATAAGAGAGATGTTAATTAAGCCAGTTTACTTGATTTTGGGTTTGTTTTTGGTCTACCATCTCTCTCTCTCACTCTCACTCTCACTCTCTCTTTCTCATGTATAGTGTTGGTTTTTAGCATCCAAATTCTTTTTCTCAGAAAGAAAAAATAATGGAATTTTAAAATGCAATAAGCAATGGCCCCAAGAATACTTTGAGCAGTTGAGTATAGCAGAGCAAGGATATATTATGTTAAGGTAGGTAAAATTCTATTACGAACTCATCGAGTTTAAGGAATATACGGGTACAATTTAATTCACAATAGTTATAAAATTAGGAAGACTAAGGTGGCGTTTGATAAAACGACTGAAAACTGAAAACTGAAACTGAAAACTGAAAATTGAACTGAAAACTGAAACTGAAAAAACTGTTTGTTTAGGTCTGAAAACTGTATCTGAAAACATGTTGTTTGTTTGAATATAACACATCTGAAAACTGAATTTTTTTAATATGATAATTTTGCCCTTATCAATTTATTTAGTCCAAATGATTCTAAATGAAAATTAAAAAAAGACTATATAATTTAAACTTTTCATCCAAGCTAACCTATTTCATTTATGAAAATTATTAATCACCATTATCTCACTAAATACAAGAATTCATAAAATAATTTTTGTAAACTTACAAATTTTAAAATATAAAGACATAACTTTATATCAAAATAAAACTAATTAAGCATTCTAAAAAGAAAAAGAAAAAAGTTGTAAGAGACAGACAACAAGGGCAGCTCTCACTTCACCTCCTTTTATCTTTACAAATCCCCCTTTCTTTCTTTCTTTCTTTCTCTCCGTGGCAATGGTTGTTCTAATGTTAGTGGTGCTACTCTTGGCCATGGCTGGTCATTCAAGTAAGTTACTTCTCCATTTTTTTTTCCAAACCAAAACTTCAACCCCCCAAAACAGAGCACCGTCCCCCTCATTGTATTTCCCTTTCAACGATCGAAGAAGAGAAGAAAAGAAGAAGCTACAGTGATCGTTGATTTAGGGTTGAATGAGGGTAAAATTGATATTTTATATTAGTGTGTTTTCAGATTTCAGATTTAAGTGGTATATTTACCACTTAAAATTTTGAACCAAAATTTTCAGATTTCAGTGGCTCGCCACTTAATTTTTTTTTCAAACAAACAACTTATACACCACTGAAATCTGAAAACTTTAAGTTTTCATATTTCAGATGGCTAAACAAACACCACCTAAGTGTATTTTTTTTGGAAAAAAATGAAAAGGGCAGAGTGCTATGTTTCTTTCATTTCAAATTTCAAATATAACATTTTTTTTCCCAATTCCACTAATAAAAATAAAAAGATCTTTAAAATTAAGGCAGGTACACCACATTTGCCAAACAGGCACGGTTCCGAATCTGGAACAGTTCCAAGTGGTGCCAAAAAAGGGCGTGTTTTGTTTTTTGGGACAGCTATTTCCATTCCCATTTTGTACTATATTTTGGTCAAACCGTACCCTTTTTATACTAAAATTGGAACAATTGTGGAACGGTTTACTTATGCTCCGTTTGCTGACAACATGGAAAAGGAAAATAAATACACTTGATTTGGATAATAAGTTGAGGCATGTGATAGTATGATGGGTGATTTTGTTTCTATCAACGATATTTTATAATTAATCTGCGTTGTTAAGTTAATCCACATTGCCTATTAAGTTAATCTGTGAGCGTGGACAGACTGACAAAAAAATATTGTTAATTTAATTTTATAAATATTCTTTTGAATAATAATTTAATATTAAAATATCCACAAGATTAATAAATGCAGCCACTTAAAAAAGTTAGATCATAATATTACTAAGCAATGTGTAAATCCTAATTAACTTTAAAGTAAAATAACAAAAACAAAAATTGAACCATTACTCACTGATCAAATTTTTACAGTGTTCTTCCATCTTTCTCACATACAAGTATTCATTGTCCTTCTTTACCACGCGTACTCGTTTTTCTTTCCACTTTCCCCACCGTCTCCACCTTTCTTATTGTCTCGTTCTTCCACACAAATTAGGCGCCGTATATAGCAGGGCCACGCTTGCTGTCTTCGTCTTCTTGATCAACACAAACCCTAAAACTTTATTTTTATATTTTTCATATAGAGTTTATATTAATAATTGATAAATATGTGTATATATTTAAAAAATGGATAAAATTTTGCAACACTTCTTGCAAAATTAATAGGAAAAGGAGGAGGAGCTGTCCGGCCCTAGATGGTCGAGAAACATTACTAATATTTTTAAAGAATTTCAAACTCGTGTCATCTAAGAAGGGACAAATAGATGTCAACCTCTACGAAGATCAAAATGATGGTTTTGAACTTGTTATTATAATAAGAAAAACAAAAAGAAGTACAAGAACCAACATGTGGCTAGCTTACAAAGTGTCAGTTGTGGCCGGGCGAAAGGCCTTAAAGGGTTATTTGTGAATCTGCTCGATTTTTGTAAGTCTTGTTTGTAGAAGTTGGTACCTTTTGTCTTTCAAGTTTTTTCTTAAAAAGAACATAAATAGGAAAAGGAAAAGGAGTATTTGTACAGGATATTTTAGGATAAGGAAGGAATATTGCAAGTGCTAACATATATATATATATATATATATATAATACAAATTAATTATCTCTCAAATGATATTAAAGAATTGAAGTTTTAATTTATTAGCAAAGCCCCCATTAATTAAGAGAGAAAGGAGAGATGAAAAAAAAGGAGAAAGGAGCATTTAATTTGTTCCATTTGGTTACAAATTAATATATTAAGGGAAAATTCATTGCTATCCTTTTATTTTATTTTATGTATATATACATAGAGTTATATACATATATGATAATTGTCCTACGCTTTCTAATCTTTACTTTTTCCCTTTGTTTTATTTTTAGAACAAGAATAATTGCATTATATGTTTACTTCACACTCTTATGAGGTGTATACACTCCAATATTTTATTCACTAACAAAAACATAAAATAATAATTTGTACATGTCAATGCGTTTTTTATAAAAGATGGATAATGATTTCAAAAAGAAATAGTAAACTCTTAACCAGAAAGAGGGGACTATTATTCATCTTTTAAAATTATAAGTACTTCATCCATTCTAATTTAAGATTAGTGCACTATTACTTTCTTGGATGTCCTCTTTTTCCTTTTCTTTTTTCATGAACATTAGTCAAGGTATTAAAACCAGATGATAAAAATATTTTATTTAAACTTTAAACCATTAGCTGTGATAAAAATACTAGTATATTTTTTTTGAAAAAATAGAGAATTAAACATAAACTCTTATTAGGGGCTGACGGCGTAATAATTAATATTATAATTTCAATAGCACAGAAAAACGTCACTAATTTCCCTTGCGCGTAATATTACGGATTTACCATCACTTTCAGGTAACAACAAACGAAACTGCACAAACATTGTGAACCAAGTAAATGGTCAAACGTTAGGTACATAATTTACCAATTTTAACTTTTTTTGTGCAACCAATTTCAATTACTGCTTACATTAAAACTGGATTCAACACTAAGAGCCCGTTTGGTTGCGTAAATTACTTAATTTTAGAATTAGTTAATTTTCGATTGAAGAATTGTGAATTTGCTCATTTATGAATAATTCAATTCTAATTTAAGTAGTGTTTGGAAAACTTAAACGAGAAATTCCGATTATTAGAATAAAAACATGTTATCTATTGTTCTATGTTATTTAAAATTTTGTCTAGATGCATCAACATCACGGGTAGAAACTAAATCTTCTCAAAAAATAGAGTTGAAATGAATTATCTAATTCTATAATTAGGCAATTTCAAGTTTTACTTGAAATGACTTAATTTGAGTTTTTGTGAATCAACTTGAATTATCATATTTACAATTGTTCAATTTTCACAACCAAACACTAATAAATGAAAATTTTGTAAATTATTTAATTGTAAATTATCTAATTTGCAATTTGAAGAACAACTAAACGGACCCTAAGTGATCTATATATTAGTTTGGAAATATAATATTAATGTCTTCTTAATTAATATTTTGCTGAACTCCTAAAGGCAGAATCAGTCACTGTATATACTGAAAAAAAAATCATTATACAGAAACTTTGTAATTAAAAAATATTATGTGATTTTTTAAAATAACGAAGACCCTCAATGATTCAGCATGCCAAAAATATAATATGTAATCCTTTGGTTAGACTTTAGAATGCAATAATTGCACTCTTAAAATCTAAGCTACTCGAGCTCAACTCACTCGTAAGCTTATTTTGAGATGGATTCAAAATCTAAGCAATTGCACTCTTAAAAGTTGATATAAGCTTAAAATATTTTTGACTCAACTCATTTACAATCATATACAAATGAAAACAAATCTTACAATATCTAAAGCCTCCCATCTATACTCACATCATTAATTAAGAACCAAAAATTATTTAACAAAAACACCAAGATATAAATCATCCTTAATTTTTCATTCATCTCAAAAACAAAATTTAATTCACCGAAAAACAAAACAAAATTAAATATATATTATCCCAATATAATTTTGAGAAAGCGAGGGGGTGTTTTCAAGTGAAAGAAGTCAAGAACTGATCTCCTGAACTTTAAGGTCCCTAGCTTCTAATTAGCTGCATGAGTTTTGTTTTTATAGTACAAAACTCACAAGAAAAAACACGATTTTGGGGGAAAAAACATACAACACATCAAAACAATTCAACCAAATGGCAAGTTTAAGTTTAAAATAGAGTATGTCCAACACCAACCAACAACATAATGTAAAAGTACAAAGTCCATTCCAATATGAAAAATAAAATACACCATATAAAGTTACAAACTCTAATTAAAAATCCAAAACCAAACACAATTAATTGATTTTACTATTATCATTATTATTTTCATATTCTGAGCAAAAATATGCTGAGCTCAGGTCCACCATTACCATCTGGATTCATCATATAAAAAGCCTCCGAGTCGCGACTCCCCACAACTCGTTCAAACCTCGCTCTCATATACAGCAACTCACCTTCTCCACCTTTCCGGCCATCATCCACCACCGGAATAACTCCCGCTCCGACCGAAACACTCCGTACCGTGCTCAGCACGTGCCAATCAGACTCGCTGCACGCGCGCGAGAGCGCGTATCCGCAGCTCCTCCCGTTACAATACATCGTCCACATTTTCTCGCTAAAAAGCTTCGTCGGCCGGTGATTAACTGCCGGAGACTTCTCGCACTCCAGCGCGATCCGCACAAGTCCCGATGACATCTCCTTGACGAGCGCCGACGTCGTGACGGCTAGCTCGATGAGCAAGACCGGCTCCGATCCGGTGTCGTCCTGGACGGCGAAGCTGACGTGGCCTCGGCGGTTTCCGAAGAGAGTCCCGGTGACTTTGCGGCCGAGCGAGGGAGTGATGGAGAGGTTATGAGGTATGCTCAGCCACTTGCAGGTAGGGAGGATTAACGGAATGGAGATGAAGCTGAGGAGAGATCTGAGAATGCCGGAGACTTTTGATAGACGAGTATACGTCACCGGCGGCGATTTTTTTCGGATCAGGGACTTGCCGGAGACGCTATCGCTTGGATCCTGTATCAATGATGCAGATATTAAGTAATTTGAAGGTATGATTCGCTTTGTGCTGCTGCAGCTACTGGTTCTAGGGAGAGAGAATTCTTGCTTCATTTCTAGAGAGAGAGAGAGGTATTTTTTGTTTGTGATTCGATGCGAAGATCAATGGAACATGCGAACAATGAAAGTAATGTAGAGAGAGAAAGGAGCTTTTTGAGAGAGAGAGAGAGAGAAAGAGAAGGGCCGACAAAGGAGATGATGAGTGTTGGGAGGATGGGCAAATATAAAGGGGAACAACGGAGGTTTGTGCTTGCGGCTCTGTGCTTGTGATCATTTCATTTCATTCATGCCTTATATATATACACGCACAAAATAATTTTATTTTTTCATTTTTTTTGATTTTGTTTTTCAGGTGGTGCTTTCAGGCTATAATTTGTTTCACATTCTTCTTATTTTTATAATTAAAATGTTTTAAGTTCAATAATTTATTTTGATAATTGTGTATTCACCTCTTATTATAATAGTTGTTGAATCATGGTTTTTTTTTAAAAAAAATATTATGGTATTATTGTACTTTGTAACAAAAAAATTCATTTGTAAAATACAAATAATATGCAAAAAATGCAGATTTTGAATATAGACACTACTTTCTCGGTATATATCCACCTCATAATATCTATCAAAAATAACTATAATGATATATGTTACACACTAACAATATGTGACTCGAATATTTGTTTTAGAATTTACTTAATACTAATGATATTAACGATATATGCCTTGAGTTAATTAACATCAGCGATAATTGCCTCACACTTACGCTATCTGTCAAATCTTTTTTAGAAATAGTTAACGAATAAACACACACGGGTTTAGAGACCCAACACGTTCCTTACGCTATCTGCCAAGTTAAACCAACTTTAATTGTCTTCAGGGTTCGTAATTTTAAAAAACTTACAATTTTTTACCGCCTTAAAAAAAATCCAAATTTATGCACTAAATTTTAATTTTATCTTCTGAGAAGAGAAATATTATTACACAGTGCGGCAAAGCATTATCTTGGTTACACGTGCATTGTGTTGGTGATGATTGGGGAATTTATTTATTTTTGTAGAAAGTGGGTCTAACTTTTCTCTAGCGTGTTTAATGTGCATGATGAAAGGCCAGGATTTGATGAAAAAAGAAAAACCACGAATGTAATCTAAATTACGAAAGTAAATTAATTAAAATATGCTAAAATTAACCTGAATACCGTTTCCTATAAATAAAAAAAATAATAAGAGATGCACGATTATGCGACGTAGACATAGTTGTGTGTTTTCGTTATGATTGTTTGTTGACCGTTGGATTAGAATCACTATGGATCGTAGTGGTTTAGCCACGGTTGCAAATAGTTGTTGGAGTGTATTAATTCCACGCTCACTTTAAACAAGTGTAAACCACGCCCCAGAATCTTAATGCATATCGGTTAATAAAACGAAGATTCTACTGCCACTTTATTTTTATAATTTTTTTGATTAAATATTTATATCAAAAATAATTACATAAAGTTAAATATTAAATTACATAATTAAGTAACCAAAAAAATAAACTAGAAATTAGGTAAAAGGGCTTATTATACATTGATTTTTACCAAAAATTCAATGAATAATATTTCTTTGAATGAAGGGCCTATTTTTAATTGGTAATTAGTATAAGAGGCCTATTTTGTTTTATATTTTAAATGAATGTATTTGAATAAACTTAAATATCATTTAATTAATAAAAACATGTTATGTATTACCTAAATTACCCCTTTTTATGAAATTTGCACAAAAAATATGGACTGCAAAGTTCATATTGCAGTGAAATATGGACTGCAATATGAACTTTGCACTAAAAATATGGATTGCAAAGTTCACATTGTAGTAAAATATGGACTGCAATATGAACTTTGCACTAAAAATATCGACTGCAAAGTTCACATTGCAGTGAAATATGGAGTGCAAAGTTCATATTGCAGTGAAATATGGAGTGCAAAGTTCATATTGCAATGAAATATAGACTGCAAAGTTCATATTGCAGTCCATATTTTAATGCATATTAGTATTTTTTAGTTTATTTTAAGGGTTGGGATGCCATTTTATAATGAAAAAAAAAGACACATGTCATATTATCAATAAAATAAAAAATAGGTCCTTTATTTAAAAAAAAATTATTCCTTGACTTTAGTGTGAAAATCTTTCTCTAATAAGCCCTTTTTTTTAATTGCCCCAAAAATAAATAAAATTTAGTAACACTAAATATGCCGCTCACCTTATTTCAAGGGATTCGGTTCTCGAAATTTTTGGAAAATTATTTTCAAATTCCTCGCTCTTGTGTGATTCGCAAAACCTGATTTTTTCTGCCTTTGGCGAGTGATATTCATAGCATTATCTTTAAAAATAATAATTTATAATAGCCGATTAGTAAATATCTTTATAGCTAGTCAATTTCATGCATCCTAGAAATTTAGGTTTATCCTACAAGACATTAAAATTTTTGTAGCTTTCCTCAATGATTCACTTATGTTCATTGGTGGTCAAGTTAAAAAGGTGGTGATGTTGACACCCCCAAAATCTCTCGAAAACATTCTCACTTTTCATTCGGTTCTTAACAACCGAATAACGTATACGTTATTCGGTTGTGAGGGACCAAGTATAAACTTGCAAAACTTGAAAAAATTTGAAAATGCTTTACTCGGTTGTCAAGAACCGAGTATATAGACTTATATTCGGTCCTCAAGAACCAAATAATAGACACTTTACTCGGCTGCGAATGACCAAATTAAAGTGAAAATGTTACCAAGTATTTTTGGGGGTGCCAACATCACCACCCGTTAAAAAGGTATGTCTCTTTGTTTTGGTTGTGTATGTGCTAGCAAAATCAGATTGGGATTAGTACAATTATACACATGTTAATAATTGTTTGCACCTATGTCATTTGTCTTCTTATACGACTTAATTTTTTTTAAAATTAATTAAATAATTTTATTATTTTCAACAAACAAGTCCTACTATGTTGATAAAATTAAATTTTATCTTTGTCGACCGATAATAAAAAGAAGTGAGTGCATAAAATCAATAGAACTCATAGGCATCAAAACTACTTTGATTTTATGTTGATCTATGATTAAAATTTTGAGTTCTCTTATTTGCAACACAACAATTATATATGCACAGTGGCATAGGTACTCGGGGACAAGGGGGTCAATTGACCCCTCAGATTTTTTGATTTTTTGATATATATTATAAATAAAATTTTGGGGTAGTTGTAAGGCTTTTAAAAGTTTTGGGTGTCTTTTTCAAATAAATAAGGTTCAAAAACTTAAAGAAAAAAAAAAGGGTCATATGTTGGAAACAACTGGCCAATCAAATTCTTCCTCTTTTGCACAAAGAGTCAAAATCACTTTTCTAGCGAAATTAAGACTAGAGACATCTTGTAATATTTTTAAAAAATGAAATTTCTTAGGATGTCAGGGCTCGTTTGGTTCGCGAATTTGAAAATTCAGAAAAGAAAAGGCTTTTCTTTTCTTTGTTTGGTAAACATAAATTCTGGAAACACTTTCACAACGAAGCGCAAAGTAGGGGGTAAAATCATTCCTCTCAAAATTCATGTGGTTGATTTTTCCTTGTGATTTTCTAGCATTTATTATAAAAATTTTGGACAACAATATCCCCACCTAAATAATTTTTATGTTTTACCAAAAACAAAAATAGAAACTTGATAGAAACTTTAGTTTCTCACCCCCATGAAAAGATAAGGGAATAAATTTCTCTTTCATGAACCAAACGGGACCTTTTTGTAATAAACATTTTTGTTGGATTGTTTGAGATTTTTAATATTGTGTTTGCGTTAAAAAGTTTGTTTTATTATTAATTTAATTTTTCTTCTCTTGTTTTAACTGGTTCAAAAAAAATAAAATTATTGTCATACTAACTTTGACCCCCCCTCTCTCCATCTCATAATCCTAACTTCACCACTGTATATGCGTATATATGTGCATGTGTATGTGAGTGTGTTAAGGTTGAAAGATGGATTGTTTGCTTTCTCTCTCTAAAAGCATAGAGACCCATTGTTTCTCTCTATTCGATTGTGTTTGTAAATTGTAACACATCTGAGTAAGTTGTTTCTATGATCTCCTCAATAGTTTCTCTTTCTATCTTGTAAGTCTTTTTGTAAAATCAAATTTTGTTTTACCTTTAATCCAATGTTAAATGGTATAAATTACATAAATAATAGGTAAGGAAAACAAATTTATGGTCAAGATGAACAACGTAATTTTTCTTTATGTCGTTATCATATGTTTAGCTTCTAAAAATAACTGGAAATGAGTTGAAAAGAATTCAAAAATTCGAGCGAGATATATTTTAAGTTACCCATAACTGGGATGAGGTGATGTAGTTTTGTGGAGGCATACAAATTAAATTCCCCTTTAAATTGAAAAAAAGGAAAATGCGAAAGAAAATTGACTTAAATGAGGCGCGTGAAATAGCAAACCCCAATGGTGGAGGTGAGGAAATAGTTGAAAGTGACATGCGGGTGACGAACACGGTAATGGAGGTCAATGCAAAAATATGTGCACGAGAGGGGCCACTTTGTCCCCATCCTCTTGGAGTGGTAGGATAAACTCTTTAAACACTTTATATTAAAACATTAAATGTCTAATAATACACACATTTTGATAAATTAATTTATAAAGACGGTTCCAAACTAAGCATGCTTTGAGCTAATATCCAATCAGATTGGTGGCCTACCATTTTTTAACGGCCAAGATTGTTTCATACTCCTTGACACTTGCCAACTTTTAAAGGCCAAGATTGTTTCATACTCCTTGACGCTTGTATTTCACCATCACCACTAGAAAACATTACTCTATTTTTCATATGCTAAAAGCATTTTTAATGGGCATGTGTAAATTATATCACATAAAATTTATATATTATATATAATTTTTGATTTTCTAATGGTGTTACGTAAAATATATCACATCATCTTTTGTGTAAAACAGGTATGTATTTTACACATTCACTTCATTATTTTCTCTTTCTAATTTTTTACAAAAAATTCAAAATAGTATAATTAAAAATTAAAAATATATTTTGTAATATAACTTGCATATTTGAATTCTACTCATCAAGATCTTTAAATCAATACCCATTTTGACTATTTAATTATAAATAAAAAAATATTTATAATAAATGTTGAATATTATATATTTCACGTGTTTTCATATAATTGGTGCATCATAATTTTACACAAGATTATAAGTATGAACCATTGGAGCAAAAATGAGAATGTGTATAATTTATGTGTAAAACAACTTTTTATCAACCAAATATCAATTATTTATTAGTTCACATATTTTTACACATCAATTTTACACATTGCTATTGGAGATGCTTTAATTGATGTTGAAATAGGCACCATAAGTGTATCGTCTAACTTATATTAGTCTTGAAATACATTTTAAGCGTGTGTAATATGATATACGTAATAATTTTTGACATTATATATAGCTGCTCAAAACAAAATAGTATATTGAATGATATTTGGGAAAATAATTATTTGAGTTTAATTAAAATTACTAATTCAAGTTCTCGCTTAAGTGGTCACATGTATTGTATCGGTGATCGAGAAATAACATATTGTAAAACGCACGAATTTTACTAAAAATTGATTCATTTAGCAAGGAATAAATAAATTAGATAAAGAAAGTTAAAATTTAAAATTTGAATTAGTTTCAAATTTGGAATTGGTTGTCCATTTGCGCTATTAATTAATATTTTGTTTCCTTTTTAATTGCCTTACTTTATTTATAAATTAAAAATTATTAAAATTTATATATATATTTACATATATATAAGCCTGTCTAGAATATTCTACTTCTACTTCTACTTCTACTTCTACTTCTAGTATATATGTATATTTTATTAATAATACCCTTTGGAGGGGAGGTAAAGATATGAAAGTGGAAAAGTTTTGAGGAAAAAAAAGGGGAGAGCGCAAGCCGAAGGCGTATAATGCACTTCGCTCCTCAATTACTTTTTGGTTTAAGTCCGTTTAATGGGGTTTAGTCCAAGAACTTAACAAATGATTTATTTTTTTTGAAATTTGGTAGAAATGATCTCTATGATTATTTTCATAAAATTTCATTAGAAGATTCAATCTACAAATATGTGAGATGGTAATCTAGAATTTGAATGATCGAAAATGAACAAATAGATCAAATTTTTACTACACCCACATCCGGTTTGAATTTTTTGATAAAAATTTGTGGACATGATTTACGTATTATAGAGGTCATTTCTACCAAGTTTCATGAAAAAATTTATCCGTTTAGTTTTCGAACTAAACCCTCTTGAATGGAATTGGACCGAAAGAGTAATGGAGATGAGCCAAGTCCGAAAAGGAATAGGAAAAAAAAAGAAAAGAAAAGAAAGAAAGGGTAAATTGCCACTTGCCGAGTGAAGGGAGAAAAAATAAATCAATGGAGCATTCAATCTATTTTCATATTTTATTTAAGGTAGGGGAGAAATAATTATTGAGTTTCTATTTAATTATATTTTGTCGCTCACACGTATTTTTTCATTTGTGTGTGAATTAATTGATATGTGTTCAATGGTCCTACGATAAAATTTGATATCATAGCTTATTTGTTACTTGGCATGTATTGATATATATTTATATTGTTATACTACCCTAGGTATAAATAGATTTGTTTGAACTCATGTGTATCAATGAATCTATTGAACTTTATAATTCACTCCCCACAAGAGATTTATTTTGAAGTTTAATAACAACGGAGATAAATAGTCGAAATATCGAATTTGCATCTATTTTAGTTATGTAACGTTGACTCTTTGTATATTATGTATTGGCTATACTTGGGGTTCGAGAGGGTTAGATCCTCTAACCAAATATTTTTGAAAGCAAGTGTATTTTTCTTTTGTAATGGGAATTAATTTTCATTAATGTGAAAGGAATTTTTATAATTAAATTGGAAAATATAATTTTGTACAAGAATTCACTATTTTTTGGGTTCAAAACTGATTTAATTTTTGTGAACTTTTTCTTATTATATTAAAATATTTCTACTCGCGTTCCAAAAATCGGGTCGTGACACCTGTATTTAAATATTGTATCTGTGTATTTGATTACTCACCAAATGTAAACACTTTAACTAAAGACCTGCAAACTTTTTTTTAAAAAAAGTAGTGAATGTATCTTATAAATTTTTGTAGACAAATATGGGATGTTAATTAATTGTCCCTTCACTATTTATGAGTAATAGATTTGTTTTGGTCTTTTTGTTTTTATTTATTTATTTAGTATTTACGAAGTTATTTAAAGCTAGTGCTGCTTTCTCAATAAAGAAATATTTGTATTGAGGTTAGAGCTAAGTTTGTTGAAAGTTTCTCTATTCATATTATATTCGTAATATCTGAACATATTAAAATTGAAAATGACCAAAGAATAGAAAAGGTAATCGGCCTTTAAAGCTGTCCTAATGTTAGTAATGTTAATGCCCCCCCCCCCCCGCCCCCCCCCCCCCCCCCCCCCCCCGGAACCCCAACACCCCCACCGCCCCCCACTCCACCCCCAAAAAAAAAAATTGTTAATAATGTCTTCATCATATCACCCCCCCTAAAAGCACACGTAACCTTTGGTTGGGCATACCTCTACCTCTGACACCAATCATGATATACCGGAATTAGAAAGATAAAACTATTATATACTTTTCCCTATTTTTTATTATTTTTTATTCTTTTAAACAAATAATAATCAATAAATAATTATACTACGATTTTATGTTTTTCTCTTCGTTTTATTCTAGTTTATACGTATAACAGTAAGTTCTTTATTTCTTACTCTTATTTTAGTAAAAAAAAAAAAAAATTGTGTGTTTTGAGTGTTCTATTTGTTAAAAAACCAAACTAAAAACGTGAAATTTTATTACAATAAAAAAACAGGGACAAAAGATTATAGAATTTTAACTATGTGTATAGGTGTCTCACATGTCACTTACTAAAAAAAGATAGATTAATTAAAAACAACAACTTTTTTACACTTTATGGAAATCCAAATTTGAACTTTATTATTAAGGGTATTGCTAAATGCACACTATTTTTGTACTTTATCACTATAAAATAATCTAGTCATATATATATTTTTATACTTTATCACTATAAAATAATCTAGTCATATATATATATATATAGAGCTTTTAAAGATTTTACTACCAATTTCTTAAAGTACTCATGTGAAAAATGAGCATATTAAATCATACTTTGTATGTATTTGGTTTTTCTTTATCACCTTTTAGTCTAATTCTGTTCAAGAAAGTCTAGTTTAAAAATTAAATGGATGAATTTTTTTATAAAACTTGGTAGAGATGATTTCTATTATAAGTAGATTATTTTTACAAAATTTTATTAGAAGATTCAATCTATAAATTAGTGAGATGATTATCTAAAATTTGAATGGTTAAAAATGAATAAATATATCAAAATTTTATTACGCCCGCTTTTGGTTTGAATTTCTTCATGAAATTTTGTAAACATAATTTACTTGTTATAAAAATTATCTCTACTAAATTTCATGAGAAAATTTATCAATTTATCTTTTGAATTAGACCTCTTTAAATAGAATTTAACCCAAGAGATAATGGAGGTGAACTAAATCCACTTTGTTGGTGGATTTCAACTTTCCTTTATGAGTTAAATCATGTTGTCATTTGTTAGATTAGAAATTAGTTGTATATTAGAAATGAGTTGTATAGCATGCACCATTGTTGTAAAGCTTCTCCTTTCCCTTTATTCCATTCCTTTCCTTTATTCTTCTTGTCTCCCTCATGACTTAGGCTGTCATGTCTCCTCCTTCTCTTGTATATATTCAGGACATTTCCATTGTAAACAAATATACATATGAATATTATCAAGAACAATTTATTCTCTCTTTAGTTTTCTACATGGTATCAGAGGAATCCTAATTCTTCACCACCTCCACTTATTGCTACTCTGCCGTCTCCAAAACCACAGCATTCTCCTAACCAACCCCTACACCCAATAACCACCTTAAACACCACATACACCACATACAGACCTGCAACAGCTTCGTTCATCCCGTATATATATCCAAATCCATAAATAATCACATAATAATGATCCTACTGAGAAATCGATCCAAACCGCGTTTTAATCAACAGCTTTGACCACCGCACGCGCTCTCACGCGCCACCAACAGCCACGGCCAGAAACAGCGTCATTCTCACGCGCCTCTCAGTGAAGAAGAAAGACACGTGGCTACCACGTCAGCCCTAGCGCCACGTGTCATCCAAATCAGCAGTCGTTCACTGCCACGTGGCATCCACGTCAGCGACACGTGTCATCCCAGTCAACGCCACGTCAGCACCGGTCAACGCCACGTCAGCGCCACATCATCTGTTAACGCCGTTTGTTTGCCGTTAGATGTTGACGGAATATTCCAGATTCCGTCAGATCTATTTACAATTTAACCTTAAACGTTCTGATATTTCTGTTTTAGCCCCTAAACTTTCTGATATTTTTGTTTTAGCCTCTAAACTTTCTGATATTTCTGTTTTAGCCCTTAAACTTTCTAAACTTTTTGTTTTAGCCCGTACACCTTCTGATTTTCTTATTTTAACCCCTAAACCTTTTCTGATATTTCTGTTTTAGCCCCTAAAACTTTCTAAACCTTCTGTTTTAGCCCGTAAACCTTCTAATTTTTTATATTTTAGCCCTCAAACTTTCTGGTTCCGTTATTGTAGCCCCTAAATCTTCTGGTCTTGTGTTATCTCTCTAAAAAAAAAAAAAATAAAAAAAAAAATAAAAAAATAAAAAAATAAAAAAATAAAAAAATAAAAAAAAATCCAGTCCTACTCATTTTCTTTCACATTCTCCAGCAACCTCTTACCCAAGCCAATGGAACGCACTGAAATCTCTCGCCCAATTTCCATCATTCTCAATGGGCCCAACTATATTCACTGGTCTCAAGTCATGACTAGTTTCCTTCAAGCACGTCGAGTATGGCGTCTCATTACTGGAGAGGTTACCACACCAACCCAACAGCAAGATGAATCGGATGACAAATATGCTACAAGACAAGATGACTGGATTGCCAAAAATGGTGATATTATCACTTGGTGCCGCAATACTTCAATTCCTTCCATCAGTCAACAATTTGGACGCTTCTCAACCGGAAAGGAAGTTTGGGACTTCTTGAAAATTAGATACACAACCAAGGATCTTGCTCACCAGTATCAACTGTTGACTTCTCTCCATGCCAAACGTCAACAACCTGGTCAAACCATTGATGAATTTCTATCTGAAATGCAAATCCTTTGGGATCAATTGGCCTCTTCAGAACCCGTCTGGTCATGTCCCACCGATGCCTCCAAATTCATTGCTTACAGAGATCAACAGCAAGTGATGACTCTTCTCATGGCACTTCATAACAAGTTTGAGACTGTCCGAGCGTCTCTCTTGCATCGCCACCCACTACCAACTCTTGATGATGTTGTTACCGCACTCCATTTTGAAGAAACTCGACTTGGTACAAATTCTCAAATTTCATCCGAAGTACTTGCTGTCACACAATCTAAATCCACGAAATCATCCGATGTCTGCACCTATTGCCATGAAACAACCCACGTATTACTCTATTGTCCTAAACGAGTGTGCAAGTATTGTCATAAGCGTGGACCAAAACATTGGGGTTCTGATTGCTACAAGAATCCTGGCAGAAAATCTAATGCCAAGTCTGTTACTGCTGCCGCCTCCAATTTACAGCCATCCAATCCAAATCCAGTCGTCACCAATAATGATCTTGCTGATATGTTAAAACAGGTTTTATCTGGTTCGGCTAATGCAATGTCTGTAACTCCAGGTACCTCTTGGTATTTTGACTCCGGTTGCTGCAATCACATGACTTCTGATTCCACAATTTTTCTCTCCAAAAATTCTACCACACACATATCTCCTATTATAACTGCTGATGGCTCTTCTTTACCTGTCACCCACATTGGCCATATATCAACATCCACGTTATCTCTTCCCTCTACTTTTCACATACCAAAATTGACTATTAATCTCATATCTGTTGGGCAACTCTGTGATCTTGGCCTTACTGTTTTATTCTCCTCTTCTGGTTGTCATGTGCAGGATCCACGGACGGGACAGGTTATTGGGATAGGCCGTAAAGTTGGTCGCATGTTCGAGCTTATCCATCTTCGCACACCACCACCTGTTCCCATCTCTACTCTTGCTGCTGCTCCCACCATTCCCACTTCATCCATGGATCTTTGGCACTCTCGGTTAGGCCATATGTCTATTGATAAGCTCAGAACTCTTATTTCCACTGGTCGATTAGGAACTGTTAAGTCGGAAAATATTTCATGTTTGTCATGTCAACTGGGAAAACAACCAGCTTTATCTTTCAATAAAAGTACTTCTCTTTCTTCCGCAGCTTTTGATCTTATTCATTCTGATGTATGGGGACCTTCTCCTCACAATACTATGGGAGGATCAAAATATTTTGTTGTTTTTATAGATGACTACACCCGTTTTACATGGATATTTCTCATGAAAAATCGCTCTGAACTACCACAGCTATATTACCATTTTGCTCAAATGATCCAAACTCAGTTTTCTCGACCAATAAAAATTCTTCGTGCTGACAATGCTATGGAATACAAAGAATCTAACTTTTTAAATTTTTTACGTCAGCAAGGCACCATTTCTCAGTATTCTTGTCCTGGTACATCCCAACAAAACGGCCGTGCTGAACGTAAACACCGTCATATTCTTGACACTGTCCGCACACTTCTCATATCTAGTGGATGTCCTGAACGCTTCTGGGGGGAAGCGGCTCTTACTGCAGTATATACCATTAATCGCCATCCTATTCCTACCTTCCACAATCAATCACCTTATGAGAGGTTGTATGGCAATACTCCTGACTATAATCCTCTCAAAGTTTTTGGATGTGCCTGTTTTGTCTTACTCCAGCCTCATGAACATTCAAAACTAGAACCTCGGTCTCGACTATGTTGCTTCCTAGGGTATGGGATAGAACATAAAGGCTATCGGTGCTGGGATCCTGTTTCAAAACGACTTCGTGTGTCTCGCCATGTCATATTTTGGGAACACAAAATGTTCTCATCCATTTCCAAATTTCACGTCTCCAATCCTACCATTATCCCTTTTTTTACTAGCTCCACTGATGATCTCCATCCTCTCCACACATCTGTTACGCCCACATCTGAACCAGAACCTCCTGACTCTACCTCATCAAGTGAGATTTCCCTTCCCGCTGACTCTACCTCACCAAACCCTGACCCTAATTCATCCATCAACTTATCTCCTGGGCCTGCCACGGACTATCCTAATGACACTGACTCGTCCACTGATCCGGCCATACAATCCATTCCTCGTCAGTCCACACGGGTAAGACAACTTCCTCATCATCTTCGTGACTATCACTGTTATTCCACTATTTTCTCTCACCATGAGCCTTCCTCTTATAAAGAGGCTAGTTCTAACCCACTATGGCAGCAAGCAATGACTGAGGAATTGCAGGCATTAGAAAAAGCCCAGACTTGGGAATTAGTCAACCTTCCACCAGGAAAGACAGCAGTTGGATGTAAATGGGTGTACAAAATCAAGACCAAATCAGATGGATCCATCGATCGATACAAAGCCCGACTTGTTGCAAAGGGTTTTAATCAAGAATATGGCATTGACTATGAGGAAACTTTTGCACCAGTAGCTCGTCTAACTTCTGTCCGAAGCCTTATCGCTGTTGCCGCTATTCGCAAATGGAAACTTTTTCAGATGGATGTAAAGAATGCATTCCTAAATGGTGATCTTTCAGAAGAAGTTTATATGAAACCTCCTCCAGGTTTTCATCACTCCTCCACTCAAGTGTGCAAACTCCGACGTGCCTTGTATGGTCTAAAACAAGCCCCTCGTGCCTGGTTTGAAAAGTTTAGTTCTACTATTCAAACAATGGGTTTTACCTCTAGTGCTTATGACTATGGGCTCTTCATCAGAAAGAGGACTACAGGTATTACACTTCTGGTTCTGTATGTAGATGACATGATTATTACCGGGGATGATACTAGTGGTATCTCTGAACTCAAACAATCTCTCAGTCGTCATTTTGAGATGAAAGATCTCGGTCGTCTAAACTATTTCTTAGGGCTTGAAGTGTTATCTGATTCTGCTGGTTACTATCTCTCCCAAGCCAAATATGCTTCTGATCTTCTCAGTCGTGCGGGTATCACCGACTGCAAAACTGCGTCTACTCCGTTGGAAACAAGTACCAAACTTACTCCTCTTGATGGTACTCCTCTTAGTGATGCAACTTTGTATCGACAACTTGTTGGCAGCCTGGTCTACCTCACTGTCACTCGTCCGGACATTGCCCATGCCGTCCACATCGTCAGTCAATTTATGGCTGCTCCACGATCCACTCATTATACTGCCGTTCTTCGAATTCTCAGGTATATTAAAGGAACAATGTTTCATGGCTTGCAGTTCTCATCTACATCCTCCTTTGAACTACGTGCGTATTCAGATTCTGATTGGGCTGGTGATCCAACTGACAGACGATCAACTACCGGTTATTGCATATTCTTAGGAGACTCGCTTATATCTTGGCGTAGTAAGAAACAAACACTAGTTTCTCGCTCTAGTACAGAGGCAGAATATCGTGCTCTGGCTGACACTGCTCAAGAAATTGTTTGGCTCCGTTGGCTCCTCTCGGACATGGGAGTTCCTCAACATCTCCCGACGGTGCTTAAATGTGATAATCAAAGTGCTATTCAGATTGCTCACAATGATGTGTTCCATGAACGAACAAAGCATATTGAGATTGACTGTCACTTCATTCGCCAGCATATATCCAGCAACACTATTCGTCTCATCCCCATCTCATCCATTGATCAACCAGCGGACATATTCACTAAAGTTCATCCGACAGGTCGCTTTCAGAATTTGCTTTTCAAACTCAAGCTGACCTCACATTTACCACCTTGAGTTTGAGGGGGGGTGTTAGATTAGAAATTAGTTGTATATTAGAAATGAGTTGTATAGCATGCACCATTGTTGTAAAGCTTCTCCTTTCCCTTTATTCCATTCCTTTCCTTTATTCTTCTTGTCTCCCTCATGACTTAGGCTGTCATGTCTCCTCCTTCTCTTGTATATATTCAGGACATTTCCATTGTAAACAAATATACATATGAATATTATCAAGAACAATTTATTCTCTCTTTAGTTTTCTACATCATTAATTGATTATCAAGACGTACGCATTTTCACATACACGCTCCGTAATTAAACTAAGCATATATCAAAATGAAGTACAATCATTATTATTGTTACACTCTGTCGGTCTTAATTTAAAAGCTTATGTTTTATTTTTACAGTGTACAATTATTTAATATAATCACTATTTAAGAAATAAAATTTATTTCCTATCAAGATTATTATTAAATTATACGTCCAAGAGATTACCTAAGTGATTGATAGTTGTTTAGATTATAAGGGTTTTTGGTTTTTAACCTAGGAAATTCAAATTCTTTTATTTTTAGTATTTGGCTCAAATGAGTGAATAATTACTAAATCCACATTTGAACTTTATTACAGGTGTCTCACATGTTATTTACTAAAAAAAGATAGATTAATTAAAAACAACAATTTTTTAAACTTTATGGAAATCCACATTTGAACTTTATTATTAAGGGTATTGCTAAATGCACACTATTTTTATACTTTATCACTAGAAAATAATCTAATCATATATATATATATATATATATATATATATATATATATATATTTAGGGCTTTTAAAGATTTTACTACCAATTTCTTAAAGTACTCGATCATGTGAAAATTGAGCATATTAAATCATACTTTGTATGGATTTGGTTTTTCTTTATCACCTTTTAGTCTAATTCTGTTTAAGAAAGTCTAGTTTAAAAATTAAATGGATGAATTTTTTCATAAAATTTGGTAGAGATGATCTCTATTATAAGTCGATTATTTCTACAAAATTTTATTAGAAGATTCAATCTATAAATTAATTAGTGAGATGATTATCTAAAATTTGAATAGTTGCAAATGAATAAATATATCAAAATTTTATTACGCCCGCTTCTAGTTTGAATTTCTTCATGAAATTTTGTAAACATAATCTACTCATTATATAAATTATTTCTACTAAATTTTATGAATTTTTTTTATCAATTTATCTCTTAAATTAGACCGAAAAGATAATAGAGATGAACTAAATCCACTTTGTTGGTGGATTTCAACTTTCCTTTATGAGTTAAATTATGTTGTCATTAATTGATTATCAAGACGTACGCATTTTCACATACATGCTCCGTAATTGAACTAAGCATATATCAAAATGAAGTACAATCATTATTATTGTTACACTCTGTCGGTCTCAATTTAAAAGCTTATGTTTTATTTTTACAGTGTACAATTATTTAATATAATCACTATTTAAGAAATAAAATTTATTTTCTATCAAGATTATTATTAAATTATACGTCCAAGAGATTACCTAAGTGATTGATAATTGTTTAGATTATAAGGGTTTTTGGTTTTTAACCTAGGGAATTCAAATTCTTTTATTTTTAGTATTTGGCTCGAATGAGTGAATAATTACTAAATATATATTTTATAAATATTTTTATTGTGTTATTTTTTCTTTTATGTTTTTCCCATCTTAGGCTTTTTTAACTTTTTAAATTTAAATTTACTATTCACCTAAAATTATATTTAGCTGTTGCTAGAATGTATATCTTTTAGAAAATTCTATGGTTCTAGATTCAAATTTGAAATTTTGTAATTGTAAACTACAAGTGATAAATTTTGGCAATTATTAATTTTCACAGGATAAATATATACTTAAGAAATTAAGAAATTGAATTGCAATAAATATAAAATATCAAAAATTAAACTTAGGGCATATATAAGATATATTAGACGTAAATATTATACACAAGTAAAACTAAAAACACTTTCATATTAAAAAAGAGATTACACAAGTAAAACTGAAAACATAATCATAAGATATCAAATTTTAAAACTTGGGGTATCTAGAAGACATGCAAACTAAAAACGCACTCATATTAAAAAAGACATTACACAAGTCAAACTAAAAACGCAATCAAATTAAAAAGACATTATATAAGTCAAAATAAAAACACAACAATATTAAAAAAGACATTACACAAGTAAAATAAAAAATGCAATCACATTAAAAGCATCACGATTAAGAATGTTAAATTAATATAAATAAATGTAGAGAGAGGGGTTTAAAAGAGAGGGAATAAATAATTTACTTACCTTATAATGAACATTCTAACAATCATTATCCATGCATCAAATAGAAGATTAGTAGTGGTCACTTGGATCATATATTGGATGAACATTCTAACACATAAATTTTTCACAATGAAATTTTGTATATCTCATATTTCGCCACGGACACTAGACTTTTAACATTACTGATTGATACTGTAAAGATGTGTTTTTTTACTATTATATTCCTCTTCGTAATGGAGGGTATGCACCACCAGAAATGAGATCAATCTTTAAATCTTCTATAAATAGACGAATAGTAGTTTGTAAAGAGGAATGAAGCCTTTAATTCATTTGTATTATAAATTATTTAATCCTGGTAGATGTATATACATATATATATTTTGTTAAAAATATCTATTATTAATTGTATTAGAACTTATGATAAATACTATTATAGGTGATAAATATCTATTAATAATTATATATATATATATATATATATATTGCCTAAAAAAAGGAGATAAATTTTTTATCATGCAATAAGGATAATTCAATCAAATTAGTCTTAAAAAAGTTAGAATATTGAAGGGAAAAAAAAATCAAATTTGGGCTAAAACCAAAACAATTGTATTAAATCCTAGAAATCGGACTATTCACTAATTTTTTAAATGTGATAGATTTAAGTAAAAAAACCTTTAGAATCTCGGACCAAATCTTAATTTACTATAAATTATTTTGACAAACCGTGTTCGAGTCCCTCTCCCAATAGAATACATGGTTGTACCCGTTGGATGTATTGAATAAAATATTATTAAATTATGTAAAAAAAAGTTAAAAGTCTAAGTTTTAAATGGGTCAAAAGGAAATAACAAACTCCTAACTATGCAATATAATATTACCAAGTTACAATACAAAAAATACATCCATGCTAACTCTTTATAGAAGCAAACTACTAAATTACACAATTATTTTCCTCGTAGGTCCTTTAAATGGGAAATTTTCCCCCTTTTTTATTTATATTTTGCATAATGTACTTACCTTTATAAAAATAAAAATTGTTTTAATACAATATGCTTCTAGCATCTAATTAAACAAAGGAAAGGCCGAATAGTTGACAAAATATTAAAATATCTAAAAAAGATATATAAATGTGGCTCTTTATAAATACGGAGAGAGAAGAGAGTTATTTATCTAGGAAATAACTTTTAATTTAGGTATTACTGAGAGGCCATTTGACTCCCTGAATCATTGGAACCACCACATTCAATCTTTGGTATTTTTCTCTTTTGATGATATACATCTCCAGCCGTACTTAGCCTGTAATTAAACAAATATTGTATACATTAAGAGTCAATATGGTTAAATATTAATTAATATACATATATAGCCATATAGCAAACTTATAATAAGGCAAAATAAAATGAAGTAGACATTTTTTTCCATGTCAAAAGTTTTTTTTATTTAAAAGAAATGTCCGCGATTGTTTTATTGGTATTGATGATAAGTATTAATTAATTATATTATTAGTGCGCATTTTTTTTGAAAAAAAATATATACGAGAGACATTATAAAAGTAGAGGTCATCAACCAAGCACACTATTTTACACCTCCTTGCACAACCAAACTTACTGCAGTATTTGTATCAACTCGAACACAGCTTTAGTATTTATTAACTCTATAGTAAAAATATGTCTTATGATCTCACAAGCCCATAATTACTTTAATTTGTTAATAGGTGTACGTAGGCATGTAGTGTTTATTAAATAGTATGTTCTTCAAAAGAACAATGCCATATGTGGCAAAATATGTGAACAAAATAAGTTTTCTTAGGTAATATATAATTATATTATTACTAAGGTATACACATATAATGCAAATCCATACTCATTGTATATAGAAATGCTAGTACACATATGATATCTCTTATTTTCTTTTCTTTTTTTTTCCTTTTTTAATAATAAAAAATGAATTGTTAACAAAAATTGACTTATAATACTTACGCCAAGCGCAAAGAAGTGTCTGAATGACAATCTCTTTCTGATATGCAATGACAATTTGTACCTTTCCATGCAATTGGAAACAATTGATTGCATGGTGTTGTGCTGCGTGATCTAAGCTCCTCAATCTATACATACATGTACATGTTTCAGATTTAAATCCTCAAAATTGAAAGTGAAAAAACCAATTAATAACTTAATGATTTTTTTTAATGGACCTAACATTCATTTTTCATGCTTGGATAAAGGATTTTTTTTTTCTTTTTTTTTCACCTGTTCGCGCAAAGTTTCATTTTCCAGTATCACCTTTTGCTCCTGCAAGGACGAATTTTGTACATTAAACAAATTATAGATATTTGCATAATAAAGAATAAAAATTCTACCTGGAGTTTAGAAAGGAGAAAATATCATATACAACAATTGTAACGTAACATGGTATTATGTATATCCTTTCTCAAAGGTGCGTTTTTCCTCATTTCAATCAGATTATTTTTGTCCGTTTCTCTGATTTTTTAAATTTTTATTGGTTTCATAATATTTTATATGCTATCAGTACAATTGTTGTATTAAATATTTTTTCTTGAAGGTCCAACCCCAGGTGTAAATTCAAAGAAAATAGTTAATAGTCATAGAACACTCTTTAGTGCACATATGTTCTCTCAATTCAAATCACTGATCTTATCCGAGAATACACGATTTGTATAAAGATACCGGATCTAAAAGACACAAGGCAACACATAGAAAATGCTTTGACAAACATAATTTAATTAATTTACCTGGAATCTTGATTTCTCAAGCTGTTCCATTAGTACTTGTTCCTGAAATATATTTAGAACCCTAATTACAATAGAGCTCGAATATGAAACATTAATTTCATAGGCGAAAATGACATATCTAATTCAAGTTTTAGAGTACTTATGTAGATGACATAAAAGACTGATATATATCTTAATACCACCATGTATTAATTAGAACGTGCGGTCAATATGATGCTTAACTTTATCCAAATATAAAATGTTATTGATTTATATTAGATAAATATGTTTCTAAAAAAAAATTATAAATGAATTGTGGGTGGTGTAAATCTGACTAAGCCCAAATAAGATAGAATCGGCCCAAATCAGTAGAGTCGGCAATCAGACTTAGTAAATGTGACGATAATGAACAATAAAATTATAGTGATAAGAATGAGATTTTTGTTGGTGTGGATAGGTTCCTCTGGTGGCTTTTATTTCCAATCTAACAGTATATTCTCCCTTGGTGTGTGATTGTGTTCTTCACTAAGCTCAAATGGTGAAAAATACAGTTGAGAGAGAAAGAGTAGAGAGTGAATATTATGCTATGGTAAGGGTTACTCCTCTTCCACTGAGGGTTTATCATGTCCTATTTATACAATCTATATAGGTTTGGTGAGGTCGGAAATTACTATAAAGGGTAAACTTGACCTCTACTCCAAAGTTACAGGTGTTAATACCCCTGTTCACATTAGCAGAAGTGGTTATTTTCTATTGTCCATCTTTTAGTTTAGCTACCTTTTATTCACAACTCGTTAAGCTGATGATTGGCCAACTATCCGATCAACCAGTGTACTCAATCTCATTGGCCAGAAGGAGTTCTGGCTTCCATATGAGGGCCCATAACCTGCGTGCTGGACTTAGGTCTAAGGCCAGGTGCAAAATTATGCTCCCACATGAACATATGCTTGAATTGATTAATGATTAAGTGTTAATTACCTTTTTATCCTTAACAGATAAAATGCCTTCATTCAATTGATGCTCTAAATGTTGCAACTCCTTGAAGCTCAAACCTTCCAGCTCCTTTCCCATCATCCGCCTTTAATTAGCATCACCATAAAAGTAATTATATAAGAACACAACTATTAATTAATTAGACCAAAAATTAAAAATTGAATAATTCAATATGTCAATATTAATTTAAATTAAAATAAATTTTAGATTTGAAACAACTAAGCTTACCGGTACACCTTTCGTAGCTTTGCAACTTCAGCCTTTAAAGCATCTACTTCTGGCTGTTGATCATGTTGCTTCAGATAAAAAACAACCAACAATTATTTATGAGACATCATACTAAAAAAGGAAAACCGTTTATAAATACGAATATTAATTATTGCTTATATATATATATATATTATATTATATATTTTTTATTACTTTTTTTTTATCTGCAGGTTTGTGAATTGAATCCATGACCTCAACCATCAAAATTTTCCTAACAATCAACATTACCATAGTTCTACAAAGTTATTGCTATCATATATTTATTATCAAGGGTGGATCTAGCCCCGGGCCAACTGCAAATATAACTCATCCCAAATTTTTTCCCCAGTGAAGTAATATGTACATTTGCCCACCCCTCTAAAAGATCCTGGACACGCACTAGTTACATTTTTACATTTAACAAAATGGTTAAAGAAATAACGAAAATAATCAATTACCTCTACAACAGTCTCAATTGAAGGAAGTTCGGTAGAATCTGGACCCGTATTGTATCTTGCAAGAATTTGCTCCATGCTTCAAAAACCAAAGGGAAAATGGCACAATTATAAATCAAAACATTAGTTAATTCATTCAAAATAATGGATAGTTCAAAGAGTTGGAGATAACTTAAAAAGAAATTTAATAGTCTATTGAAAAACAAATAGTTCAAGAGGGATGATGGCGAGATTCAAATTTGGGTACTTGAGATCTTTTTTTTTTTTTTTTTTATTATTATTCTATAGATACTTCAGATTCAGTGGCTTATTATTTGATCAACTAATTAACTTACTCATGAATATTTTTTATTAACTTGTAAGTCAAGTTTATTTTACTAAAATTGCGCCTAAAGTTCCTTCTCTTGACATGGTCGATTCAGATCTACCAATAAATTTCTTGGGATAATTATACTTAATTTGATACACTAAAATGAAATCTTTGTAAGACAAATGTAAGAAAAATAAAAAGATTTATGAAACTGAGGCATTTTGTTTTGGGTTCTAAATCAAAGTATATATTATCTCTTTGCAAAAGAAAATATAGTTTAGAAATAAAAGAATGACAAAATAGTCCAAGATAGTACGATTAATGTCGATATATATGTTGAATTCAAACATTGGAACAAACTAATTTTTCAAATTCCTATAATAAAACAAACAGTTTAATGAAAAAAAGAATGGCTAAATAGATATATACATATATATAGTGTGGTCAACGTCAATACGAATGTTGCAATCAGATTAAGTTTCAAACGCATGAACAAACTGATTTTTCCAATTCAGATAACTAAATGAATGCAATCTAAATGTTATAAAGCTCCCATAAAACAAAATCCATACATAGTTTTCAAAGCAAAACAAATGAAAATGATTTTCAGACCAGAAATGCATTATGATCCTAGCTCATTAGTTGAAACAAAAGATCAAATTACAAAAATTCTTCACTCTCGTAATATGAATTCATCAGTAATATAGAATTAATCTTTTTCCAGTGAATTCAACAAATTGGAGTCATAACAAACCATTTTATGTTTGAGCGTCACTCAGAAAAATCACTAAACATTTTAATACTAACTTTATTTTAAAATTGAAAAATTATGCTAACCAAGCAATATATATAAACTATATATAGAGAGAAATAATCTTCCAATTTTGAAAGTGTATACTATTTTGACTTAAAAATACAATCGAACTGTGCAAGAGTTATGAAAAATAGTTCATCCAATTCACATTAATTTCCAGGGAGTAAAAAACAAAAAAAATCTATTTTCCAGAGAAAATTCAAGAAGAAATTCATAGAGCTAGAAAATTCAACAAGAAATTAAGCAAATTAACATATGAACTTACCGAGAACTAGAAAATTCATAGAGCTTCCCTGTGCTAGAAAAAATTATAACTCCAACTTGTGCATCACACAAAATTGATAACTCCTTAGCCTTTTTCAGCAAACCGGCACGTCGCTTTGAGAAAGTGACCTGCCGGCTGTTGACGTTTTCGATCTTCTTGATCTCGATTTTCCCCCTCCCCATTTCTCTCTCCCTCTCTCTAGAAAAACCTCTCTAAAACTCTCACCAAAATCACTTGGAATAATACATTGGAATTATAGAGATTAAGGCCTCTATATTAATCTTCCTTCTGGTCTTGTTGAATTCTTGTGGTCTAATTAAGGAAAGTATACCAAATTTTGGAAGAGAAGATAGAAAGGAAATTATTGATTTACTAAATATGTAGTATAGCATCATAAACAAAAGATGGAAATGGAAATTACTTCTTGGGGGCTTCTTTGCCATTTTTAGAATTTTTGCAGTAAAAGGAATTCTTTGTAAACTTGGAAGAGAAGCCAAATCGGGGCACATATGACAGCTCAATTAATTTGAATAGAAAAATACCATGTTTTCTTTTTCTAATAGGAGAATTACCAATAATAATATGATGCGTGATTTTCTTTTCATTTTCCTTTTGTTTAAGGAAAGAAGATGAAGTTATTAAAATCTTAGAAGGGACATTTCATTAGATTAGAAAGATGCTATGTAAAGAGAACGGTTGAATTGCCAAACAAGTGGTTACCATAATCGTTTTAAATAAATCCCACTATACTTAGATGATTTTTCTTTTTAAATTTAAATTTATTTTTATGTTTTAATTTAAAAAGTAAAATTAGTAATTGTTTTCGCACCTCTTAATGATGATTGTTTAAAAATTCAACATTCATCGGCAAGTATACTAATAGCCTTGTAAATGTTACAAAAGTTATACTCGTTGGCGTCAGGGATGGGAGGGTTTAGTGATTCAATTCTCATCGATGCAATTTTAAGGCTTAATCTTAATAAAAAAATTTGTACCAATATTTTTTCTTCGAAAGTACTAATTTGGATTATCATAGTAGGGAAAATTTTATATATTTAGGAATACTCATAGTGAGATAAATTCTATAATAAAAAAGTTACCAATCAAATTAGTTAAAAGCAAATACATTTTTTTATAGATTTAGTTTGCCATTAATTATTCAGGATTTAACATATATTCATCTAATTCAGATGCTCAAAAATAAATGGCCCCGTACACCTTTTTGCTAACTATAAATTTGAACTACCCTATTTTCATAACTATTATCATTTATTATCCTTTTTATCATGAGATTAAGTAGGAAAACTATAAGAAGAATAAGTGTAATAATTATTTGGAAAAAAGAAGATACAATTGTATAAATTTTTGGATATATTTCTGTTGGTAGTATTTAATTTCAATTTGTTGTACTTTCTATTATGTCAGCAAAGCCCATATTGATATATTTGTATTGGTAGTATTCAATTTCAATACAAATGTATAGACTTTTTTCTTATTGAGTTCGTTAGGCCCATTGAGAGTAAGTGTAACTAAATTGGGAAGAGAAGATAGAAAAAGAAACTAATGGGTTTACTATATGTAGCAAGCACCAAAATGCATGGTAAATAAAATACTTTGCGGTAAGGATTTCTGGCACTTGAGGAATGTTTAACACCAAATATATCTTCGGATCCATAAACAAATAAGAAAAATAAGATATAATTTTTTAAAATGATCGACTTTGGGTAAAAAAATCTAATTTACACACAACTCGATTAATCCTTCCAAACGAACTTACGAGTCCATAAAGAGTTTTAAACTCCTAGAACGCTTTCCCACGTCGACTTTTTTTGTTGTTGAATTCCTTAGGCCCAATGAGAGTAAGTGTAACTAAATTGGGTAGTGGAGACAGAAAAAGAAAGTAATGGGTTTCCTATATATGTAGCAAGCACCAAAATGGTAAATGCCAATTACTTTGTGGTAAGGATTTCTGCCACTTCTGAAATGTTTAACGCTAAAGATATATTTGGAGGCATAAAAGAACCAAAAAATAATACATCTTCTAAATCATGAACTTGGGATAAAAAATATAGTTTAGAAGATGAGTTTTTGCACTGGATATATTAATTCTTCAAAATCATGTTCAACGAGAAGTATATATACTATTTCAACTATATTATGAAATTCGTCCCATCAATTTTGAACCAAAAGACTTTTGTTTATAAAAGTTCAAACTTGTTGTAATTATTAGCAATAAATCACGCCACGGATTTTAATTCAAATAGTGAATGTTAATAATTAAAGATAATATAGATGAAAAAAAGCAAGAAGATATATAATGGAACACACAATATTCGACAAATGAAGATTTCACTAATTCTTTGAAAACGATTACAAAATCTATCACAAAAATTATTGCACTCAAAGCTATCATAGAAGAAGAAAATCAACAGCCATTTAATCTCTTTCACAACAAGATAAACTCTCCCAATAATTCCCACAGAAAGAATAATACTTCTCTTGCCTTAATCTCTTGAATGATTCTATCTAAATATAGTGATATAATAGAGTCCATCAAATCTAAAATGAGGTAATAACAATCCTACGTAAATATGAAAAACTATTAAATGGAGACCAAAATAAACAAAAAAATCAAGTTTGATAAGGAGATCTATTTTTCCGTCCAAGGTGCAAAATTATTTTTGCATCTTTTCCGCGTAGGTGCAAAACGAGTGCAAAAGTGTTTTTGCACATTTTTCGCGTGCAATCTTTACTTTTGTTTTAGTGCAAATTCTCTTTTGCACCTTTCTAGCAAGTTTGATTAGAAGCCTACAATAATCCGATTTCCAACAAAACTCCTCTTTTCTTGGATTTAGAGTTGAGCAAAAAACACAACATAACTAAACTCTCACTCTTTGTGCAAACACATCAACGCAACTTCCCTGTTTTAAAAGCAGTATAAACCAATTCGTTGAAGTTAAAACGCATTCTAATTAGCTTCGTAGTCAAAAAATTATTAATGCGTAATTGGAGTGTATCATTAATTTTAACAATTAACCATTTAATCGATTAAGCACCACACTGCCCGACTAGTGCCAGTGCTAAAACAATCACTGCTACCACCAGGGCTGACCTCCAATGTTATGCGCAAGCAGAGGTGCCTTTGCCACCAACACCATCACATCTAAGCTACCACCAACGCGGCAAAAGGTGGCTTTGGTGAAGTGCTTGTTGTGGCGACTAGACTAGAAGTTTTTAATTATAGTACACTTGATGTGTGTGTAACACTGTACTTAGTTATTTTTTTAAGGTGTATAGATTTTTTGTACCTTTGGAAGTACTCATATAAATTGGAGTTGCTTAGTGGTTAAGACATTTTTTGCAAGAAAGGTTAAGCATTAAATCTCATCATTTCTTTATTCTAAACTAATAAAAGGTTATTTTACAAGTTTCTAATTTTAAAAACACACTAAAAATACTTTGGAAGTCTCTGTGCACTTTAAAACATTAAATTAAACCGTTAATTACCTAAAAATCCAAACTATATTTTCCACTCCATCCATTACCCATCCAACCTAAATATATAAATAACTAAATGACCCAAACTGAAGTAAAGAAAGAGCTAGACACACTGATCACTTGTAGGCAATAAAATTCGACAAGGGAGCTATTTAATTGCACTGGAAATGGGCTCAGTTTATCACCCCACACTATAGAAAGCAAAATGATCGAGCTATCTTGAACCGCACCCTCTAAACTCATCCCTTGTCACAAATTTTATGGACTGTTATGTTAGGTTACAAAGGCTACCAAGTTGACTGATTAAATTCCGCACCTAGTTTTATAAGTACTCCAATAATTTCATTGCCACGGCGCGCATTTTACTAGCACGGCTAATGAGCTTTCATCTCACGAAGTATCAGTATTCAAAGTTAGGAATTTGATGGAAGAGTAACAAGTCTTTCTTAAAAGTAGTCACTCTAGCTACTCTTAATTGTATTACTACTTCACTCTTACTAGGTGTGTTTTGCAGAAAAAAGGCTTTTAAAGAGAAGCTCAATCGAATGAAGAATGAAAACAGAACATGCAAGTACTACACAAAGTAGAGCTGGAACACCATATTTCTTGGGTCATTCGACGGAAATGGTAACTTCCTTCTCCTTCCATTTTATAATTGCAAGACATTATACCAATTAAATGTCATGAACATCATGGAACAATTAGAGATAGCCTGTGCCCAGGGCACTACAGTTTATACATATGTTAACCTTCTCCTTAAAAAGGCGTCTTCCGCCCTTCGGCGCTCTAATAATTTACTCACTAAACAATTTTCGGGTTCAACATGATGGATTATATTGGTCTACTTGTAAGGTTCCTAAAGTATCCCCTCTAGTTGGACTCTAATGACTACTCACTAAACATCCCATGAGACAGAAGAGAAGAGAGCTGCATGGTGAAAATCACACTTGCGTTTGAATCGATACAAAACTCAAATTACAATATGATAATAATTAGAATATAAGAAAACCCACAAATATTTCTTTCAGAATGTCCAGTGGAAACTAAAACCACAATCATAAACAGTCTAAAAGGAATTATTAATACTTTTTAATTAACAGCTATTGAAGTTTCTCTTTTTTATTGCACACACTGGCCGGGAATAGCTTGCATAGATAGGAGGATTGCGGATAACGGCCTTATTTAGCAACCAGGACTCCACTTGATTTTCAATAATTGAATTCTATACAATGGATATGCCTGCACAATTGAATAAGCAAACGTATTACAAAGGGGGAAAACCAAAAGTACTGCTACTACAAAAATAAAATATTGTGCGAATATTTTCTTATAAAACCATGCCAAATTGAACATGCATAAATCTTGGTATTGTATAAATGAAAAATGAATTTATGAGAGAGTACTTTTAGATGTTCTCATTCTGAATTGGGTTCTGATCGAAACTAACTATAACAGGCATGATGAATTAGATTAATGTAGGAAAATCCAATAATGTTTTTGAATATATAACTATGCTGTGCAGAGGAGACACATTCCATATGTAATGTATTTATTTATGGCAAAAGCTTAATTTGGCCAGGCAATTGATCGTTATATGTCCACAAATGACTTCAAAGCTAATTCGTAATTATAATTTCGAAGTGAAAATTATCCACATTGTTCTTAACCAGAGAGAGAGAGAGAGAAGAAAACCTTAATTTTTAGAGTTCCTCTTCTCCTGATTCTTCTTCGGAGCTCTCCTCTTCTCTTGATTCTTTTTCTGAGATCTCCTCTTCTCCTTATTCTTCTTCTGAGATCTCCTCTGTACTTGCAGAAGCCATGGATCTGATAAATAGAAATGGGCATGTTGAGTAATAGCCCCTTTAAAATGATGGCTGACAATATAGTACTATAATTAATTATTAGTATTTTTGTTAGTATGGAACTTCTAAATAAGATGAACAAAAAATTGTATATAATTCTCCAGAAAAGAAAGGAAAAAGAGATGTGGATGCTAAAAGTCAAGAATCGTATAAGAAGGACGAGGCATACCTTTGCTTCTCATTTATGTGTCGTATGGTATCATTGAGATTGCCCATCCAAACCGATTCACCATTAAACCTTACAGACTCAAGCTTTGGTGTGGTTAATGATCCGGAGCAGAAGTTGTTCATTGTAACGAAATAGAAACGAAAGAGAGATTGAAGAAGGAGAATGAAAGAATTGTATTACTTTCTTGATAATTGAATGTACAATAGAGTAAGAATATATATACTAGAAATAAAACCCTAATCTAGGATACAATTAGGAAAGTATAATGGGAACACAATTAATACAATTAATACAATATGGAAAGTATAATAGAAATAGGAAACGTAATATATAGTATATTCTAACACCCCCCCTCAAACTCAAGGTGGTAAGTGAGAGACCAGCTGGAGTTTGGAAATCAATGCTTAGAAACGGCTAGGCTGGTGAGCTTTAGTGAAGAGATCTGCAGGTTGGTCATCTGAAGATACGGGCATAAGACGAATGTACAGATTGCGAATATGCTGGCGAATAAAGTGACAATCAATCTCAATGTGTTTAGTTCGTTCATGAAAAACGTCATTGTGACTGATTTGAATGGCACTACGCTTGTCACAATAAAGAGTAGTAGCAGAGTCTTGAGGAGCACCTAAGTCATCGAGGAGGCGTCGAAGCCATATTAGTTCTTGTGAAGTATCAGCAAGAGCGCGGTATTCAGCCTCAGTGCTTGATCGAGAAATAACAGACTGTTTCTTACTACGCCAAGTAAGAAGGGAGTCCCCGAGGAAGAAACAGTAACCAGTAATAGACCGACGATCCGTAGGGTCACCGGCCCAGTCTGCATCAGAGTAAGCCCTTAATACAAGAGATGACTTTGAGGAGTAGTGAAGCCCATGAAAAACTGTCCCTTTGAGATAACGAAGAATCCGAATAACAGCATCAAAATGAGTAGAGCGAGGAGCAGCCATAAACTGACTAACAACATGGACAGCATAAGCAATATCCGGGCGAGTAACAATAAGATAAACCAGACTGCCAACTAACTGTCTGTATAAAGTTTCATCAGAGAGAAGAGTACCATCAAACGGAGTAAGTCTAACATTGGTGTCCAATGGAGTAGATGCAGTTTTACAGTCAGTGAGACTAGCACGAGCCAGAACGTCAGACGTGTATTTCACTTGAGATAAATAGTAACTAGTTGAATCAGAAAGGACTTCCAGCCCTAAGAAGTAGTTGAGACGACCAAGATCCTTCATTTCAAAAAACTGACTGAGAGATTGTTTGAGATCTGAGATACCATAAATATCATCCCCAGTAATTATCATATCATCCACATAGAGGAGAAGAAGAATAGTCCCAGAATCTGTCTTTCGAATAAAGAGGCCTGAGTCTGACGAACTGGATGAATAACCAAGCTTTGTGATGGTAGAGCTAAATTTTGCGAACCAAGCTCGGGGAGCTTGCTTGAGTCCATATAGAGCACGACGAAGTTTGCAGACCTGAGTAGACTGGTGTGAATAACCGGGAGGTGGTTTCATATATACTTCTTCTGTGAGGTCCCCATTAAAAAAGGCATTTTTAACATCCATCTGAAAAAGATCCCATTTGCGAACGGCAGCAATAGCAATAAGACTGCGAACAGACGTCATTCGAGCCACAGGAGCAAAAGTTTCTTCATAGTCTATACCATACTCCTGATTGAACCCCTTGGCTACGAGACGAGCTTTGTATCGGTCAATCGAACCGTCAGATCGTGTCTTGATTTTATACACCCATTTACACCCAACTGCAGATTTTCCAGGAGGAAGAGTCACAAGATCCCAGGTATGCGCTTTATCTAAAGCTTGTAATTCTTCTGTCATAGCTTGCTGCCAAAGTGGATTAGTACTAGCTTCCTTATAGGATGTGGGTTCATAGTGAGATATCATAGTAGAATAACAATGGTAATCACGAAGGTAATGAGGGAGCTCTCTTACCCGAGTGGACTGTCGTTGTGGTGGATGTATGACAGGATCAGCAGGCGAGACATCATCATTGGGAGGTGCCGTATATTGAAGCTCATTGGAAGAAATGACGTCAGGTGAAGATGGTTCAGGAGGTGTTGGACTGGGAGGTTGAGGTGGTGATGGTGTGGCTTCTGGTGGGAATGTGACAACTGGACCCTCAAGTTCAGGGGTGAAAAGGTCAAGAGATGAATGAGTAAAGAACGGAAGTGGTGATTCTTCAAGGACATAAAATTTGGATAGAGAGGAGAAGATTTTATGTTCCCAAAAGACAACATGACGAGAAATTCGTAAGCGTTTGGAAATAGGATCCCAACACCGATAACCTTTATGTTCTATCCCATACCCCAAGAAGCAACAAAGACGAGCACGTGGTTCCAATTTAGAATGTGCATGGGGCTGGAGTAACACAAAACAAGCACAACCGAAGACTCGTAAGAAATTGTAATCAGGAGAGGTACCATGAAGCCTCTCATATGGAGATTGATGCTGAAGGAAGGGAATAGGGATACGATTGATAGTGTAAATAGCAGTAAGTGCTGCTTCCCCCCAAAACCTTTCAGGACAACTACTAGAGATAAGAAGTGTGCGAACAGTATCAAGAATATGTCGGTGCTTGCGTTCAGCACGACCATTTTGCTGAGATGTACCGGGACAAGAATATTGAGAAACAGTGCCTTGTTCACGGAGAAATTTAAGAAATGAGGTTCCCTTATATTCCATGGCATTATCAGCTCGAAAAATTTTTATTGGACGAGAAAACTGAGTTTGAATCATGCGAGCAAAATTAATATAGATTTGGGGTAATTCTGAACGAGTTTTCATAAGATAGATCCAAGTAAAACGACTATAATCATCCAAAAAGATAACAAAATATTTTGAACCCCCCATGGTAGAATGTGGAAAGGGTCCCCACACATCAGAATGAATAAGATCAAATGGTGCTGAAGAAATAGAATCATCTTTATTAAAACATAATGCCGGTTGTTTTCCAAGTTGACAAGATAAACAAAACAATTTCTCAGACTTTATTGACCCTAACTGACCAGATGACACAATAGAACGAAGACGATCAAAAGACACATGTCTTAAACGGGAATGCCACAACTCAAATGAAGAAACAGTTGGTGGGGATGCAACAGGTGGTGTGGATGCAACAATAGGAGTGGGTGAGGTACGGAGGTGTATGAGCTCGAACATGCGGCCAACTTTACGGCCTATCCCAATAATTTGTCCCGTCTGAGGATCCTGCACATGACAACCAGACGAGGAAAATATAACATTCAGTCCAAGATCACATAGTTGACCAACAGAAATAAGGTTGATAGTCAATTTGGGAATATAAAATGTAGTAGGTAAAGAGAGGCTAGGAGTAGTAACCGTTCCAACATGACTAACAGATAATTGAGAGCCATCAGCAGTTTTAATGGTGGGTGTATGAGAATTATGACTTTTAGATGTGAAAATAGTATGATCAGAAGTCATATGATTGCAGCAGCCAGAATCAAAGAACCAAGATGTACCTGTGGTGGTGGCCATAGCAGAACCAGAAGAGGATGTAACCTGTTTCAGAAGAGCTGTGATGTCAGCTAGAGTCACTGGTGCAGTAGAAATGTCTGCTTCAGAAGAATCAGTGGTGGCAGCGGTGATGGTGCTAGAGGATGATCTAGAGGAGGATCTCCTAGATGGGTTCTTGTAACAATCGGCTTGAAAGTGACCTGGTCCCACCTTTTTGCAAAAGAAACACGTCCTAATTGGACACTTTAGTAGCATATGGGTGGTGGCATGACAGTACGAACATTCTCGAGAAAACGAGTTTTTGGTAGGTTTCAAGCTTGGAACGGCTAAAACAGCATTAAAATTGTGGGCCCGAGTGGCGAACCGAGTTTCTTCAGAGAGAAGCTCTGTCGTGACATCATCAAGAGACGGTAATGGACTGCGATGGAGTAGAGCAGCCCGAACTGGTTCGAATTTATCGTGAAGTCCCATTAGAAGAGTGATAACACGCTGGTTATCTCGGTATGTTTCAAATTTTTCTGTATCATGCTCACAAAAAGAAGGTTCGGATTGGGCTAACTGATCCCAAATAGCTTGAAGGTCAGATAAATAATCATCAATTGATTGCTCGGGTTGTTGGGTTTTAGAATGTAAAGCAGTAAGCAACTGGTATTGATGAGAGAGGTCTTTTGGAGTGTACCTAGATTGTAGAAAATTCTAGACTTCCTTCCCAGTGGAAAAACGACCAATCTGCTGCCCTATACGAGAGATGGATGTATTCCGAACCCATGTGATAATATCACCATTTTTGCTTTCCCAATCATCAAGGCGATCATTGAACTTATCGTCAGTTTCATCGGTTTTCTTGGTTGGCTTAACAACTTCTCCAGTAACAATTCTCCAGGACTTACGAGACTTCAGAAAACTTGTCATGGCTTGGGACCATTGAACATAGTTGGTGCCATTGAGAACGATAGAAATCGGACGCGAAAACTCGTGCTTTTCCATTGAGAAACGTGTAAAATAACACAATATCTGTAAAAACTAATATGATTCTGAGAGATCTGAGGCCAGAAACGGATCCGGAGCGGTTGATTTAGCGGGGAACTGGTCTTAGAGTGAACAAAACCGGGTTAGATATAGGTGAACCGGTCAAGGGAGTAAGAACCGGTTCAGAAAAAAAACCGGTTTAGGGTTTTTAGGGCAGTGGCGCGTGGCTGTGTTCCAGAGGCGCGTGGGAGCGCGTTCCAACTCCGATTGGGGTGATTTTGACGGCGTTTGGTTCGTATTGAAGAGACGAAGATTTTGGTATATTATATGGGTGGTTTAGGGTTATGTATCGAGGTGGCGATTGATCAAGAAAGGAGGGTGCGCGTGGGATCTGGGCTGCGCGACTGGGGGATCTTGCAGAGGCGCGTGAGAGCGCGTGTGATGTACGAATGGGGTGTTTTCAACGGGGTTTGGTTCGTATTGAAAAGACGAAGCTTTTGGTATATGTTTTGGGTTAATCGAGGTTCTGTAGGGCTTCGAACAGTGGATCGACAGTTGAATAAAGCTAGGGTTTTTGATTGGTTGGTTGCTTGGGTTGATGAGGCTAGGGTTTTTGATTTGGATTTGGTTGATGATTAGATGAGAGATTGGTTCTAGAGGAGGATGAATCCCTCTGATACCATGTAACGAAATAGAAACGAAAGAGAGATTAAAGAAGGAGAATGAAAGAATTGTATTACTTTCTTGATAATTGAATGTACAATAGAGTAAGAATATATATACTAGAAATAAAACCCTAATCTAGGATACAATTAGGAAAGTATAATGGGAACACAATTAATACAATTAATACAATATGGAAAGTATAATAGAAATATGAAACGTAATATATAGTATATTCTAACATTCATTTTGGGGAAGTTACCGAAGATGGACACTTTCTCCAGTAATGGGAATTCAATATCATGGTTTCCTCCGCAGAATGCTGTTAGGTTTTTTAGTTCCCGAAGAGTTAGATAAAGCAAGCGAGGGAACACAATTTTATCGGTATTCTCAATCTCAGAACAACAGTCTTTTTCTTCTTCTTCCTTTTGAATAAGTACTTCCATTATCTCACAGTCCTCAAGACTTAGTGTTTGTAGATTCATAAGCATTCTGGCCACAGAAGGAAAGAATAGGAACCTCAATCCGTCACATTGTTCGACTTCCAATTTTGTGAGTTTCTGGAATACTTGGATTCCTTTGGGGACCTTATTCCACAAACATCTCAACTCATGTAGAACCCTTATTTTAATTGAATCTAGTTGACCAAGCATAGTCACTTCTGCCGCATGCTCTTCCGAAAACTCTAGTCCCTCGAAGTCAAATAGTGTTTCCACTGACAGGCAATAATATACTTGGAGTGTTTGAAGATTTGGTAACGATTTTATCGCCTCAAATGCAGCAACGCAAGGGAGCTCATGACAACAGAATAGGTACAAGTCCTTAAGTTCGTACAAGGAGCCAGGTTGCATTTGGTCACCCACTATCTTTACTACGTCCATTAAATTCATAGCAAGTGTCTCCATGCTAGGCAACAAAACCTACAATCAACATCCTCCTATTAGTTTTAACTTTCATAACAATTAACAACATTCGATCAACAAAGTTAAATCAATCCGGCTAATAATGTTAATATATATACATACATATATACGGTGAATTTCAAGTAAGTTCTAAACTTAAGGACCAATCAATTGGTACGGATTGAGTGATTTGATTGCTTATATGTATGCATTTTTTTATGAAATTTAGTGGAGATGATATATATAATCTATACCAAATTTCATCAAAAAACTTAACCGGGAAGTCGATTAACATCAAATTTGAAATATATATGCCCGGTTCTTAGTTGAATTTTTTGATGAAATTTTGTGCGGACCAAAATTGAAATATATTATTTACTAGCTCCTCTCGACTTCTTTATTCGTTGTAATATAGATTTACATGCAACACAAATGTCGCATACAGTAGATTCAGAGACGCCTATCAATTTTTTCGGCCATCTGTTCTGGTATCTTGGGCTCGTCACTTGCGGGACATGCACATCCCACCACGTATCTCCACCTTTGTGTGGCAATTTTTGCATAGGTTTGTTTACTCAGGACCTTGTGTAATTATATGGTTGCTCTTTGACCAATAGGTGTTTTATACTTGAGAGTAGCTTGGAGTCTAATGGATTTTTCCTTTTCAATGGAAGCTTGGAGGGCTGTTTGTGGGTCCTTTACGATTCCATTTTGAACATTTAACACGGTTATAGATATGTAGTTATTCATTTCTCGCCAATTATTTTGTGATTTAGTTATTAGTGGATGTGGTGCTATATACATGGGATTTCATTTGGCAAGCTTGCAATATGCGGGGTTTTCAAGAGAGACAATTCATTTATCACCATTACCTAACTTCCTTGATGGGCTGGCTGTGTATGGTTTTTGTCATCGCCAAGGGTCACATTAGTTATGTTACGTCAGATCTTTCTATTCATCGTGGTTTTAATGTGCAGGGTAGGCCTTGTTCTACCCCTTTATTTATCCTGGTTCATTGGCTTCCTCCTCAAATTGGTTAGGTGAAGCTGAATATTGACAGTATTGCTTAGGGTGCATTAGGTAGAACTGCAGCTTGGGGCATTTTTAGAGATCACATGGAGGTTGTTATCGATGCATATTGTTTTGATGTTATATTGGTACGGCCTTTCTTATGGAGATTTTGGCTCTTATTCAAGGTATTGAGTATGTTTATTAGTGTTGTTGGCGAGTAATGTAGGGGAAGTAGCAAAAAGGTTTATGGAGGAGTGGGACCAAAAGAATGCAAGCTATAAAATCATATTTTAAGCTGTATTTAAGTATCTTTAAGTTAAAGGACTTGTTTCTTTCATTAAACTTATCATTAATTCAATTACTCTTTTAAGAGTTTTTTTTGTTATCTCTTTGAGAATTCACTCTTTACTGGGATACTATGTAGTTAGTTTCCGTTCTCTTTTTCTCCACTGTGTGACACAGGATTTAGATTGAGCTTGATTCAATGATGGTTCTTTAGTGTTTGCAGTCCTCCTTTTATCGGCCTCCTTGGCATGTTGTTACGAGATAGTATAACTGGAAGTAGCTCCTCTCTAATATGTATTTCTATTGCTTTCACATCTATAGGGAGGGTAATCCTGTAGCAAATCGTATTGCTTTTATGAGATTTGTTCATGAGACACCATTTTGGTGGATTTGGTTCCAATACAGATGGTCGCTTTAGTGGGGTAGGACATGCCCGTACTCCATAATTATATATTTAGAGTCCATTAGCTATACTCATAAGGTGCGTTTGATGCGCAGGATAAGAGAGTTGTGATATGATAATTTTATCCTATTTCATATTTGGTGTTCGTCGAGATGGATTAGTTATCACACTAAAGCTTCTTATACCATCGAGAGAGAAATTAATGAATCTCACCTAAAAGGTGGGATTGTTTTATTCTATCCGAATATGATTAAATAATCGTATTAGACTTTCTAACCCGGCGCATTAAACACACCCTTATTGTATTGTATTTTTATTTTGCTAGTGGTATCTTTTTGGACTGATTTACTTAGTTTTGGTGGGTTGGTTTTTAAAACTCATTGGATTTTTTTGTTTTTGATTTTGCCGATTCCCCAGGGAGGTCCAGTCCGTATCCCCCTTCCTTTTTGTTGTGTGCCCTTAAGTTGCTTTTCAGTACTTTATTTTTTTATTTTAATAAAATAATGCTTTAGCACCCGAATTTTCGAGTGCTTGAGTTTTTTTTTTTTTAAAAATGACATGTAGGACTTAGTCATAATATCACGAATTATAAGTTGGAAGAAAATAAATAAATATATACATACATATTCCTATATAAAATATATGTTAAAGGAGATATAAATATCTGATCCCAAATTCGACCAGTATTGATGTTGAGCTTCTGGCTTACAACTGAGCTCATTATAGAAGCTTACTGGAGTCATTTAAATCCTGACATGTGGTAATAGCGGCATGAGGCATGGCCAGCACGCCCCATAACTAACAACCACCCTACCATTACTCAATAACCATTTGCCATTATTTTCACTCCCTCCAAGCATAGGAGTGGCGTCTATTATATTGTAACAACTAGTTCCATATTTCTATGCACCTATGAAAAGGGACTAACCTTTAGCACTTCAAATTATCACAATTGAACATGTGAGTTTTAAGTTAAAAGTGAAAATGCCTTAACATTAAACCAACAACATTTTTATATCTTATTCTTCCCATTATAGATTAATTATATGCATGCATGAAAATAAGATGTACACACAAATAGATTATATGTTCTCTCGTCTAGTGAATAAGAAATACCAAGCTCCACCAAATTTATTTTTAAATCTTTCTATACAGTTTGCTTTAACAAAATGCGTAACAAAAGTATTGCCATCATTTCAAATATTACACAGTGAATAGTTTTAAATATTGTGACTTGTGAGTAGACGATTTTCGTTACAAAGTCTTAAAAAGTTGTAAATGACAAAAAAAAAAAAAAAAACCCAGGTCTTAGTCTTGTCTTTTTACTGAAAAAACAAAAAAACAAAACAAAACTCTACCCATCATGAGTTAGATTTGAACCCAGAATCTCCCAAAAAGATCTACGTTAGTGTGCTAGACTAACAGACTCACTCATTAGCGACCGGTGCTTAGATTAATGATTGAGAATTCAATAAAAATTTGGTGCACCTAAATAGTGGTATATATATATATATATATATTGTCGAAGGAAAAGAGGAAATGGGAGAGTATATTGGTCAGATTAAAAAAATATATATATATAGGGAAGGACAATCATCCATGCTTTTATATCTAGTACAAACAAATATAGATAGATGTTTTGTGTTCGTTTGATTCGAATTTTTATTTGTTACTGAATTTTAAAATGTTACTTTGAGATGGAGAGTGAATCAATTTATAATTAAATTTTTAAAATAAATTATAAGAATTCTCTAGTGTAAAATTAATTTAGGATTCGACTAACGAATTAAGCCTCAAACTGAATGAGTATTTTGATTTTGGGTTCATTCTAAAAATAATAATAATAATAAAAAAGTAAATAGGCATTTGTTCAATTACATTTCTAAGATCTCTGTTATTTTGAAAGGACGATTTTTATTTAAACACATTGAATAGCCCCAAAATATTAAAATTTGACCCAAGTAAATCATTTTTCTAATAATTAGAGATCCTAAAAATGTAATTTAACAAACGGCCAGAACTAGATTTAATTTGCCCCCACGCCCAAAACTTGATTCCGACGGTAGATGATGAATACCACTACAAATTTACAATTATGCCACTCGGTTTCATTAACCTTTTAACGGATTTAGAAGTAAGGAGTACCTAACTCCAACTTTGAAAAAATATGTAATTAATGTACTCAAAAAAGATTTATATATATAAAAACAATTAATAAAACATACCTGATTCAAGAGAGGTTGTATAATCACATCATGGTTATCACTTTCTGAGCGATGAATAGCATCAGATATGGCAGTTCTGAAGCTCCTAAGACTTGGCAGATGATCAAGCTTCAGTCTGTTCAGTTTGGGGAACTCGATCGTTTTAGCAACATTCTCGTACTCTGCTCCTTCTCCATCAGAAACAATTCCCTCCAGCTTTTCACATTGTGTTACTTCCAGTTCCTGGAGTTGCACCAAACATTTAACTACTGACTGCGAAAAGAGACTTTTTATTGCATCGCAGGACTCCAGGTAAATGTATTTAAAGGTTGACGAGGCAAGGAGGTTCAATGGGACCCCTCCACAAATGTTCCATTTGCGGTAGACTACGTAGAACCACACTTTCTAGTCTGTCAAATGACCCAGCAGGAAGAAGTCCTTTGCACATCTCTCTCATGCAATAACAATCTACAACAAGTATTGTCTTCAACTTTAGAAAACTCTCTTCATCTGATTCACTGGCAATGCTCACCAAACTCTTCACCTTATATATCTGAAGTTCTTCAATTCTGCTCGTTAAGGCCTTCATCTTCGCCTCCAAAGGCACTGAATTTGAACATACACTGAGTTCCAATCTGTTTGGGAATTCATATCCACTATCACCTTTGAATGTATAGCTAAATCCGGATTCTGAAATGTTGAATATCAGCAGCTCCTTAAGGCGAACATCCTCCAATTGTAACAGAAGATCAGGATCTGATATGCAAATTTGTAAGGTTCTCATATGAGCTAACTTGTTTAGCTCCGTAACACTCGCACCATGCCCGCGTTCTTCAGACGAATTTTTGTGGAAGTAATTTCCCATGTACAGCGCTTCCAGCTTATCTAAGCATGACAAGACACCTGAAGGGATTAGACCCAGCTTTTCACACCTCAGATCTAGTAACTTCAGATTACTGAGTTGCGCAATTTCACTAGCCAAAACATCAATCTCGGAGGCATAAAAGCTTAGAATTATCAATTTTTGCAGGCTTCCAATAAAGCCTATAGGGGAACCAAAACGACAATATTCTAGACTCAGCGATCGAACGTTGGTGAAGAACTGGTTTGCTTTCGGTGGAGCTTCGACTAGTATCTGAGCAGCACGAATGCACTTGTTTCTAAGACCAACTACTCTGAGCTCTTCCATCCCTCCAAAATAATCCATTGATACTTCAATCGAACCTTTTGCAGAAAGCTCCAAAAGCTTAAGCCGTGGGCACTCCAAATGAGCGGGAAGATTGAGACCTTCTTCAGAAATTGAGATGGCAGTGGAAGTTTGGCCATTTTCCGGCTACTCTTGCAACCCGGTACCGTGTTTTACAAAATATAAATGTTCACCTTCAGTTGCAAATGCCAAGCCGAAGTCGCGTACAACATCATGCATTTTCACATGGCCCTTCTTATCACTATCTAGTAGTAAATAGCAACTCTTTAGTCGATCCGCCAGGGCTTGTACTCTGTTTCTTGTTGCTGCCAAGTTTTGTATATCTTCAAATAACCTCAGGCCTATGGCATACCTGACCAAGTATTCAATGGGAATATCATAATCTTCTCGGAATAGACAACATAGCAGAAACAAGCGTTGGATTCCGTTGCTTTGCTTTTCTTGGGTAATGTGACGGTCTTGATTTAAATAATCGTAACTCAGTTGAAGGCTTGAGTACACGTCTGCATCCATTCCTTCAATGTCTTTTGCAGTAGACGTTCTTGTTGTGTTTGGCTTGTAATTCATGCAAGCAGTGAGGGTGCAAAGTTGTTATTGCACCAAAGCAGTTGGGTGCAAAGTTGTTATTGCACTACTCGAATTGGCTGCAAAGTTGTTATTGCAGCAAATCAGTGTACTCGGGCTTGGGTGCAAAGTTGTTATTGCACTACTCGGATTGGCTGCAAAGTTGTTATTGCAGCAAAGCAGTGCACTCGGATTGTATTGCAGTTGGGTGCAAAATCAGTTTTGCACTAGGCAGAATACCCAGAATGAGGTGCAAAGTTGTTATTGCACCTGGGCGGGTAAAAGGCAAATTGCCTTGTTTTTTCACTTGGTATAAATAGAAAGGCTTATTTCTATTTTGGAGAGACTTGAAAGAGAGTTGTCTTGTTAGAGTGAAAAAGAGAAAGACAAGTGCTTAGCTAGGATTTAGCTAAGGTGAGAGGTGATCTTTGGAGGTTTGTTCCTTTGATCTAGAGTTAGGTTTATTGTGGGAGAATTCTTGTAAATTCTTGGTTATCAATAAAATTGCTCCCTCTTGGTGGAAGACCCAAAGGGTTCCACAAAATCACGGTGTGTTTTTTCTTTCTTTGCTTTGTTTTGCTCTTGATTGTCATTGATATTTATCTTTCCTCTATATTTGATTGAGTTTGTGTTAGTTATACTTGGTTTGAGTTAAGATTCTATTGCTTGACGGTTTCCGCCCGCCAAGTGTTCGTGGAAATTCCCGAAAGAGATTTCTCGGGTTTATAGGTGGATTTGGGACTTGGTTATTGTTCCCACATTTACAACAAGTGGTATTAGAGGATTTGGTTGGTGCCTAGTGTTTGGTATCAAGATTTGGCTATTGGGTGCAAGGTGTGTGCGCCAAGTGTTCGATAAATGGCCAAAGGGACTTAAACCGGAGTAGTTGCAACACAAGCTAGTTCTTCTACCATTGTAGGTGTTGGGAGTACTATGGAGGTTAAGATAAAGCCTTATGACAAGGTTATCAATTTCGGTATTTGGCAAAGACGGATGCGGGGGGTACTCGTCCAATCGAATTTGCAAGTTGCATTGCTTGGACTTGAGAAAAAGTCGCAAGATATGTCCGAAGACCAATGAAATGAGATTGATAAAAAAGCTATGTCCGCTATAGAGATGCATGTGACCGACAAAGTGTTGAGAAACTTGATGTCGGAGAAGAATGCAAAGGATATGTGGACTAGAATGGAGGAGATGTACATATGGAAGTCTATGTCCAACAAGTTGAACCTCAAGAAGCAACTTTTCAAGTTGGAAATGAAGGAGGGGCAAGATTTGAACAAGCACATCAATGTCTTCAAGGCAATAGTGCATGACCTTGAGAGAATTGATGTTGTATTGGATGAGGAGGACCGCGCCTTATTGTTGCTTGCTTCATTGCCGGACTCCTATGATCACTTCGTTACTACGTTGATATTTGGCAAGGCAACGCTCAAGTTTAATGAGGTTGTCAAAGACCTCCAATCGCATGTGGCCATGAAAAAGGGAGGTAACGGGGCAAGCTCTTAGTCAAGTGATGGCTTGGTTGCTAAGAGTGGTGGTGGTGAACGAAGTGGGCGGTCAAGGTCACGGGGTGCTAAGAATAGAGGCACGGGTCGGTCTCAATCACGAGATCGAAGTAATAGGGAGTGTTTTAAGTGTCACAAGGTAGGCCATATCAAGAAGAATTGCCCGGAGCTAAAAGGTAAGAAGGCGGACGCGCCAAGGGAGGTTGCGGGAGTTGCGACCCAAGAGGTGGACTAAGAGGTTAACACCGATGTTCTTACTTGTTTTTTAGCGGATCAAAGTAGTGGGTGGATTCTTGATTCCGGATGCTCCTATCACATGTGCCCGAATCGTAATTGGTTCGTTGACTATACGGAATGCAATGGAGGAGAAATCTTCATGGGCAATGATGCTACATGCAAAGTTGTTGGTATTGGCACGGTGAAAATAAAGACGTGGGATGGCGTGACCCGTACGCTAAGTGATGTTAGACACGTACCCGCTCTCAAAAAGAATTTGATCTCCTTAGGCACGCTCGATTCAAAAGGGTGTGTGATTCATGCCGAAGACGGGGCTATGAAGGTGAAGAAGGGATCAATGGTGATTTTGCGCGGCATAAAGTCATCAAACAACCTTTATAGGTTGAAAGGAACCACGGTGGTTGGTGGAGCGGCGGTTTCCACGGAAGCAGAAAGGGATGAGCTTTTGTTATGGCATATGAGGCTTGGCCACATGAGCCAACGAGGCATGGAGGAGCTTCATCGACGGAAATTGTTGAAGGGGGTCCATGGGTGCAAGCTCGATTTCTGCAAGTATTGTGTGATGGGCAAGCAAACTAGAGTTCGATTTGATACCGCGGAACACAAAAGCCAAGGTATGCTTGATTATATTCACTCCGATGTGTGTGGCCCTTTAGAGGTAGTTTCTTTGGGCGGTTTTAAATATTTTATGACTTTTGTTGATGATTATTCACGTTGAGTCTGGGTTTACTACTTGAGGAAAAATTCGAGGTTTTCGAAAAATTCAAGGAGTAGAAGGCTATGGTGGAAAATCAAACGGGTCGGAAAGTAAAGTATTTGAGAAGTGACAACGGAGAGGAGTATAAGGATGGAGAATTCGTGAAGTTTTGCAAGAATGCCGGCATCAAAAGGCACTTTACCGTGAAGAAAACTCCACAACAAAATGGAGTTGCGGAGAGAATGAACCGTACCATTATGGATAGGGCGAGAAGTATGAGGATTCATGCCGGCTTGCCAAAAACATTTTGGGCGGCTTGTGTTGATCATGCCGTATACTTGGTCAATAGGTCACCGAATGTGAATCTTGGTTTGAAATGTCCGGAAGAAGTATGGTCGGGGCGAGAAGTGGACTACTCTAAGTTAAGAGTGTTCGGTTGTTCGGTATATGCTCATATTCCTAGTGATGAGAGATCAAAGAATGACCCGAAGGCTCACCGGTGTATCTTTCTCGATTTTGGGGGAGAGGTGAAAGGGTTCAAACTTTGGGATCCGGTAGCGAGAAAGCTTTTGTTTAGCCGGAATGTGACATTTGATGAGGGGGCTATGCTTAAGGAACGGGAATACCAAGAGATCAATGATAACGGTGGGGTTAATACGGTCAAGATTCCAATTTTAGTTCCAAGTCCGTCGGTTACCGGAAGTGGTGGAGCATCTTCAAGCGGTAGTAGAGATGATTCTCATGAAATTCAATCGAATGACGACGCGGTTGAGGTGGAGCTAGAGGAAGAGGAATTCGAGGAAAGACCGGGTGAGGTAGAGCCAGAACCATCGATAGCACGGGATAGACCACGACGGAAAATCAAACCACCCTCAAGGTTTGGTTGGGAAGACGAGGTCAACTATGCCCTTATTACAAGTGAGGGTGATCCAACTAGTTATAAAGAAGGCATTAGCGTCGAAGACAAGGATAGTTGGATGGGTGCTATGGTAGAGGAGATGGAGGCTTTACGAATGAATTCCGTTTGGGATTTGGTTCCTGGGCCCAATGACCGGAGTATTATCGGTTCCAAATGGGTATTTAGGAAGAAAGAAGGAATCAACAAAGATGAAACACCGAAATTCAAGGCACGGTTAGTAGCGAAGGGGTTTTCTCAAAAGGAAGGGGTTGATTATGATGAGATTTTTTCTCCGGTTGTGAGACACACTTCGATACGGGTTTTGCTTTCTATGGTAGCTCAATTTGATTTGGAGCTTGAGCAAATAGATGTAAAAACGGTTTTTCTTCATTGTTATTTGAAGGAGACAATTTACATGGCGCAACCGGAAGGATTCAAGGAAGTAGGTAAGGAAAAATTTGTTTGTTGGCTTAAGAAGTCCTTGTATGGACTAAAGCAATCGCCAAGGCAATGGTACCTACGGTTTGATTCATTTATGTTGCAAATTGGTTATCGTCGGTGTGATGGTGATCATTGTGCCTATGTTCGGAACTTTGATGATGGCTCGTTTATCTTGTTGATGCTTTATGTGGACGATATGCTTATAGCGTGTCGATATATGTCAAAGGTGAAAGAGCTCAAGGTGCAATTGGGTCGGGAATTTGACATGAAGGATCTTGGGGCCGCACAAAAGATTCTTGGTATGGAAATTCGAAGAGATAGAAAGGTTGGCAAGTTATGGCTTTCGCAAAAGAAGTATATTTCTCATGTCATTAAGAAATTCAATATGTCGAGTGCGAAATCGGTTTCTACTCCGTTAGCTCCTCATTTTGCTTTGTCCGCAAAGCAATGTCCTTCCTCTCTTAATGAGTGTGCCGAGATGTCGACAACACCGTATGCTTGCGCGGTTGATTGTTTTATGTATGTCATAGTGTGTACAAGGCCGGATCTAGCTCACGCGGTTGGAATGGTTAGTAGGTATATGTCGAATCCGGGTAAAGAGCATTGGAATGCGGTTAAATGGGTTCTTCGTTATCTACAAGGTACCAAGTCCTTGGGTATAGTGTTTGAGCGAAAAGATGGGGCTGATAGTGTTGCGGGATTTGTAGACTCCGATTATGCGGGGGATCTTGATAAAAGAAGGTCTACCACGGGTTATGTGTTCACTTTGACAAGTGGGCCGGTATCATGGAGATCTATGCTACAAGCAACAAATGCTTTGTCTACAACAGAGGCAGAGTACATGGCACTCACGGAGGCGTCGAAGGAGGCGGTATGGTTGAAAGGCTTAGTGAGCGAGTTGTTCTTGAAGCATGAGAGTATTTTGCTACGGTGTGATAGTCAAAGTGCGCTTTATTTGGCTAAAAATCAAGTGTATCATGCTCGCACTAAGCACATTGATGTACGGTATCACCGAGTTCGGGATTGGGTTAATTCCGGGAAAGTCGTTCTAGAGAAGGTGAATACGGATGAGAATGCGGCCGATATGCTCACGAAACTGGTAACTACGGAGAAGTTTAGGCATTGCCTAAAGCTTCTTAATCTTACTTCATGTTGAAGGAGGATGGTGTGACCTTGGAGGTGTCGGGATAATCTCTAAAGGGATGCATGGTTCTTATCCCGAGGTGGAGCAATCGATGTTGGCTTGAGATTACTCGCCAAGGTGGAGATTGTTGTGTTTGGCTTGTAATTCATGCAAGCAGTGAGAGTGCAAAGTTGTTATTGTACCAAAGCAGTTGGGTGCAAAGTTGTTATTGCACTACTCGGATTGGCTGCAAAGTTGTTATTGCAGCAAATCAGTGTACTCGGGCTTGGGTGCAAAGTTGTTATTGCACTACTCGGATTGGTTGCAAAGTTGTTATTGCAGCAAAGCAGTGCACTCGGATTGACTGCAATATGTATATTGCAGTTGGGTGCAAAATCAGTTTTGCACCAGGCAGAATACCCAGAATGAGGTGCAAAGTTGTTATTGCACCTGGGCGGGTAAAAGGCAAATTGCCTTATTTTTTCACTTGGTATAAATAGAAAGGCTTATTTCTATTTTGGAGAGACTTGAAAGAGAGTTGTCTTGTTAGAGTGAAAAAGAGAAAGACAAGTGCTTAGCTAGGATTTAGCTAAGGTGAGAGGTGATCTTTGGAGGTTTGTTCATTTGATCTAGAGTTAGGTTTATTGTGAGAGGATTCTTGTAAATTCTGGGTTATCAATAAAATTGCTCCCTCTTGGTGGAAGACCCAAAGGGTTCCACAAAATCACGGTGTGTTCTTTCTTTCTTTGCTTTGTTTTGCTCTTGATTGTCATTGCTATTTATCTTTCCTCTATATTTGATTGAGTTTGTGTTGGTTATACTTGGTTTGAGTTAAGATCCTATTGCTTGACGGTTTCCGCCCGCCAAGTGTTCGTGGAAATTCCCGAAAGGGATTTCTTGGGTTTATAGGTGGATTTGGGACTTGGTTATTGTTCCCACATTCACAACAGTTCTCAATTGCTGGAGTGCATCATCCCATGCATACTTCTCTCTACCATTTAGCGCACTGCCAACTGTTACAATTGCGAGCGGTAGACGTCCACATTCATTCAGAACATCTTTTGCGATAGAATGTATATTGGTAGTGTCCACACAGTCTCCTGCCTTGTCTTTGAAAAGATCCCATGCTTCTTGGTCAGACAAGAGCTGGACTTTGAAAACCTTTTGGGTTCTCATCGTAAAGCACACGTGTTCATCTCTTGTTGTCAATAGAAGTTTACACCGACCTTCACCCAGGACAGGAATTCCCACATCAGCCAAATTAAATTGTTTCCATACATCGTCCAATATTACAAGAGTTCTTTTGTCCTGCATCAGTCTATCGCGAAGTTTACGCGCTCTGGTATAAGTAGTGATGTCTTTGTCCAAATCCAAGCCCAACATATTTGCAATCTCACTTTGAATCCGTGAGAACTCTAGCGTTTGGGAGACAACCGCCATGGCCACCTCATCAAATAACTTATGGACAGTTGCACTTTCAAGAATTTCTTTGGCCATTCTTGTCTTTCCTATGCCACCTGCACCACATATCCCGATAGTGTTGATCTTGTCGTCCTTTAGAGTTTGAAGGACTTCTTTCATCACTGAAATTCGGGATTGAAAGACCTCGTGACCAATTGATGATGCGGGTGCAACCATACCCGCTGGAAGGGCAGGATATGACGACTGAGTATATGCTTTGCCGCCTTCTTGGAGCTTAACAACAACTACATTTTGCTTCACTGCTTTCCTGCTCAACCAGTAACGATTCTTCAGACCTCTTGGGGCCCACCCATTCAAACACCCATTCTTAACATTTTTCGCATGTTCATCAACTTCATTGGCCTCGCTTTCAATTGCTTCCACCTTCGTCAGCCAAGCTCTAACATCTGCTCCAATTGCTTTTAAATTCCTCTGCGCCTCTTCAACTGATAGCTTTACGTCATCTCTCTTATTTTGAAGATTTTTAACTCCAATAGTTAGATTCTTTATGTTACTGTTGTAGCAGAATAGATATGAAAACTGGCGCCAAATTGGATCCATCAATTTTTCCACAACTTTCTGTAAAACAGTAAGTCCAGCAGCCTCGGCAGCCATTGCTTGCTCCTCCTCTTTCTTCCCTCACTTTTTTTTTGTTTTTCAACTCCGTTGGTTGCCTTGTATTTTGACCTTTCACTTTTTTAGCTCCCTCTCTCTCTCTCTCTTGTTTGTTTTGTTAAATACAGATGAAATACAATTGGCAAAAGAAATGAAATATAACTGGCTTGAAATAAACTGCTACGCAGAAAGCTTTCGAAACAGAGAATTGTCCTAGATCAGAACAGGACAGCACAGCACCAGAACCCATAATTGGAGATGAAAAGATGAATTGCACCAACTGGGCGGATACCTACCTGCACAAATGAGAAGAAAATATGAATTACACCGTTAGTTGGGTGGAGACATTACGTAACTAGGTTGCTAATTAGAAAGCACTGGAATATAAACATCGCCCCCCCTTAATTCCAGTGATTTTATAATAATACAACTTACCACGATCAATGATTGAGACTATACGTTTGATTAAAGAGTAATTGCAACACCTAAAATCAAGTGGGACCTATTAGATAAAAATAAACAGTTTCATGTTAAAACACCTAAAATTATGTATTGTGTTAATTTATGAGAGCACTTTTAAAGGCACTCCAACTCAGGGGTGGAATTGGGCCCGAGCCCATTAGGCTCAAGCCCAGTGCAAAAAAAAAAATTTCTACTAGTTATATGAAAAAACCTACATACACATATATATAGCCCAATAGCCCAATGCTCAGCTCCCCCCTTCCCAAATCAAGCCCATTATATAAATAGCCTCTTATAACTTTTTAACTAAACAAAAAAAAAATCTCTGCTGAAGCCAGCTTTCACGCAACCGACAAAGCAGTAGCAAACCTGACAGCCCCACATGGCCACATCTAAATTAAAAGATCAGAGGTACAAAATTAATATTAAAAAAAAAACAAAAAAGTCTTGCTCAACCCCATATTAAAAAACAAAGAATAAAAAAAGAAAAAGAAAACCCTAAACTTTCTTTTCTCTTTACTCTCCCTGCCCCAGCAGCAGCCAACACGCAGCTTACTTTCATTCCTTGGCTTTAATGATTTATGTAAGTTTCATCTCCATTCTTCAATATTTTTCATTATTATTTGGGACCACTTCTCAATAATTTTATTTGTCTTATTTCTTCAATATTTGTCTCTTCTATTTATAATAGATTATAGGTGGGTCCATACTTCATAATCTTAATATTTTTATTTTGTGATTTGTGGAGGTTTGAAGCAATGGAGCATTACTTATTTAGATTATAAAAGCTTTATATGCACAATGTATCAAGTTCCTTTGAAGTAAATCTTTAAAGTTTAAAGCTCTAATACTTATTTAATTCAAGTTAAATCTGTTATATCTTTATGAGTTAGAAATTAGTTTCTTTTTTTTTAAATCGAATTATTTTATTATTAATTATTTAATATTTAATAGCTTTATTTCATTATTAATTATTTAATATTTAGTAGCTTTATTTTATGATTATTTGTAACTTATAAGTTAGATACTTAAAGATTATAGTTTAGATGTTTAATATTTATTTAGGTTAAGTTAGTTTTTGTAGTTGAATATTGAGTTGTTAATTTAATTTTTATCATTAGTTTTAAATAAATGATTATTTGTGTTAATATTATTTAGGTTATAAACTATGGAACAACATCAACCACCAAACAAAAAGAAAAAAAACTATTTTTTTCATTCTTTGAGAAGAAGAAGAAATCGGATGTTGAAAATTCTAACGTTGATAATCAAGTTCCCGATTTTTTTTAAATATTAGCCCCCCTCTCGGAAGAATCCTGGGTCTGCCCCTGCTCCAACTTCAATCTAGATCATCTGTCGTTGTAATCTTGTATTCTGCAATTAATATAATTTCCCTTTTATCTATACTACGTATAAAGGGAGAGGAGAGGTATTTAGTCTACACCTAAATCGACTAACATGTCCCGCCTCTGTTTTATATAGTTTCAAAAATGTGTGCTAAAAGGCCTATATATATTTTCCCATTTGAAACCTAAGGGTCCGTTTGGAAGACGAGAAAATTAAAGGAAAGCCAAGGATGCACTGTTTGTGCTTTTGGTTTGCCGGAAAGTCATTCCAAAACTTTCTTTTGACTTTCTCATGGGAAAAGTTTCCCAGCAAAACTCATTCTGCAAAAAAAAAGGATCTTGAGTGAAAATTTTCTAATATTATATATTTAATGTATTATTGATGAATTTTTATCATAATAGTGTTTTCATTGAACTCTTAACAACACTATGATCATTTTTTTTTAAATCTTGGTCATTTTTATTTTGATGTCAACCAAATCTTGGTCATTTGGTTTGACATATATATATGCGTGACAAGAGTGAAAGATGCTTTCAATTTTTTAAGAAGTGAAAAACAAAAACATATTAAAAGAGGGGGTTAATGTGAATTAGGGAGAGAAAATAATATCCAATCAACAAAAGGACAAAATTTTTTTTTTATATATTTTTAGTCCCCCTTGATTCGAAAAAATGATAAAGTTAATTATCACCGTGTAGAAAAGTAAATTGTGTCTCAAATTTTGAGTCTCACCCTTTTTATCAAGTTGAAATTTATGTTGACAGAGATTATTTTATATTTTAATCTCTTCTAGATAATTCCAATTAAGAATCCTATTTCAGGGTGCACAATTTGCTTGAAATTATGCTATGTTTCTTTTTTCTACAAGCGATTTTATTATATTCAACTATTATATTATAAATTTATCGCATTGTAAAACTAAAATTTTGACAATTTTACAAGAATAATTATTGAAATAATAGCTATACAAACATTTATGCTAAACGCCTAAATTAAAATTAAATTGAATTATCAAACCCCCACGCATCGTGCAGGGTTGAGTCTAGATAAATATAAAGCCAAGTAAAAGCAATTACTTTTATGCTCTTAGTCCCCTTTTTAAGTTGACATGGGTAGACATAAAAATCTCTTGTTCTTAGACCCTCTGTTTTACTGAATATTGTGTTGATGCGTGGGTACCTTTCTTCTAGGGTGATTTTAAATGCACCCACTGGATTAGGCTTCTCACCCCACTTTGAGAGAACTTTCTTCTCACCCCATTAATTTTTGAAAAAATCTTTCAACTCACCCCCTAGGTGGGGTAAGTTTATTAAAAGTAATACCTCTATAAAAATGAACATTTAATGACGAATAATTTGCCGTTAATTTTCACAAAAATTCAATTGCATAGAATTCATTAGATTATGAGCGGAATTTACATGAAAATTAATTCTAAGCAAGTAAATATTGAAAACTAAATTTTTTGAAAAATATTATTTTAACTGGCAATCTTCATTACCTGTAAAACAAATCCATCAATAATTCAAGCGAAATAGCGCTCGACATAGCCGAAAAAATTGGCCAATCGAAAATTTCATTCTTACTACAAGAACACAGAATCCAAAGTGGTAAATCAAAAATGTTCCCCAAGACATAGAATCGAGTAAGGATGATTGTAAATGCACTTTATCAAAACAAATAAAATTAATGAAGAAAATTTACATACTTTTGAAGTGAGAGACAAAATCATATTCTTCAATCTTCTTCCAATTAGTTTCGCTGCAGATGGGATGAAAGAATTTACCGATTAGTTTCGCTGCAGATGGAGAAAAGAATAAGAGAAGAAAGGGATGAAAGAATAAGAGAAGAAGGGGTTTTATTACGCTCGGGTAATAGCGGCAATAGTGTGGGATTTTTGGTGGGGTGAATTTACATATCTCAATTAGGTTATTTTAGGTAAATATTATTTAATGTAAAAATTTTAGGTGGGGTGAGAAGCTTAATCTAGTGGGTGCATTTAAAATCACCCTTCTTCTAATATAGGAATTAACAACATAATCCAATTATTGTAGTCCTAAAACCAGAACAAAGCAAAAGGTAGGGACAAAAAATGTAAGAAAATTATTGCTATGTCCTAAAAACACAACAAAACAAGACATAGGGATCAAAAGAGAATTTATTTATTTATTTTTTGTAAAATATGTGCTAGCAATGAAAGGGAAAAAAAACCAAAACATTAAACTTGTTGTCCCACAACTTCACCTAATTGGGCCACATTGGTTGGTACAAAAATGAAGTAAGAAGAGCATTTTCTATTTATAAATTGAGGGATAACTCTAGCATAAAGGAGCGTAAATAAAATTGTATTTCTTATTTAGAAATGTCAAAGGTTCTAATATGTATTGGATTGTACTATATCTAAATCCAATCTAATTGCCAATGGATAGAATTCAATCTGTGGATGGATTTATAAAATCAACTAAAATCCGCTAATCCACCCTTAAACTATGCAAGATTTCAATATGCACCCAAAATACTTTTTTCAAAGAAAAATTGCACCCCGTACATTCAATTTATTGCAATCAAATTAAACAAGCCATCTCAGGCCAATATTCTCACCGGCATCCCAGCATGACAATAGAGGATTTGTTGGTTGAGACTTGAGAGTTGGTGTAAATTATGGTTTGAATCGTTTTTCAGCCATTTAAATTTGTGATTCAGCAAAAATACCCTTGAGAAAGACCCACGTGAGTTGCTTGTGCTGAACACCAATGAAAATTTTGGTATGGGATTCAATTGCAACAAATTGAACTTACAGGGCGCAATTATCCTAAAAAATTGTCCAAATTGAAATCATGTATTATTTTAGGGTGCATTACTGTATTTCAGCAACAAGTTAATTTAAATTAAATTTTTAATGTTGAACCAAATGAGTTGAACAATTTTTTACGTATTACATTTACAAATGGGCAAACATAAATAATTTTTGGAAGTGGTTTAACAATGTTGGGAGATGCAAGCTCCTGGTCCCCTTGTTTCATTTTTGCAAAAGAAGTTGGGTTGCATTGAAGCAGGTGCGCGGAACAAAGAGGTTTTTTGCAGAATTGATCGGATAATGTGAAGAAGGCTGAAGTAGCAGTGATGGATGCAGAATTAAAGATTCAGGTTGATGATTCTATGGAGGCTAATGCAGAGTTAGAGAGAGCCCAAGTCTCTCTAAATCAGATTCTAGATTGTGAAGAATTATTTTGGAAGCAAAGGGCCAAGGTGAAATGGTTGGGTGAGGGAGACAAAAACACAAAACACTTTCATGCAGTTGCTAATTAGAAGAGAAGTAAGGCAAAAATTCACTACTTTCCAATTATAGTATAGATCATTTACACTTTTATAATTATAGTGTATATAGATCATTCACTACTTTAATTTCCGAAATAATACTTAAGCACGCAAAAGCATCGCTAAATTGCAAACAAAAATAAAAAATTATGGCTGGCGGAGAAATTTTAAAGTCAAGAAATTAAGAAAGTTATGGCTGCCTTTTTTTCTAGTCCATTCGTTTTCTCCTCAAAGAGGCACCGACGCTATACCTTACTCACATATGATCTTTATGTTTTAAGACTTATACCTTATAAATGGTAATATGTACAAAATATATAATTATAGGTGATGTTATATACACAGCTTTTTTATAATTTGAACACCAAAAATTTGAAATAAATATTTTTTTAAGGGCAATCAAAATATCAATTATTTGGTGTTCTGGTTACAAAATTAGAAGTTAGTTGCCTCATTACATAAAATACAAGTCGATGGTAAGTTGCTGACTTAAAGGTCATATTCAGTGACAATTTACCGAGTTTGAGATTGTTATCTTTTGCCGATATCAAATATCAGTGAACTGTTTCTAAAATTGACTCGGCCAAAGTTTGCTGAAGGCAAGTTAATAGAAAGTTACATAATCGAATGTTGAAATTCGATAAAGAGATACCGACTCGATGCTTAAATTTGGAGTGTCACTATATGGGTGCCATGACTAATAATTTTAAAGTTGTGGCGTTAAGGCTACAAGAGTATTTTGGTTACAAAATCGGGGTGCCTATAACATCATCTAATAATTATTGTTATTGGCTTAATGCTAAATTAATATAAAAATATTAATAACATATAGTACAACTCTTAAATGTAGTATTTTATTCAAATAAAGAGATCATTGTTTTACCAATATAAATACTATATCCTGATTTGTTACTAACCAGATATTCATATTGTATGTCCAATGCGATTCGAAAATTAAAATATTTTGTGCTAAATGTTGTTTAAATTAAAACTTTATTGTGTAAGTTTAACAATTTTTACGTATTATATATATACGGGAAGGATCAGGGCGGACCAATCCATAAGGATTTGTCCGTACTTGAAATGGACTCTCTCTCTATATATATATTTTTTTAAAAAAAGAAAAAAAAAATAAGGGAGGTCTAAGTCTCTCCATTTTCCAACATTATAATGAATACTTATTTTTTACTTATTATATTTATAAATGAGTTGGGATGTAATACGTCCACATATAAATGTATACAAGTCGGATGAGATCACAAGCCTATCAAATGGCAATATGCACATATCCGATTTGTTAATCAAAAGTTTTAACGAATACAAATCATATATATCGAGATAAATGGATTTGGGATCACTTACCATATCCAACTAATCAGACCGAATACAGATTGGATTGTAGAGAAATCCAATCCATCGAGAGACTTTTTTTGTGTGTATAACTTTTGACTTCCTTTTGCATCAGACTAGACTAACATATACATGCAACGCACATATATATATATATATATAATTAAAATGAAAAGTAAACAAAAGATGTTTATTGGCTTAGTGGTTGATTGTTAGTTTATGTTGCCCCATGTTCTGGGTTTAAATCACATTGCTTGCATCTAATTTTATATTGTAATAGAAAACTATGTGAGTAAAATATGTTTAAAATAGACAATTCAAAAAGAGTTAGACGCAGTTTTACTTACGATTGAAATATGTCCTAACTTTATATAATTACATAGTCTAGACTTTAGATATCTATACCTAAAACAAAGGTACCATAAATAATGATAGAATTCCCGGCGTGAAAAATTCGTAAGCAGCACAAACTTTATAGTTAAACTCGTAATTTTATTTGCCTAAACACTGCTGTACTACCAACCAAACGAAGTTAAAATACATTGTAGAACAAAAGAATTGAAGCGCACACACCTGATCGATTACAAGAAAGATCTGTTGAAAAAAAATAGACATTAAAGTAATTTTTTAGGATAATTTTAAACAGGATTTCACACTCGGTTGTGAAAGAAAATAATAAATTCATGTTTTCGTTCGAGAGTACATCAAGATTATATATTTGTATGCTCAAAACGGATATGGGGTGAATGAGAAATTGTCACCTAAAGTGAGCTACTTGATATGAAAAATGGAATGAGAAAAGTTAAGTCCCACATTAGAATTTTGGAAAAAAATTTATGAGTTTATAAAGGATAACCTTTCACTAACTTATAAGCTTTAAGAAAAATAAGGCTCTCTCTCGCGCACCCAGGCGCAGGGGTGCAAATCACAGACCGAATTTGGCCTGACACAAGCTTGGCTTGTGTGCGGACACGAATGTCGTTCCGAAAATGACCAAACGTGCGGAGTCAAGTTTTGCACCTAGAGCAAGTTTATTTTTCTTCTTTTCCATTTAATCTCTTTAATGACACCCGTTTTTATTATTTAAATTTCTCTTAATGAGAGATTTAAATTCAAAAACGTTTGTATTAAATCTTAAAAAACGGTTTTTGATTAATACATGAATTAATACAAAGGCTCCTCCCCTTGTATGAATTGAAGGCTTTGGGACCTCATTCTAAACAACACAACACTCTCATCTCTACTCGAATTCTCTCCTTCTCTATTATCAGTTTGGCTTCGTTTGGTGATAAAGTTCATACACATATAAGTTCGTTCCGCGAGTGACACCCACGTGCTAAGGTAGACACTCTTTACACCGTTTCATCCTGTGAGACAAACGCCATAGCAAACCTCAAAGCACCACGGGAGGCGGCGTAATTGTTTTAAGGAGATCGTGTGAAATACGAGACTCGGTCTTACATTTTGTTAATTTATTCTTGTTTTCGCTAACAAGACCGAGCTTCGATCTCCTATTTTCCTTCTCCTTGTTTTCAGTCTCTCTCTAAATAGCTTAACTGAGAGGAAAAGCTTTCGAAATCAACACAGAATACAAAAGTGAATTTTGAAAGAGAACCGTTATCACTTGTGACTTTGGACAATTATTATACTCTTATATGGACCGCACATTATAAAAAGTATGGATATTTTGGTAATTCAAGCCTGTGTAAGAATAATTGTTCTCGACAATTCTATTTTAGCCTGGTCATAAAGCTAGATACTTTTAAGTCTCCCCAAGCCAACTGTGTCGACTTTAAGTCGCCAACATCGTTTTGCAAATTCTTTACTTTTGTAATAAAGAGATTTTTGGTTCAAATGAATTATCACGAAGTCATTAACCGTGACTTATAATTAGTTGATATATTTTTTTTATTATTCTCATAGAAGAAATTTTGGAATTGATTCACATATATAGACGTAATTATCGAACTTGTTATGACTTTCAATTTAATGTTTCATTGGAGTTATTGAAGGCAGGGGCTTAACATGGTTTAATGATTACGTCTAAATGATGACTTTCAATTTGATACTTCATTGGAGTTCTTGTGGTGGGTACGTGAAGGAGCATTTAAAATATTTTGGTTTAATGCTTTGTTTGGCAATGGAAGAGTAAGTGCGGTGAGATAAAAGTAAATGTAAAAATATAGTAGGATATGTTGAAAGTTACCTTCCACAATAATAAAAAGAATTATTTAATGGATTTATTTAATTTTTTCTTAAAAAAAAAGAGATTTTAAGTCGATAATCTCATTGCAACCATTTTTCAGTATAGATTGAATTCTTGCCACTTGGAACGGTCATGAGCAAATCCTTACTCATTAAGGGCGAAGAAAACCGAATAATTCATGTATCTTTTTTTGTGATTGAATCCTGATTTGTTATTTTTATTGTTAAAATTTTAGCCAAGGACATGACTAGAACTTTTATTAAAAAAATTAAGTGTTACACAAATTATGGATTACTCTCCCCCCATATAGGGGTTCGAAACTGCTCAAAATGGAGTTGAACTTGTCTCTAATGGGGTTTCTAACCTATATGTCCTCACCATGAGCTGTCTTTGAAAACTTGTTTTCACTTTGGATCTGCTAACTCCTCTAAAAAACTTTCCGCTTGCCCAAGATGATGTACTGGATTTTGCCCGGGGTTTACATGAATGTGTAGGACAGCCACAAGACCTGTGTACTTCACCACCTCGAGACTTAGTTTTTTATGTTTTAATAGGTTTGCTTTCCTATTAGGATTTTAACATGATTTTATTTTTATTTAAGTTCTGCTTTTATTATTGTCTTATGATTACTTTTCTTATACTTTCATTATTGTCTTAGGATTACTTTTCTTATTGTTTAGGATTATTTGCCTTGTATAAAAGTGTAGAATGCTAGGCTTTATTCATCAATTACATAAGTGGGCAAGATTTAAACATCATCGGCAATATTTTAACGGACTATTGATTAATTCTTTAGGCCGTGTTTGATGCGCAGGATAAGAGAGTGGGATAGGATAACTTTATCCTATCCTATGTTTGGTATTCGTTGAGATTGGATGTTGAGGAGGATTATTTATCCGACTAAAGTTTGTTATTCTGCCAAGAGAGGGATTGTTTTATCCTGTTCGGATGTGATTGAATAATCCAATCTAATTCTCTAATCTGGCATGCCAAACACAATAAGGATGGTGATGGAGTATTCCACAGAAACTTCAAGGAGTTCAGAGCGAAATCAAATTTTCATAAAAGAGCTAATGGATGGTAAAGATACAAGCTTGAAACCTAATAAGTACAGTTTTAAATCACTTTAGGTTGTGTTTGAGGCGTTAGATTAAAGAGTCGGATATGATTATCTAATCTCATCCCGATAGGATAAAACAATCCCACCTCTTAGGTGGGATTCGTTAATCTCTTTTCCGGTGGGATAAAAAGCTTTAGTAGGATAAATAATCCGTTCGGATAAAAAATCTCGACAAATACCAAACATGGGATAACATAAAGTTATTCTATCACATCTTCTTATCTTACACGTTAAACGAAGCCTTAAATGACAACTCAATTGGGAAAAGTAACCCTTATTTTGGATTTATCAACACCATTTGTCAATTTATCCAAAGTTAGACTTCATAAAAAAGCTCGGCAGAAGAGCTCAGAGACGATAGAGATGCAAGCTCAAACCTTGTTAGGTGATGTGCCAAGAAATTAGTACATTGTAACCCACTAATATATACTTTGGAGGGCATATATTTTTATATTTTTCTTGTGCTTTTAGTGCTTTTCATGTGTTTGGAATTAAATCGAGAAGATTTCGAAAGGAATAAGGGATTCGCTGCGCGCAACGCCTATGTTTGAGCCAATTCTGGTATTGATCCGTAAGGAATTTGAAGAAAAATTCAGAGACAAAAGTTTTAAATCTTTGAATTAGCTACGTGTAGGCGAAAATCTTGCATCAATCGAAATTCGTAGTGCAAAGTTATGGACATAATACGATCAGTGCACCAAAGAATTTAATTCCTACGAAAATGTGTTAGTTTAATGAAGATGAATTTTTTTTCTAAGTAATGGGCCAAGCCACATGTTCTTATCAATGGTCTTTTTGTTTTTAGCCCATTTCCCACTCTCTTTATACTCTAATCCACATGTTTTGGGAAATTATAATGTAGCCCACATGCATGAATAATTGTGATTTATATACATTTATTATTTATATTGTTATTACCCTTTTCCGTATATACCTTGTGTTTAACTTTTTGAAAATAAATACTAACTATCCTAATATTTTGTAATCCCTAAAATCTGTCACTGATTTCAAACTTTGAATTTGAAATAACACACAATTTATGAATATAATATTTATTTAATATTATAGATTTGAATGTGAATATACATTTTATTTTTGCAAATTCTATAAAACATCAAACATAGGCCTATTACATGTATATATATGTTAGTGTATATATGAGCAATTCAAACATGCAAAAATGATTTATTTAATTAAGAAAAGAATTTTACCAATTTAGATATACGTCGAGTTGTATCAAGTACGTTATAATATAAGATGTTGATTAATGTCTTGCGAATGTATAACTCTGGGGGAACAACTTTCGCTGCAAAACAAACGAATGGTATTACGACAATATATCAATATTCATATTCTCATATGGAATTATGAAACGAATGAGCGATATACAACCTATAATAGCGTCATAATGGTATCATTAACTAAGGAGATTTAATATCTTTGAAGTCGTATATTAGTCCAATGTTTGCAAATCTAATGTATAATACTGATCAACAATGACATAACTCGTTCGGAGGCGATTAATTTTTCAGTTGACATACAAAATGGGGGTTGTTATGATTGAAAAGAGGAATATATACTTCAGTATGGTTATAAATATATATATGATATGAGCCCTAAAGGGTTTGGTAAACTATAACATGTTTAGATTTAATGAACTTTCGGTGTTTCTAAAATACATATGTTGTTGTATTATTAGGACTTTTCAAAATTAAACTTAATTCATTACATTATTTGTTTATCTAATCCTTTAGGTACTGAACTGGGACTTGACTCGTCTCCAATCGATATTTGTTTGGTTCAATTTTGCATAGTGGAAACTATTTCAAAAACTAAACAGATGAATTTTTTTCATGAAATTTGATAGAGAAATCTAAGGGTGTGTTTTTTTTTCTTGACCTTTCAATGTTGAATGCGTAATTGTGAATGCTAAATGCAAAATACTGAATTCAAGGTCTAAACATGTTGTTTTGTTTTTATTCTGAATAAATTGGTTATGAATGCCGAATGAAAATATTTTAGACTATGTTACCCTTGTGAGAGTATATAATTATAAAAAATACTCAAATTAATTCAACAATTATAACTACACAGTTCTAAATAAAACACCACATCAATCTATAGATAAACATGATCTATCAATTTAACATATGTGTAATTTATATTATTCTAATATATGTAAGGCTTCTTTAGAAAATGAAAATTATACATTGAAATTAAATAGAGATCGAGAGAAAGTGAGACTCTCAGCTTTAACAAAGTGAGAAGGTATTCCTCGATTAGATATCCCAACCTCGCCATTCACATCCCTATAATGCTTTTCTTGAATCATGCGACGCTATAGTTAGTAAGTTGTGAAGCACAGGTACTTCATTTTTTTCTGGGTACCTATTTGGACATGGCTCGGGTACGGGTACGGGTGGGACACGGCTGGGACACGCCACGTGGCGTGTCCAATAAAAATAATATTAAATTTTGTTGGACACGGCTAAAACGGGTGTGGGTACGGGTACGGCTACGGCTAGGATGAAAAAATAAAAATTAAAGGGTGAATTTACAATATGCAATGAACTTTGTAGGTTTTGTTTAATTAATTTTATAAATAGTATATTAAGTTATTAAGAGATGAGATGTCCCGAATATTAATCGACAAAAAATTAGGTCACGCTCAAACCCATTCTCACATCTCTCCTCTCTTCTCAACGGCCCTATCATCGTCGTCAAGTTCTCGCCGTCCAGTCCTCATCGTCGAGTCCTTTTCACTCACGGCATAGACTCGTTGTCGACCTTCTCTCTTCTACTCTTCTCACTCACGGCGGTTCGACTCTGCTTCATCAGTCTTCTACTCTTCTCACTCACGGCCTGAGCTCGACGTGGACCTTCTATTTGATGCAATCCTTTCTCTTGTGGATATGACTTATTTATTTTAAGTGATGTTAAATTTTATTTGTTTATAGTGTTTTTTTGGATATGAGTTTACATAATGCATATTATTATATAAATATATTTATTTATTTATTAAATGTGTCCCTCACCGTACCAGTATCCAAGTTTTTTAAGATTTGCCGTACCCGTATCTCGTACCAGTACCGGGTACGACACCTGTACCTGTGTGTGTGCTTCATAGTTAGTAAGTAATAGTATTTACTTTTAATTCCTTAAATTCATAGTGATTGGATCAATTTTACTGCTTAGTTTACTATGTGTCTCCTTTTGATTTTCTGCTTTGTTTAGCACACAGGAATTGACGTCAACTCAACTCTGCCCCCAATTTTTTTTCCTACGCCCCCATTTTTTTTCCTTTGCCCCCAAAAAAGAAACTCAACTCTAATTTACTATCAAATAGCAATAGCAAACGGGAATTATAATAGAACTAAAATTTTCACCTTGGTATCTTTCACAAATTCAACCCAACGATGAATGGTGACCATATCTTACTTCTATTAAGTGAGAGGAAGTATTTGGTATACACCCCTTTTAAATATATAATGTTAAAACTAGTGTTCGAACCTATGACCTTATAGATGAAGAACACATGTTATCACCACTTGGTCAAACTATTTTCTTATTTTGTTTTAAAAATCTACATAACAAAATTACAGTTACTAGGTACAATATTGCACATGCATTACATTCTAGTATCCTTTTTTTTTTATTCAATTCAAGTTTAGTACCACCGGTGTTAAGATTGTTTTGTTGAAAGAGAAGACAATGATATGGGGCCCCAATTTTTGTTGATATTAATTTTCGCTTGGGGCTTCAACATTCCTAGAGCCGGCCCTGAATATATCAACTCACCTTTGTAGAGGAATCAACAGAAAAGAAGAAAAGTAAGGAAAAGTAGCAGAAAAATGGCAGAATGAAAGCGGCCTTTTTGAAATAGAAGCCGGCAGTGAGAGAGCTGTGCGGATTTAAAGAAGGTTTGAAAAAAATTAACGTTGGGAGCCTAAGTTTCTATAATTAGATCAAAATAGTAAGGGTAAAAAAGAAAAATAAAATATTTTAAATTAAGCATTCAGCGAGATTGAGAGCATATAATGCTTAATTTTTAAAAATATGACCTTTAAACTCTTAACCATTAAAAAAAACAAATAATATTGTATTCCTCTGAATGTTTAAAACATTCCCATTAAGCATTCGGAGAGAAAAGCAAACACCCCTAATTCTATAATGAGTAGATCGTGTCTACAAAACTTAAACAAGAAATTTAAACCAGAAGTGGGTGTAATAAAAAATATTGATACATAAGTTCGTTTTTATCCATTGAAATTTTAGATGAACATCTCACCTACTTCTAAATTGATTTTTTTTTTATAAAGATCATTTATACCAAGTTTTATTTAAAAATTCATCATTTTAGCTCTTGAATTGGAACTCATTAAGGAGAGTTGAACCAAAGAAGTATATGAGAGGAGCCAAGTAAGTTCTTGGATCTGATATAATTATATGCTAGATCTTTTTCCTTTTTTCCTTTTTTAATATTATATAAAAGTAAAGCAATCACATTAAGAAGTGACACCAACTTTTTATTTTCCTATTTTGTTAATGCCATCAATATTTTGGGAAACATAAATATTAGAAATAAATTTGAACTTGCATCCTTTTTGGTTTATAAGAACGATTTAAACCATTGAGCCAACTCCTTTTCTTTATTTTTCTTATTCTATGTTAAATCTTTACATGCATAGAAAGTGCATACACACATTGCATGTGTTTCCTTGTCTAATATAATAAAATTTGAACAATGAACACTGTTGGTCTGATATATGTACAATTAATTCATTGCGAGTGAATATATATATATATATATATATTCATCATTGATTAAGATCTGATATTAACCAAGTAGGATAAATAAAATAAAAACGTTTCAAAAGCTCGCACTGCTTAATTAAGCATGGGTGATTAAACAAAAAAGGCTGGCAATTTATCTAAACAAACGTACCTTAGAATATGGGTCTCTTCTATAATTAAGAAAAGGAACACGTCAATTGATCGGGTTGCAGAGTGTTTTTTGCAGGAAAAAACAAAGAACTTTGAAAAGTCGCCAACAATTAATGATTGTGTGAGAAGTAAATCCATTGATGAAGAATGATAATAAAACAAAGGGGTAAAGAATATTGAAAAGTTGCCCCAATCACTCCATTAACTAAAGTTATTCAAATCTTGACATCCACTTAAAGTATAATAACAAAACTGTCATTTGGTTGCGTTCACCGGCTAACACTGACAGATCTAGGATTTGGAGTACGCGGGAGCCAAAACACAACATAAAAAATATGATATTTTATAAATTTATTAAGAGAAATCACAGCTACTTAAATTTATTGAATACTTATAATATAAATAATAATGGGTATAACTATTGACACTCCATAAAAAAAAATTAACACTCTAAAATAATTTTTAGAAATAAAAAAATTTATAACAAAATAAAAATACATAATTTTACTTAAAAAGTGCTAACAACTATATTTATAAAAAAAATACTAATACTAATAAAGGTTTAAAATATCTCGGAAGGACCCAGGCCCCCCCGGGTGCCCCCCTCCATCCGCCACTGCGGGCTAACACATGTTTCGCACTCCAGGAATATTGATGCTATTCATCAACTACACGCGGCATAATTTGAATGGGTTCATGATGATCCAGAGGGACCCGAGTTTTTGACAAAACCATAGCAGTTAATTTGGTGAAGACTAGTCGCGCTGTGCTGCATTGCTATACTTTTAAGGTTAATACCGTTGGGAAAATAGGTTTGATTTATATTTTATTTGTAAATAAATTTGAGATCTATTTTAAGAATAATTTAAATATAAATAATAAACAATAATAACATGAAAATTGTACGTAGTAGATAATTTACATAAAATTAAAGAAACATTAGTATGTGAGAGTTGTGATAAGTCGCTATCCTAAGGATAATATTGTCTTTCTACGTATAAGTATTGACGGTCAATATAGTCTTAAAAATAAAAACCCATAAGTTTTAGTGTTGTTTCCTTCATGTGAATGTCTACAAGAAGACAATGAACCAATACACGATCATGTTGTCCAAAGCATATGAAATTAATTTTATATATATATATATATATATTATAAGATTTGTATATGCTAATACGATGAGAATGGTCTATATATCTTGTTATATATATATATATATATCTCCCGAGACAAACACATATTGCTTATAAAGTACAAAAACACTTGGGTTATAAATAGACATTAATACACTTTCATAAAAATAATTTAATCATATAATTATATATAAAAGCATATCAATAAAAGAGGTTACAACACATTTATTTATTTGTAACTTACAACTAATCATTATTATTAATGTCTAAATTATGAACAATATAATTATATATCTATTTTGTAACTCTCAAACTACTATTTTCATTATTTTTATTAAAATATCTCTAATAAATACATGCCGATAAGAAGATGCTATAAGAATTTTCAGCAAGTAGAGCATTTTCCTTCGGTAAATGTCCTTATATTTTAGATTTGGTGCTCACTTGAAATTATTCAATTACTTTTTCTGTTTCTCAAAAATAAATAATCTCAAAATTTATTAATTAAAATACACATATGTATTTAAATATATATATATATATGATGTTGGGATGGGGGGGATGAATTGTGTTGAAGGTGTCGCATATCCAAGGGAAGACTAGCTTTTTCCTTGTTTTTTTTTGGGGTTTCTCTGTTTTTGTTTGTTTTGTTTCCCTGTTAACCAAAATAAAAATAAAAATGCACCATACGGAAAAACATGTAGTTCACATCGTCTAGGGCCAGTAATCATGGCTTTGGCTTTTAACAATGTCAGATCAAATTACCATATATCAATCAAAAGCTAATCAGAGAACTGTGCATTTTTATTGCTCCTTCGTTATTATTATTATTGCTCAATGTTTTTCTCTGTAAATGCATTTTTCTCTTTGTAACTTGTCTTGTGTGCAATTTTTTCCCCTTTGGATGGAATAAAACTCGCCATGTACAGTTTTTCTTCTTAATTTTCTTGCTTATTTAACATTTCATTTTGCTTTAATTTGAGTTATGTAGATTGTTTGTAGCCTGCTCTCTGATTAGCTTTTGATTGATATATGGTAATTTGATCTGACATTGTTAAAAGCCAAAGCCATGATTACTGGCCCTAGACGATGTTGAACTACATGTTTTTCCGTATGGTGCATTTTTTTTTCTGGTTAACAGGGAAACAAAACAAACAAAAACAGAGAAACCCCAAAAAAAACAAGCAAAAAGTTAATCTCCCCTCGAATATGCGACACCTTGCATTCAAATATATATATATATATATATATTAAAATACACATAACATTTTAGTATCTTATAGAGAGGAGGCATATTATGGGGCTATGCATTCAGAATACTAGAAAACGTATAAAGATTATAACTGAGAGAAATTAAACTTTGATGTGAAATGATTCGGTTCTCCAGTATATCCATAACAACTGAGTACACCCCCTAAGCATAAGTGGTTAAACAAAAAAAAAAGCTATTTAATTATTTAAACAAACATACCTACCAGTCTCTTGTATTAATTACTTCAATTTGAGTGCCAAAAAACTTTTTAACAGCCACACCAACAACAATTATTTCACAGGGTCAATTAAGCATCCAAACATCTACTTTTACTTTATTTTATTATTTTACGGAGTTAATTTAATATTTAAAGTTGCCCATATCATATCTACTTTAATTATTAATTTCATGGGGTGAATTAAGGGTGATCTTATATACACTCTTGATTTTTAGGCGAAATATTATAGTAAACAAAATATCACATTTTATATTATTAATGATTAAGACCATTACAAGAGACAGTCAAAATTTAAACATCGAGTTGTCGTTGAACTTGGACATTCGATTAGGTAGCATTTCATTTACTTGACCTACACTGCAACCTTTGGTTGAATTTTTATTCTTAACTCGGTAAGCTGCCATCGAATGTGAATTTACAAGTCGGCAACTTGCCACCGACTTCTATTTTAGCCACAACACTAAATAATTTTGTGGCATATCAACTACAAATTAGAGGTATATATAATATCACCTGTTAATTAATTATCTAAGGTTAACCCCATCCACATCTACTTAATTATTTGGGATCTCTTAAAAAAAAATTTGGCACTCAAAAAATATTTTTAGAAATTGTAAAAACATAACAAAAGATGATGATAATATTTTAAAAAAAACAACGCAAAAAATTGTTTTAGAGTACCTAAAATTTTCTCAGAAGTGCCAAAAGACCCTCCCTAATTATTTCTTCGGATCCATTACGCTACAAGTAAAAAACCTCATATATGACGCTTTGTGAAAAGGACTTTATATCAATTTTAATAAAACGGTCATGTAAAGTTAAAAGATCATTACATATACGACGAATGGTTGCCAAAGGTTACGATTGTGTAAGACAAACCAACATTTATAACTGTTACATGACTCGGTCACCAAAATATTTATTTTTTTGTAACTGTTATATGATGACAGTCATAAGAAAAAAAAAATTCATGACACTAATTGCTAAAGCGTATTGTCAAATATTTTTTTTTCGTAACTGTCATATGAGGAACGTCACAAGAAAAAAAATACATTTTTCTGTTACTTCTATATGATGACCATCACATAAGAATTGATTTTTTTTCAAATAATTACAATAAAAAAAATGAACTTAAACTGATGTTTGTTATATATTAATTCCCTCAAACCGTCACAAAGAAATATAATTTACTAAAGGACCTTACTCGCGTGAAAGACGCTATAAGTTTTTAAACTTACAGACATTTTCCAACCATAAATTTGGGAAAGATATCAACTCTTACTCAAATTCTTTATTTAGTTTTGAAATAAAAATCTACTATCATTAAATTTGTTGGTGTTAAAAACTTGGAAGGGTATTTTAGACCACACAGTCAAGTGATTATATTAAATAATTATAATGGTAAATGTGCTGAATTTAAAAGAGTCAAAAGATTTAGAGATGAGGTTGGCCTCGTATGATATTACGGGTTAATCCTCCCCTATGGAATAGAACTAGGAGATCAGTTTGCCTTTTATTGATAGCAAACTAACAAGTATTACAAACTCACAAAAGTCTCTCTAGCTATTCTATTCTCTCAATATTACAATAAGATGACGGCAAAGCCACTAAGAATTTAATTTCTCTGGTTTAGGGGCTCTGAAGCAGGTTGTAGAGCTCTGTATCTCACACCTGTTGTCGTGTGTTTTGATCCTCTCTCTCTCTCTCTCTCTCTCTCTCTCTCTCTCTTTGTTATCAATTCGAAGCTTAATTTGTCTTGGTTGGAACTTGGTTGTCGGTAAAAGTAAATGCTTTTTGTATATATATGACTGGAAGAGACGTGTGGCCAGAGCCCTTAGAGTAAGTCTGGGGCGACGCTTCGATCAGTACTAGCTCTGGCCTTGCTTGTCTTCATGATGATTGTTTAAATATTCAACATTTATCGGCAAGTATGCCAATAGCCTTATAAATGCAACAAAAGTATACTCGTTGGCATCAGGGATGGGAGGGCTTAGTGATTCGATTCTCATTGATGCAATTTTAAGGCTTAATCTTAATAATAATAAAAAATTGTTCCAGTATTTTTTCTTCATAGCTAGGTACTAATTTGGATTATCATAGTAGGGTAAAATTTTATATATTTAGGAATATTCATATATAGTGAGATAAATTCTATAATGAAAAAGTACATCTGCGGATGACCAATCAAATTAATTAAAAGAAAATACGTATTTTTTTTTATAGATTTAGTTTACCATTAATTATTCAGGATTCAACATTCATCTAATTCAGATGCTCAAAAATAAATGGCCCCGCACACCTTTTTGCAATATGGGCTTTGCTGACCTAAAAGTTATAACAAATTGAAATTGAATACTACCAACAGAAATATATCAAAAAAACTATACAATTGTATCTACTTTTTTCCAAATAACTATTACACTAATTCTTCTTATAGTTTTCCTACTTAATCTCATGATAAAAAAGGATAATAAATGATAATAGTTATGAAAATAGCGTAGTTCAAATTTATAGTTAGCAAAGATATATTTGTATTGGTAGTATTCAATTTCAATACAAATGTATAGACTTTTTTCTTACTGAGTTCCTTGGGCCCATTGAGAGTGAGTGTAACTAAATTGGGGAGAGAAGATAGGAAAAGAAACTAATGGGTTTACTATATGTAGCAATCACCAAAATGCACGGTAAATAAAATACTTTCCGGTAATGATTTTTGGCACTTGTGGAATTTTTAACACCAAATAATATGGTGGATGCTATTTGCACTCCACAAAACATTTGGTAACATTTCATTTTTCATTTGCTCTACAACAAGCGAGTAAGTGCATGTTACTCGTCCGATGACAATTAAGTAAATACATGTTACTTGCCAAACGACAAGCGAATAAAAACGCTAATGCCTTACTCGTTTGTCATCGAGCGAGTAACATGCACTTACTCACTTGTCATCGAGCGAAGTAACATACACTTACTCGCTTGTCATCGGATGAATAAAAAATAGAATAAAATCAAGTATTTGATGGAGTGTAAATAGCAACGACTAATAATATCTTTAGATGCATTTAAAATCATGAACTTAGTGTAAAGAAATCTAGTTTACACACATCTCCATTAATTCCTCCAAACAAACTTAACAGCCCATAAAGAGTTTTAAACACCTAGAACGTTTTCCCACGTCGACTTTTTTTGTTGTTGAATTCTTTAGGCCCAATGGGAGTAAGTGTAACTAAATTGGGGAGTGGAGACAGAAAAAGAAAGTAATGGGTTTCCTATATATGAAGCAAGCACCAAAATGGTAAATGCCAATTACTTTGTGGTTAGGATTTCTGCCACTTCTGGAATGTTGAACTCAAAAGATATCTTTGGAGGACCAAAAAATAAGACATCTTCTAAATCATGGACTTGGGATAAAAAATATAGTTTAGAAGATATGTTTTTGCCCTGGATAACTCTTCAAAATCATGTTCGACGAGAATTATATACCTTTTCAACTATATTATGAAATTCGTCCCATCAATTTTGAACACGAAGACTTTTGTTTATAAAATGTCTAACTAAACTCTCACTGTTTATGCAAACTCATCAGCCCAACTTCCTTGTTTTAAAAGCAGTCTAAACCAATTTGTTGAAGTTAAAACGCATTCTAATTAGCTTTGTAATGAAAAAATTATAAATGCGTAGTTGGATTGTATCATTAATTTTAACAATTAACCAATTAATCGATTAAGCACCACACTGCCCGACTAGTCCCAGTGCTAGAACAATCAGTGCTGCCACCAGGGCTGACCTCCAATGTCATGTGCAAGCAGAGGTGTCTTTGCCACCACCATAACCACAACTAAGCTATCATCAACGTGGCGAAAGGTGGCTTTGGTGGAGCGCTTGTTGTGGTGACAAGACTAGGAGAGGGAGTAACATTTGATGTGTGTGTAATATTGTACTTGGTTATTTTTTACGGTGTGCAGATTTTTTGTACATTTGAAAGTTACATAAATTGGAGTTGCTTAGTGGTAAAGACATTTTTTGCAAGAAAGGTTAAGCATTAAATCTCATCATTTCTTTATTCTAAACTAATAAAAGTTTGTTTTATAAGTTTTTAACTTTAAAAACAAACTAAAAATACTTTCGAAGTCTCAATGAGATTTAAAACATTAAATAAAACCGTTAATTACCTAAAAATCCAAACTATCTTTGCCACTCCATCCATTACTCATCTAAACTAAACATATAAATAAGTAAATGACCCAAACTGAAGTAAAGAAAGAGCTAGGCACACCGATCACTTGTAGGCAATAAAATTCGACAAGGGAGCTATTTAATTGCACCGGAAATGGGCTCAGCTTATCACCCCACACTATAGAAAGAAAAATGATCGAGCTATCTTGAACTGCGCCCCCTAAACTCATCCCTTGTCACAAATTTTATGGACTGTTATGTTGGGTTACAAAGGCTACCGAGTTGACCGATTAAATTCCGCACCTAATTTTATAAGTACTCCAATAATTTCATTGCTGTGGCGCGCATCTTACTAGCTCAGCTAATGAGCTTTCAACTCACGAAGTATTAATATTCTAAGTTAGGAATTTGATGGAAGAGTAACAAGTCTTTCTTAAAAATATTCACTCCAGCTACTCTTAATTATGTTACTGCTACTTCACTCTCACTAGCTGTGTTTTTCAGAAAAAAGCTTTTAAAGAGAAGGTCAATCATATCGAATGAAGAATGAAAACAGAACATGCAAGTACCACACAAGGTAGAGCTAGAACACCTTATTTCTTGGGTCATTCGACGGAAATGGTAACTTCCTTCTCCTTCCATTTTTATAGTTGCAAGACATCGTACCAATTAGATGACATAAACATTATAGAACAATTAGGGGTAGCCTGTGCCCTGGGCTCTACGGTTTATACATGAGACAAAGTTGTACATGAGACAAGAAAGAAGAGAGCTACATGGTGAAAATCACGCTTGCGTTTGAAATGATACGAGAGCTCAAATTGCAATATGATAATAATTACAATGCAAGAAAACCCACAGGGATTTCTTTCAGAATGTCCAATGGAAACTAAAATCACAATCATAAAAAGTCCCAAATGAATTATTAATACTTTTTAATTAACAACTATTAAAGTTTTTCTTTTTTATTGCACACACTGGGAATAGCTTGCATATATAGGAGGATCGCGGATAACGGCCTTATTTAGCAACCAGGATTCTCTTGATTTTCAACAATTGAATCCCATACAATGGATATGCCAGCACAATTGAATAAGCAAACGTATTACAAAGGGGGACAACCAAAAGTACTGTTACTACAAAATAAAATATTGTGCGAATATTTTCTTATAAAACCATGCCAAACTGAACATGCATAAATCTTGGAATTGTATGAATGAAAAAGGAATTTATGAGAGAAAGTACATTTATAAGTTCTCATTCTGAATTGGGTTCTGATCGAAATTAACTATAACAGGCATGATGAATTAGATTAATGTAGGAAAGTCCAATAATGTTTTTGAATGTATAACTATGCTGTGCAGAGGAGACACATTCCGTATGTAATATATTTATGGAAAAAGCTTAATTTGTCCAGGCAATTGATCTTTATATGTCCACAAATGACTTCAAAGCTAATTCGTAATTATAATTTCGAATTGAAAATTAACCAGATTGTTCCTAACCAGAGAGAGAGAGGAGAAAACCTTAATTTTTAGACTTCCTCTTCTCCTGATTCTTCTTCCGAGCTCTCCTCTGTACTTTCAAGAGCCATGGATCTGAGAAATGGAAATGAGTCTCCTGATTCTTCTTCTGAGCTCTCCTCTGCACTTTCAGGAGCCATGGATCTGAAAAATAGAAATGGGCATATTGAGTAGCATGCCCCTTTAAAATGATGGCTGACAATATGGTACTATAATTAATTATTACTATTTTTAGTAGTATGGGACTTCTAAATAAGATGAAATAAAAAATTGTATTTATTTCTCTAGAAAACAAAGGAAAGAGAGATGTGAATGCTAAAAATCAGGAATCATATAAGAAGAACAAGACATACCTTTCATTTATGTGTCGTATGGTATCATTGAGATTGTCCTTCCAAACCGACTTAGAGAAATTGGCCTTCGAAGCCATCTTATAGAGCTTGCCCTTCTGAATCGACTTAATGAACTTGTTCCAAACCAATTCATCTACAAGCCCTACAGATGCAAGCTTTGGTGTGGTTAATGATCCAGAACAGAAGTTGTTCATTTTGGGGAGGTTACCGAAGATGGACACTTCCTCCAGTGATGGGAATTCAATATCATGGTTTCCTCCGCAGAATGCTGTTAGGTTTTCTAGTGTCCTAAGAGTTAGACAGAGCAAGCGAGGGAACACAATTTTATCTGTATTCTCAATCTCAGAACAGCAGTCTTCTTCTTCTTCTTCTTCCTTTTGAATAACTACTTCCATTATCTCACAGTACCCTAATCTTAGTTTTTGTAGATTCATGAGCATTCTGGCGACAGAAGGAGAGAATAGGAACCTCAATTTGTTACATTCATGGACATCCAATTTTGTGAGTTTTTGGAATACTTGGATTCCTTTGGGGACCTTATTCCACAAACATCTCAACTCATGTAGATCCCGTATATCAATTGAATCTAGTTGACCAAGCATAGTTACTTCTGCCGCATGCTCTTCCGAAAACTCTAGTTCCTCAAAGTCAAACAATGTTTCCACTGACGGACAATAATATACTCGGAGTGTTTGTAGATTTGGTAACGATTTTATTGCCTCAAATGCAGCAACGTAAGGGAGCTTATGACAATGGAATAGGGCCAGGTCCACAAGTTTGCACAAGGAGCCAGGTTGCATTTGGTCACCCACTATCTTTACTACGTCCAAATACGTCAAAGACAGTGTTTCCATGCTATGCAGCAAAACCTGCATGCAACATCATTCGATCAACTTTCATAACAATTAACAACATTCGATCAACAAAGTTAAATCAATCCGGCTCATAATGTTAATATATATACATACATAAATATGGACATATGGTGAATTTCAAGTAAGTTCTCAACTTAAGGACCAACCGGTACGGATTGAGTGATTTGAGCACTTTTGATAAAATTTAGTAGAGATGATATATATATATAATCTCCACCAAATTCCAACAAAAAACTTAACCGGGAAGTTGATTAACAACAAAATTGAAATATATATGTCTGATTCTCGGTTGAATTTTTTGATAAAATTTGATGAAGACCAAAATTGAAATATATTATTTACTAGCTCCCCTTGACTTATTTATTCGTTGTAATATAGATTTACATGCAACATAAATGTCACATACAGTAGATTCAAAGACGCTTATCAAATTTTTCGACCGTTTGTTCCGAGCATCTTGGGCTCATCACTTGTGGGGCCCACACATCCCACCACGTATCTCAAACTTTGTGTGGCGGATATTGCATGCGTGTCTATCTACTTAGGACCTTTTACAGTTGGATGGTTTCTCTATAACCAATAGGCGTCCTATACTTGAGAGTAGCTCGAAGTCTAGTGGATTTGTTTTTTTTCCCTGCCCTTTTGCAATGGAAGCTTGGCGGGTTGTTTGTGGGTTCTTTGCTGTTCCGTTTCGAACATTTAACATGGTTATATGTACGTAGTTATTCGTTTCTTGCCAGTCATTTTGTCATTAGATTTTAGTTATTGGTGGACACGGTGCTATATACGTGGGATTTCATTTAGCAGGCTTGCAATATGTGGGTTTTCTTGGAGCTACAATTCACTTTTCACCATTACCTAACTTCCTTGATGGGCTGGCTATGTATGGTTTCGGTCATTGCCAAGGGTTACATTAGTTATGCTACAGCTAGGAGCGTTTTCAAAGATCACAGCGAGGTTGTTATCGATGCATATTGTTTTGATGTTAGGATTGGTATGACCTTTCTTGCGGAGATTTTGGCTCTTATTCAGGGTATTAAGTGTGCTTATCAGCGTTATTAGCGTAATGATGTAGGGGAAGTAGCATAAAGGTTTATGGAGGAGTGGGACTAAAAGAATACAAGCTAGAAAATCATAGTTTAAGTATCTTTAAATCAAAGGACTTGTTTATTATTTCCTTATTCAATTATAAATGTTTCCTTATTCAATTAAGATTCCTTTACGCTTTACTTTCCTTATGTGTTTTTTATTTGGTTTATACACCCCTATTTAAGGGCTTTGAACTTGAAAGGTATAAAAATATTATTCTGAGCTTGTTTGCAAAAGTGATGTCTGAGCTTATTGCAAATAGGGACAAAATGCCTTCCAAGCAGGGACACGCGGCAACAGCACAGTGAGAGCGTGGCCAGCACGTCTAACAGCTAGTTACCAACTGCCCACTATACAACTAACTCCACATTTCTCTCAACTCTCCCCCCAACGTGGGGAGTGGGACTTATCACTTTGTAACAGCTAGTTCCTTGTGCACATAAAAGGAACTAGCCTTAGAAATCTTACTATGACGAATCTACATACATTATGGCAAATCGATTCCTTACCAACTTGTACCAGTTATCATTATTAATAAAAAATCACTATCAAATGATGGACGTAAACCAAACCTATTATCTATTGGCTAGGAGAACCATCATTCACCAAAAATATGTATGTTGTCTCATTTAAATTTCTTATGCTTATTCATAAACATTGTGTGTGAGTACCATTTCTTACCAACAAGATTTGTTGACCTTACAGCTTGTGCCGTCTGCAGGAAACAACAGTTTTGCATTATAAGCCCAAGAAAACCTATCCACTCAAACTGCAAATCCTTCCCCAAACCAAACCGAACTAAAAAAAATGTCCCAGGATAGCGACCATAACCCCATCTCCCCTGTGGAAGAAGAAAACCGAAATGCCGCCCTGTCTAAATCCAAAGATATAACCGTCCTGAATATCTCCCACCATGACCATCCACAGAAGGACAAAGAACTAACCAACCACCCACACTACCGATCCACAACCCAAATTCGAGATGATGGACCTTCTAGATGTCGAGCTTCAACCCGACCATCCCAGTCTCACCGAGTTAACCAGGGAGGGGACAGGGAGCTGGTTAAGCTCTTGCTAGAGGATAACCAATGTTTGAGGGATACTTTGATGGAACTGGCTAAAAGATTTCCTCCAGTTCATCCAATCAAGGAGACCACGAGTCCTCCACAAGCTGCTCCCTAGTAGGGCGAGATATAAATGATGAGAATCCCTTGTATACGCCTTAAAGGAAAAGGAAGGGCATGGGGTTAATAGGTAACCTCAAAAAACAGCTATTGCATACCGACAACTAGGGCACCTAACCTCAGAGATCAGAGTCTCGGAGGGTTAGTCCCTTCCTATGTATTGGACCCGAGGGATAGAACAGGGTACAACTGCCTCCCGAGGAAGTTGACCAGCCACAGGCGAACCGTTACAGGACAGATGAAAATCTCAGAAAGTTTATCTTTGACGCTGTTCAGAACCATGGCAAGGCCGAGGCCAAAACGGCAATAGATCTTGCGAGGAGAGCATTGGGAAGAGAAATGCAATCTCCATTCACAGCTCGGATTGTAAATGCATAACCACCATTAAAGTTCACCATGCCAAAGTACTCTATTTATGACGGAAAGTCCGACCCCGCTCACCATGTCCAAGCTTATGATCAAGCCATGATGCTGTGGGAAAACAACGAGTCTTTGCTGTGTAGGTGCTTCCCCGCTAGTCTGGGCAAAATAGTATTGAAGTGGCACTATCAGCTCCCACCAAGGTCTATAAATAATTACTGGAACTTGATAGAGCAGTTCTGTACCAGATTCATAGCAAGCTTCTAACCTCCCAAGGGATTGGCTGAGCTCATGGCCCTGCACCAAAGGACAAGGGATTACTCAAGGATTATTCTAAGAGGTATTAAGACCTTTATAATGAAATTGAAGGCGATTGGCCTCAGGTGGCGATAGTTTCGTTTGGCCACTGGCTCATTCCAGACTCCCCACTCTATAATGACTTGATAATGGAGTAGCCTACCACCTTGGACGATCTCATATGCATAACCGAAAAGAACTCCATACTGGAAGAAGATAAGATTCAGAGGGGACGTAGTTCAGAAGAAAAAAATTCGAGCTCCTCTAATGGGAAAAGAAAGAGGGAAAGCAATCGTGAATATAACAAAAGTAAGCCTTTAGAAACATCATACAAGGGGGGGTCAACACCATCTTCACAGAGCCCATTTATAAGGTGATAAGCAAGATCAAAGATAAGCCTTTCTTCAAATGGCCGAGAGGCCTTGCCTTCGGACCCCAACAAGCAGGACCCAGACAAATATTGTACATACCATAAGGACCATGGGCACATGACAGAGAAATTTAAGTCTTTGAAATTCTTCTTGAAAGATTTAGTGAAAAAGGGGCTCATCCCAGAATTTGTGAAAGAAGTAGGGAGTGATAAGAAGGATGCCGAGCAAACCAACCAGAATGCTGACCTTAAAGCAGTTGGGGTCATCGATGTTATTCATGTGGTACTAGATTCATCAACCTTAACCACTAACGCAATCAGGAATAGTCAGCGGAAGGTTCAGATGTAGGAACACATAGCCCCACGGGTAGTCATGTCAATAGCGTCCAACAAACGCACGAGGGATGAAGAAAGAATACTACAACAATTAAGCTTTTCGAACAAGAACCTTCAAGGTGTGGAGGTCCCCCACAACGACGCTTTGGTCATAACACTTAAGATTTCCACCTAGGACGTCAAGAGGGTCTTGATAGATCCAGAGAGTTCATTGAAAATCATGTATCGGAATTTATATTGGTCTCTCGACATACCACCAAAGGACACAATTCCAGTTAATTTGCTAATTTTCAACTTCAGCAGGGAGGCATTGTGGCCAGTAGGTAGGGTTAGACTCCCAGTACATATGGGGCCAATAAAAACCATCATGGAGTTTTTAATTGTCGATATCAACGCCCCTTGCAATATAATCATGGAAAGGAACTGGCTAGGGGAAATCAAGACAGTGACCTATTCATTCCATCAGAAGTTGAAGTTCCTTTCACCGGAGGGAATAGTGGAAGTGAGTGGAAATCTAGAACAAGCTTAGCTGTGCTTTTACATGGCAATATGATGTAACGGGCCTGGACAATCAGTAAGTCAAAGACAAAGGGAAATTAAAGTTCGAGCAGGTTCAAAAAGTTCTCACTATAGGGGAAACAATTTCGGACAAATAGCAATTAAAGATCGGGCGCCCTATCGATGAACAAAGCAGGGGGAACCCAAAGGCAGAGTCTAGGAGGATCTAAAAAAGGTTTTTATCGAAGAAATGAACGAAGATTTTTTTTTCCTCATAGGTAGCTTGCTTGAACCGGAAGAAAAGAAACAAATAACTTCTTTCCTTAATGAGAACATCGATGTGTTCACCTGGCAGACCTATAACATACTAGGCATTGACTCCGAAGTCATGTGTCATAAGTTCCATATAGATCCAACCATAAATCCAATCAAATAGAAGCCACGCCGGGCTTCACCCGAAATAGCCAAGGTAGTAAAGGAAGAGATATATAAACTTTTGAAGGCAGGAGCAATCAGAGAAGCACAGTTCCCAAATTGGATCTCCAACCCAGTGTTAGTGAAAGAACACAAAGAAAGATGAAGGGTTTGCATTGATTTTACTAACATCAACAGAGTTTGCCGAAAAGACAGTTTTCCTCTTCCAAGAATAGATCAGTTAGTAGATTCTACGGCGAGCCACGAGAATATGTCTTTCCTTGATGTATACTCTAGATACCATCAAATACCATTATTCATGCCAGATCAGGAGAACACATTCTTCATCACCGCTTTAGGTCTGTATTGCTACAGTGTAATGCCTTTTAGGTTGAAAAATGTTGGGGCCACTTATTAAAGGCTAGTAACAAAGAAGTTTTGGGGGCACATTGGCAAATCTATAGAAGTCTATGTAGATGATATGCTGGTCAAAAGTAAGAAGAAGGAAACTCATATATCAGACCTCAATGTAACCTTTTAAGTCCTACGACGACACAAAATGAAACTTAACACTGCCAAATGCTCTTTTGATTGGAAACTTAAAACTATAAGAAACATCCAAACTCCAACTTCGATCAAGGAAATGCATAAATTGATTGGGATGATAGCAGCGCTTAACAGGTTCATCTCTAGGTGTTCTGACAGGTGCCACCCATTCTTCAAAGCACTAAAGGGGGCAAACATCTAAAATGGACAAAGGAGTGTGACAAGGCTCTTGCATACTTGAAAGAATACTTGGCCAGTCCTAGCCTTATCTTAATCCCAAAACCATATTAACTGTTGTGCATATACCTGTCAACTTCTTTAAAATCAGTCAGTGATGCTTTAAATCAAGGAGGATGATACTATTCAGAAGCCAGTTTACTATGTCAGCAAATCTCTAGTGGGACCAGAGCTCAACTATCTGCCTCTAGAGAAGCTAATTCTTACTCTAGTGACAGCTAGGGGTGTTAAGGCCAATCCGAAAATCGACCGAACGGACCGGACCGATCCGTAAAACCTCGAACCGAAAAAAACCAAAATAAAAAACGAGGAAACCGAAAAGTTTGGTTTGGGTTTGGGGCTAACTAGTCTAAAACCAAACTAAACCGAACCGAACCAAATTATTTATAACAAAAAAAAATGTTAATATATATACACTAAGGGCACACATTAATTATATCACAATACAAAAAAGAGGGCCTTTATAAGAATATTTTTCTTATTAATTGCATATTGTGATAATTTAAAAAAAAATCACTAATGCGTGCCTTTATTATTGAATTAACTACATAATGCTAAGATTTTTTTATCACACACACAATAGCAAGATAATTCATCATTTTATTTAATGTGTTTTATTCTTGTAAATGTACAAATAAAATAGTAACTAAATAAAAAACATTGTATTTATATGTTTGCTCCTTATTTTTAAAAAAACCATGACTTTAATTTGAATATGAACCATTCTTATATTACTATTAGTATTACATTATTATGTTAAATTGATTTAGAAAAAAGGAAAAAAAACATACGAAAAAAACCGAATAAAACCGAACCGAAAAGTTTGGTTCGAGTTTGGGTTTCGAAGATTTAGAAACCAAAATCGAACCGAAATCGAATTTTTATATTTGGTTTGGGTTTGGGGTACCTTAGTTTCTACCTCGACCGAAACCGAAAACACCCCTAGTGATAGCCTTAAGAAAGCTCAGACATTATTTTAACGCCCACCCGATCAAAGTTATGATTTCCCACCCAATCCGAGCTGTTTTATTAAAGTCCGACCTTTCTGGACTCATGGAGAAATGGTCCGTTAAACTTAACAGATTCCACATCGACTACGAACCACGCACAACAATCAAAGGTTAGATTCTAGCATATTTCATTACCAAATTTCAAGATGATACAGTTGCAGAACCTGCCATGCCAGCTCCTCCAACTGGAGGGCAGTCATTGGGGTCAACAAATTCGAATGAGCCCAAGATAAATAAACAAATGGAGAAGCTTAGCATAAGAGGGGAACCTGAACAGATTTGGAGTATGCATGTCGATGGTGCATCAAACCAGAATGGTACAGGGGTTGGCATTGTCCTTCGATCACCAGAGGGAATAGTCCTCAATATAGCAGTCAGATTGGGTTTTGAAGCGTCCAACAATGAATCAGAGCACGAGGCCATAATCCTTGGGCTTAAAAGAGCAAAAGCATTGGGTGTTCAGAATCTTAGAATCAACTGCGACTCCCAAGTCGTCGCCAACCAATTGACAGAGGAATATTTTGCTAGGAACCAAAAAATGGAGTCTTATATAAAATTAGCCAGGCAATTGATGAAGTCCTTTATTTCGGCATACATTGAGCACTTCATAAAATCAAACAACAAATATGCAGATGCGCTGGCTATATTGGCATTGACTGTTAATTCACATATGAGAAGAACCATTGACGTAGAGTTCCTGGCACGGTCCAGCATAAAGCCAGAAACATATCAGGTGATGTACATTAACCTTGGACCCAGCTGGATGGATCTAACCATAGCCCACATAGTTAGTTTATGTTCTCATTATTTCCACAGTGTCACATAAGCTTTAGATTGAGCTCGATTCAACGGCGGTTCTTTAGTGCTTGCAGTCCTCCTCTTATTGGCCTCTTTGGTATGTTGCCACGAGATAGGATAACTACAAGCAACTTCTCTCTAACTAGTGTTTCCATTGCTCTCACATATACAAGGAAGGTAATCCTGTAGCAAATCGCATTGCTTTTGTAAGATTTGATCGTAAGACACTATTTTGGTGGGATTTGGCTACTACACATACGGTCGCTTTAGTGGAGCGGGATATAATCATACTCCATTATTATATATTTAAAGTCCATTAGCTATACTCTTAGGGTGTGTTTGACGGGCCAAATTAGAGAGTCGGATAGGATTATTTAATCCCATCTGGACAGGATAAAATAATTCCACCTCTGAGGTGGGATTCGTTAATCCCTCTCTTGATAGGATAAAAAGCTTTTGGAGTATGAAAAATCTGTCTAGATATCCAATCTCGAAGAACACCAAACATGGGAAAGGATAAATTTATCTTATACCATCCACTTATCCTGCGCGACAAATGCAGCATTTTGTATTGTATTTTTATTTTGCTAGTGGTCTCTTTTTGGACTGGTTTACTTAGTTTTAGTGGGCTGGTTTATAAAACTCATTGGATTTTTTTATTTTTCCGCTTCCCCAGGAAGGTTCGGTCCATATTCCCATTCTTTTTCGTTGTGCGCCCCTGAGTCTAGGTTTTTCGAACTCATATTATTTCTTTATTTTAATAAAATAACGCTTTAGCACCTTTAATTTTCGAGTGCTTGAGCTTCTTTAAAAAAAATGATATGTAGTAGTTGGTCATCATATCATGAATTATGAGTTGGAAGAAAATAAATAAATATATATACACATTCCCATATAAAAAATATATATTGAAGGAGACAAAAATATCTGATCCGAAGTTCGACTAATACAGATGTTGAGCTCCTGGCCTACAGCCGAGCTCACTATAGAAACTTTTTGGAGTCATTTAAGTCCTAACATGTGGTAACAGTAGCTTGAGGAATGGCCGGAACACCCCATAACTAACAACCATTATACTATTACTCAACAACCATCTGCCATTATTTTCACTCCCTCCAAACATGGGGAGTGGTGTCTATTACATTGTAACAACTAGTTCCATATTTCCATACACCTATAAAAAGGCACTAGCCTTTAGCATTTCAAATTATCATAAAACTGGCCAAGTACAGTCTACTATTAAATTATACTCTCCCTTTATCATCTTGTAACCACCAACAACATTCAATAAAATACAATTAACTTCATAAAAAGGTGGACATAAATCAGACCTATCATCTAATAGTTTTAAGAACCACCCTTATCGAAAATTTGCGCGTTCTTCTTGTCCGTCTTTCTTACATATAAATATTATATGGAAGCTGCATTTCTTATCCTAAGATTTGTTGACCTTACATATATAAAAAATTAGTTTATGGTCCTTACTAAGAAAACAATGGAAGGAATTTAAGTATCTTACTCAAAATGAAATTTACAGTAACTAAAATAGTCCTTTAATTCTCTGTTTTGTTGTCTTCTCGTCTCTTCGAAATTTCATAAATTAAGCATCCCATCATACTTGCATGTTCTTGTTCAAACATGAGAATTCATAAATTAAGCATCCCACATAATATTTCTATCAATATATATTGAAAGCATAGGAAGCGATTATAAATTGTCCAATTATAACACAATGTGCTAATTCAATGGCTCACCTAAAGCATCGCTAGAGGCATAGGCAGTTAGAAATCAAAATCAATTTTAGTGAATTTTTTATATTTATTTATTCTTTTATTCAAAAATAATGTTAATCAGAATCGAACATGTGAGTTTTAAGTTAAAAGTGAAAACGCCTTAACATTAATCCAACAACACTTTTATATCTGATTCTTCCCATTATATATTAATTATATGCATGCATGAAAATAAGATGAACACACAAATCGCTTGTATGTTCACTCATCTAGTGAATAAGAAATACCAAATTTATTTTTAAATCTTTCTTTGCTGTTTGCTTTCAACAAAATGCGTAATATTAATTGTATCGTCATCATTTCAAATATTACACAGTGCATTAGTTTTAAATATTGTAAGTTGTGAGTAAACAATTTTTGTTACAAAGTCCTTAAAGGTTGTAAATGAAATAGTTTTGTATCAAATCCTTTATATCTATACTATTAATTAAGCACGGATAAAGAGTTTTGATACATTTTTAAAATGACAAAATTATCTCTTTTTGCGCCAAAGATTACAATAAAAATATAAAGCGAATGACCAGAGTTTAACTCATAACCTTAGGTGTTTCTCATCAATTCCCACCTAACCAAACATCATCATATACTTTTAAAGTTAGAAATTATTAGATATCATATTGGAAACTCGTAGAGTGTGCCCCAAGATTGGTATAAAAATATACGCATGCATATATACAATTAATTTAATAACAATAAAAAAAACCCGTCTACCCATCACGAGTGAGATTCGAACCCAAAATCTCCCAAATAAATCTATGTTAGTGTCTTTATTACTAAACTAACACACTCACTCATTAGCGACTGTGCTTAGATTAATGATTGAGAATTCAATAATAATTTGGTGTGCTTAAATAGTGGTATATATATATATATATATATATATATATTGTCAAAAAAAAGGGAAATGAGAGGGTACATTGGTCAGATTAAAAAAAAAAAAACAACTAAGGACAATCTTGCATGCTTTTATATCTAGTACAAACAAATATAGATAGAAGTTTAGTATTCGTTTGATTCGAGTTTTTATTTGTTACTGCAATTTAAAATGATACTTAATTTGAGATGGAAAGTGAATCAATTTTTAATCAAACTTTTTGACATGAATTATAAGAATCTTTAGTGTAAAATTATTAATTTAGGATTCGAGTAACGAATTAAAACTCAAACAGAATGAGCATTTTGATTTTGGGTTCGTTCTGTAAAAAATAAAAATAAAAAAGTAAATAGGCATTTGTTCAATTACATTTTTAAGATCTCTGTTATTTTCATTCAAAGGACGATTTTTATTTAAGCACATTGAATAGCTCCTCTTGACCCAAAATATTAAAATTTGATCCAAGTAAATCATTTTTCTAATAATTAGAGATCCTAAAAATGTAATTTAACAAATGGCCAGAACTCGATTTAATTTGCTCCACACCCAGATCTCAGAAAAAAAGTTCCGATTAATTGCCCCACGCCCAAAACTCGATCCGATGGTGATGATGAATACCACTACAAATTTACAATTATGCCACTTGGTTATGTTAACCTTTTAACGGATTCGGAAGTAAGGAGTATCTAACTCTAATTTTGAAAAAGTATGTAATTAATGTACTCAAAAAGATTTATTTATATAAAAACAATTAATAAAACATACCTGATTCAAGAGAGGTTGTATAATCACGTCATGGTCATCACTTTCTGAGCGATGAATATCATCCGATATGGCGGCACTGAAGCTCTTAAGGCGCGGCAGATTCTCAAGTTCCAGTCTGTTCAGTTTGGGGAACTCGATCGTTTTAGCAACTTTCTCATATTCTGCTCCTTCTTCATCAGAAACAATTTCCTCCAGCTTTTCACAATCTACCACTCGCAGTTCTAGGAGTTGCACCAGACATTTAACTACTGACCGCGGAAAGAGACATTTCATTGCATCGCAGCGCTCCAGGTTAATGTATTTAAGGTTGACGAGGCAAGGAGGTTCAATGGGACCCCTCCACAAATGTTCCATTTCAGGTAGACAAGATAGAGTCACACTTTCTAGTCTCTCAAATGACCGAGCAGGAAGAAGTCCTTTGCACATCTCTCTCATGCAACCACAATTATAAATAAGTATTGTCTTCAACTTTTGAAAACTCTCTTCATCTGATTCACTGGCAATGCTCACCAAACCGTTCACCTTTGCTATCTCAAGATTTTCAATTCTTCTCGTTAAGGTCTTCATCTTCGCCTCGAAAGGCACTGAATTGGAAAATCCATCGAATTCCAATATGTTTGGGAATTCATATCCACTATCACCTGTCAATCCATAATCAAATTTGGTTACTAAAATGTTGAATCTCAGCAGCTCCTTAAGGCGAACATCCTGCAGTTCTAACAGAAGATCAGGATCTGATATGCAAATTTGTAAGGTTCTCATATGAGCTAACGTGTTTAGCTCCGTAACACTCGCACCATGCCTGTGTTCTTCAGACGAATTTTTGTGGAAGTAATTTCCCATGAATAGCGCTTCCAGCATACCTAAGCCTGATAAGACACCTGAAGGGATTAGACCCAGCTTTTTGCACCTCAGATCTAGTAACTTCAGATTACTGAGTTGCGCAATTTCGTTAGGCAAAACATCAATCTCAGACGCATAAAAGCTTAAAATTATCAATTTTTGCAGGCGACCAATAAAGCCTATAGGGGAACCAAAACGACAATATTCAAGACTCAATGATCGAACGTTCGTGAAGAACTGGTTTGCTTTCGGCGGAGCTTCAACTAGCATCTGACCAGCACGAATGCACTTCTTTCCAAGACCAACTACTCTGAGCTCTTCCATCCCTCCAAAATAATCCTTTGATACTTCAATCGAACCTTTTGCAGAAAGCTCCAAAAGCTTAAGCCGCGGGCAATCCAAATGAGCGGGAAGATTGAGACCTTCTTCAGAAATTGAGATGGCAGTGGAAGTTTGGCCATTTTCCGGCCACTCTCGCAACCCGGTGCCATGTTTTGCAAAATATACATGTTCACCCTCAGTTGCAAATGCCAAGCCAAAGTCGCGTACAACATCATGCATTTTCACATGGCCCTCCTTATCACTATCTAGTAGTAAACAGCAACTCTTTAGTCGATCTGCCAGGGCTTGTACTCTGTTTCTTGTGGCTGCCAAGTTTTGTATATCTTCAAATAACCTCAGGCCTACGGCGTACCTGACCAAGTATTCAATGGGAATATCATAATCTTCTCGGAATAGACAACATAGCAGAAACAAGCGTTGGATTCCATTGCTTTGCTTTTCTTGGGTACTGTGCCGGACTTGATTTAAATAATCGTAACTCAGTTGAAGGCTTGAGTACACGTCTGCATCCATTCCTTCAATGTCTTTTGCAGTAGACGTTCTCAATTGTTGGAGTGCATCATCCCATGCATACTTCGCTGCACCATTTAGCGCACTGCCAACTGTTACAATTGCGAGCGGTAGACGTCCACATTCATTCAGAACATCTTTTGCGATAGAATGTATATCGTTAGCGTCCACACAGTCTCCTGCCTTGTCTTTGAAAAGATTCCACGCTTCTTGGTCAGACAAGAGCTGGACTTTGAAAACCTTTTGGGTTCCCATCTTAGAGCACACGCGTTCATCTCTTGTTGTCAATAGAAGTTTACACCGACCTTCACCCTGGACAGGAATTCCCACATCAGCCAAATTAAATTGTTTCCATACATCGTCCAATATTACAAGAGTTCTTTTGTCCTGCATCAGTCTATTGCGAAGTTTACGCGCTCTGGTATAAGTAGTGCTGTCTTTGTCCAAATCCAAGCCCAACATATTTGCAATCTCACCTTGAATCCGTGAGAACTCTAGCGTTTGGGAGACAACCGCCATGGCCACCTCATCAAAAAACTTATGGACAGTTGTACTTTCAAGAATTTCTTTGGCCATTCTTGTCTTTCCTATGCCACCTGCACCACATATCCCGATAGTGTTGATCTTGTCGTCCTTTAGAGTTTGAAGGACTTCATTCATCATTGAAATTCGGGATTGAAAGACCTCGTGACCAACTGATGATGTAGGTGCAACCATACCCGCTGGAAGGGCAGGATATGCCAACTGAGTATACGCTTTGACTTGTTCTTGGAGCTTAACAACATCTTCATTTTGCTTCACTGCTTTCCTGCTCAAGCGGTAATGACTCTTCAGGCCTTTTGGGCCCCACCCATTCAAGCACCCATTCTTAACATTTTTCGCATGTTCATCAACTTTGTTGGCCTCGCTTTCAATAGCTTCCACCTTTGTCAGCCATTCTGCAACACCTGCTCCAATAATTTCTATATTCCTCTCCGCCGCATCAACTGATTTCTTTACGTCGTCTCTTTTAATTTGAAGATCTTCAACTCCTTTAGTCAGATTCTTTATGTTACTGTTGTAGCAGAATAGATATGAAAACTGGCACCAAATTGGATCCAAAAATTTTTCCACAACTTTCTCTAAAAAAGTAAGTCCAGCAGCCTCGGCTGCCATTGCTTGCTCCTCCTCTTTCTTCCCGTTCTTCAACTCCTTTGGTTCCCTTGTATTTTGACCTTTCACTTTTTATCTCTCTCTTTTTGGTTTGTTAAATACAGAAGGAATACAATTGGCAAAATTAAGAAATGAAATATAACTGGACTTGAAATAAACTTCTACGAGAAAGCTTTCGAAAGAGAGAATTGTCCTAGATCAGAACAGGACAACACAGCACAGGACCAGAACCCTTAACGTGAGAAGAAAAGATGAATTACACCAACTGGGCGGATACCTACCTGCACAAATGAGAAGAAAATATGAATTACACCGGCCGCCAGTTGGGTGGAGACGTTAACGTAACTAGGTTACTAATTAGAAAGTACTGGAATATACCCCCCTTCATTCCAGTGATTTTATAATAATAAAACTTACTAGGATCAGTGATTGAGACTATACATTTGATTAAAGAGTAATTGCAACACCTAAAATTAAGTGGGACCTATTAGATAAAAATAAACAGTTTCATGTTAAAACACCTAAAATTACGTATTGTGTTAATTTACGAGAGCACTTTTAAAGGCACTCCAACTTCAATCTAGATCATCTCTCGTTGTAATCTTGTATTCCGCAATTAATATAATTTCCATTTTATCTATACTACATATAAAGGGAGAGCAGAGGAGAGGTATTTAGTCTACACCTAAATCGACTAACATGTCTTTCCTCTGTTTTATATAGTTTCAAAAATGTATGCTGAAAGGATGCTTTAACCTATATATGTTTTCCCATTTGAAACCTAAGGGTCCGTTTGGAAGACGAGAAAATTAAAGGAATGCGAAGGATGTACTTTTTGTGCTTTTAGTTTGCGGGAAAGTCATTCCAAAACCTTCTTTTGACTTTCTCAGGCGAAAAGTTTCCCCGCAAAACACATTCAGCAAAAATTACAGGATTTTGAGGAAAAAATTTCTAATATTATATATTTAATATATTATTGATGAATTTTTATCATAATGGTGTTTTTAGTCTCCCTTGATTTGAAAAAATTATAAAGATAATTATCACCGTGTATTTGGGGCAATTGAAAAAAATGGTTTATTAGAGAAAGATTTTTACACTAAAGCTAAGGAATAATTTTTTTTTAAATAAAGAGCTTATTTTTTATTTTATTGATAATATGACATGTGTCTTTTTTTTTTCATTATAAAATGGCATCCCAACCCTTAAAATAAAGTAAAAAATACCAATATGCATTAAAATATGGACTGGAATATGAACTTTGCAGTCTATATTTCACTGCAATATGAACTTTGCACTCCATATTTCACTGCAATATGAACTTTGTAGTCTATATTTCACTGCAATGTGAACTTTGCAGTCGATATTTTTAGTACAAAGTTCATATTGCAGTCCATATTTTACTGCAATGTGAACTTTGCAGTCCATATTTTTAGTACAAAGTTCATATTGCAGTCCATATTTCACTGCAATATGAACTTTGCAGTTCATATTTTACTGCAATATGAACTTTGCAGTCCATATTTTTTGTGCAAATTTCATAAAAAGGGGTCATTTAGGTAATACATAACATGTTTTTATTAATTAAATGATATTTAAATTTATTCAAATACATTCAATTAAAATATAAAACAAAATAGGCCTCTTACACTAATTACCAATTAAAAATAGACCCTTCATTCAAAAAAATATTATTCATTGGATTTTTGGTAAAAATCAATGTATAATAAGCCCTTCTACCTAATTTCTAACGTGTATTTTTATATATCTCAAATAGATATTTGACTTGTTCATCTTTATTTATTCTCTCTCATGTTAGAAAAGTAAATATTTAAATTGTGTCTCAAATTTTGAGTCTCACTCTTTTTATCAAGTTGAAATTTATGTTTTGTTCAAAAAGTTTAACAGTTACATTAGAAAACTACAGAGATTATTTTATATTGTAATCTCTTCTAGATAATTCCAATTAAGAATCCTATTTCAGGGTGAACAATTTGCTGGAAATTATGCTATGTTTCTTTTTTCTACCAGCGATTTTATTATATTATAAATTTATCACATTGTAAAACTAGAATTTTGACAATTTTACAAGAATAATTATTAAAATAATAGCTATACAAACACTTATGCTAAACGCCTAAATTAAAATAAAATAAAATTATCAAGCCCCCACACGTTGTGCAGGGTTGAATCTAGTTGAATATAAAGTCAAGTAAAAGCAATTACTTTTATGCTCTTAGACCCTCTGTTTTACTGAATATTGTGTTGATGCGTAGGTACCTTTCTTCTAATGTAGGATTTAAAAACATAATGCAATTATTGCTATGTCCTAAAAACACAACAAAACAAGACATAGGGATCAAAAGAGAATTTAATTATTTATTTATTATAAAATATGTGCTAGCATTGAAAGGGTAAAAAACAAAACATTAAACTTGTCCCACATCTTCACCTAATTGGGCCACATTGGTTACTACTAAAATAAAGTAAGAAGAGTATTTTCTATTCATAAATATAGCGATAACTCTAGCCTAAAAGAGAGTAAACAAAATTATATTTCTTATTTAGAAATGTCAAAGGTTCTAATATGGACCGGATTGTATTACATCTAAATCCAATTTAATTGACAACGGATAGAATTCAATATGTGGATGAATTTATAAAATTAACTAAATTCTGTTAATCCACCCTAGGCTATACAAGATTTCAATATGCACCCAAAACATTTTTTTAAAAGAAAAATTGCACCCCGTACATTCAATTTACTACAATCAAATTCAATAACCCATTTCCGGCCAATATTCTCACCGGCATCCCAGCACGACAATAGAGGATTTGTTGGTTGAGACTTGAGAGTTAGTATAAATGAAGGTTTGAAACGTTTTTCAGCCATTTGAATGTGGTTTGACAAAAATACCTTTGAAAAAGACCCAAGTAAATTGCTTGTGTTGAACGCCAATGAAAATTTTGGTAAGATATTGCTTATTAGATTTGATCGCAACAAATTGAACGTCCAGAGCGCAATTATCCTAAAAAAATGTTCAAATTGAAGAAAACATGTATTATTTTAGGGTGCATTAGCGTATTTCATCAACAACATTATTTAAATTAAATTTTTATTGCTAAACACAATGAGTTGAACAATTTTTTACGTATTCCATTTACAAATTGTTAGGTCATGTTTGTCCGTCGAGTAAATTTTGTTTGAACTCGTGTCGTTTTGAAATAAGTTATTATTTATTGATATATTGATTGATAAACTAATTATGTTGTTTTGAGATTTACATTTGTCCATGGATTGATTTAATATTACAAATTGGGTGTTTAAGTTGTTAAACACAGAAAGATTCAATCTGAAATTCGATTTAAAATTATTGTTACGATCAATAAATAAATATGGATAATTTATTTTGATAAGATCTTCTCAATTTTATTAAAGTCTATATTTGACCTTGGTAATAAAATTGAGAGTGCATTTAGAATGTATTGGACGGGACCACGTGAAATTAATTTGTGATATTGATCACACAAATTTAATTTCACTTGACTATCGTACATGGGTCCTCAATCCTGAGTGGATAATGGACTTTGATTACTAGCTTGAAGTTCTTTAAGGTATCACGGGAGAGATCAAATTGGTGATCAATATCTCGATACTTTGGGAATTAGAGTGTACTAACGAGGAACATATATTCGCAATATGGAATCCGTCACCTTTTAGATATGATCATAACCTTACTAGTTCTTTTAGTGGACATTTTAATCTGAGTTCAATAATTCGGAAATAATTATCAAATTCAATAATGTGATATGATCACATCGAATAATCAGATAGAAAATGAGAGTTGAGGATTCGTGAATATTCGATGTTGACCTTGAAGGTCTTAATCTTATTTTGATAATAACAATAAATCAATCATGTGTAATTTAACATGTTCTTGATATAATATTATAGATTTCTTATTTGAAAAATCAAAAATAGCATGATTGCTCAAAGGAAGTTTGACAAGGATCATTTAATCAATATCCGATCAAGTCAACGAAGCATTGGACTAAAACCGATCTATTCGAATCAAGATCATTCTTCTACAAGCGTTGGTCAAGTTAAAGAAGATCATTCTCATCACTCACATGCTAGCTATGCATTTCATAAAGCACAAAAGATTAAGGATCATATACTAAAGCTTCAAGGGAAAAGCTTCAAGTGAAGAATCAATTTGAAAAAACAAATCGAAGCATTCGAAGACTCACATATTCGGTAATTGAGTGTTTGCTTAGGATTTATGTAAAGTTTCTTAATTGATTGATTATATAGCTCAAATATGAACTTACATCAATGTTAGATTGATCAAAATCAGTTTGAATCAAAATTTCTTTGAAAACACCATTCTTGCAAAAATCGGTTTTCAAATAATTTCATATTAAATTGATTTGAGCATTTTTTGAGCTCTCATGAAAATAGGTGTCTTAGGATAATATATTTTACCTATCCTAAGCATCAAAATTGATTTTTGAACTTAATTGCAAAAATGTTTATTTTTTCCCTTTCTAGATTCGCTCCGTTTTTGCGCAGTTTTGATCTAATGGTTTGTTGGAGGCCTTATCGGACTCCGATCATTATGAAATTTGGACAGACGTTAGATAACACATTATAGTACTTATATCCAAAATTTCATCAAGTTCTAATGGCTGGATAATGAGATATGATCAAAACAAATCGGGAAAAATTTGCTGTCTGCAGCAATCTATCTAAACAAACCAGCAGAGGTCATCAGTCGACTGATGGGTTTTGCTCAGTCGACTAATGGTCACTCAGTCGACTAAGGAGCCTTGCTCAGTCGACTGATGACCTGAATATAGCCGTTGAGAGTTGTCCTTTTGGCCTTTTTAAGTCTAAATCTTCACCCAAACCCTTCAAACGGCTATATCACTTTTGAGACTATAAATATGACTTTCAAGACTCATTCTAAACACCTTGAATCATTCATATACTCTATTCTTCATCTATCTTCATTATTCAAAGATTCAAGAAATTATTTTTGATCAATCATTAATCTTTTGGGCTATATCATCTTGATCAAATAGGATAACTCTAGTGTGAGTTTCAAATTGTATTCTTTACACACTTGAGAGAGTTATTGTAAATTGGTGAGAATCACCAAACAATTAGATTTCATTGTGAGAGGTAAATCTCATAGGAAAACAAAAAGGTAAATTCTTGTTTAGTTTTTGTGAAAGGTAAATTTCACAAGGTTAGCAAGAGAGTATCTTGTGAGAGTATTCTGGTGTAGCAATACTTGTAGAGTGTGTGAGACAACACTTGTAGAGGTTTGATCTTCACCCGGAAGGAGATTGATTTTAGTGAAAATTCTCGGGGAACTAATCGAGCGCGGATTATGGTTTGGTAAACCAAAACCGTGTGGACAAAAAGCCTTGGACTTTAAATCGGTTCAATCTTTCTTACTCAATCTCTTTATTTACTTGCTACATTATTACTTGCTTTGAGATTGTTTGATTATTTGCTCTTGTGTTTAATTGTTTATTTCCTACATTCCTTGATATATTAGTTTAGTAAATTTGTTTTACTTAAACATTTTTACAAAAGTTTTAAATTCCGCATTAAAGTTTTTAAACCCTATTCACCCCCCCTCTAGGGTTGAAATCCGACCAACATTCGAAAAAGGGCATTTTGGTCAATTCTACTTGTTCCAAATATTTGAGTTGATCGACAGGGGCAACATGTAGGAACGATAGGTCAGATGATTTGATTATTGATTGTTGCTTCAGTGATTTCAATTAGACTATGAGTGCAGTCTCGTTCTTTTAGTGGACTAAAACGTGATTAATAAATTATATCGACTGATTAAAAGTTGACCGAGTCAAAATTAATTTATTGGAGCTTAGTTTAATTAGGTCCGATCAGTGGCTTCACTATTATAGAGCTATATGGGCTTATTACCTTATTTAAAAGATGGGCATAGGTTATGGTACTAGGGTTATTAAGGTTTTTGGGTATGTATGGGTTATAAATAATCATATAAGACTATTTTTCTACCCTAGCAGGCATATGGCGGGACACACACAAAATTGTGAGGTGTGTGTTTTCTCATTATACAAAAAACCTTATTCCTAGGGTAACCTAAAGAAGTGACCACACACTAGGGAAGACTTGAGGGTTTGAACATTTGGAAGATTCAAGAAAGCAGAAGATAAGGATTATTGTAAAGCATGCTACAACAGTAATTCCTCAAACACTAACGTGTTTTAGTAATTATATTTAATCTGGTTGAATGCATGAAATAGATCTAACCATTTAAAGATATGTTTGTTCATCTCATAAAATTAATTTTTTTTTTGACGTTTACATTCTAGGTTCCAACAAAAATGTGTTAGCTCTTATGTATTTGCAAAATTTTAATTTAATACACCATTAAAGCTTTTGAAGGCAGGGGCTGAACATGGTTATATATGTTATGGTGGGTATGTGAAGGAGAATTTAAACTGCTTTTGTTTAATGCTTTGTTTGGCAATGGAGAAGTAAGTGAGGTGAGATGAAAGTAAATGTAAAAATTTAGTTAGATGGCTTGAAAGTAATATTCCACGGAGCTAAAAGCATAATTTAGTGTGTTTATTTAATTTTTTTTTTAAAATAATGCGACTTTATAAGTCAAGGATCTCATTGTAACCGCTTTTGATATATAAATGTCTAAAACAACATAAATTCTGAGTAGATAGGGAAGTGTTCTGATGCGAAACTATTGCATTTGAATAAGGAAAACTCTGATCATGCCCCTTTGCTGGGGCATTTCAGTTAGAAGAAGGGAGAAGATGTTTTAAATTTAAGCCTATGTGGGTCAAATATAAATCCTTTTTGGAAGTGGTTCGACAATGTTGGGAGATACATGTTCTTGGGTCTCCTTGTTTCATTTTTACAAAAAAAGTTCGGGTGCGTTGAAGCAGGTGCTTATTAATGTAAAATGAAGAACTTAATAAAATTGAAGAAGAGAATAGATAATTCTTGAATTGATAATAAATCTAATGTTTTACAAGGAGATATATACATGAGCTAACTAATGCCTAATTTAGATTTACTAAAAATAGCCTAACTAAATAACATACAAATATATAAGCAGTTAAACTAATTCTAATAATAGTTACATGTAGTTGAACTAATTCTAATAACAGCTATGTATAGTTATCTCAACACTCCCCCTCAAGTTGGAGAGTGGATATCATGCAATCCCAACTTGCGTATCATAGGCATGAAGTGGACTTTTCCCAAAGCCTTAGTTAAGACATCCGCTAATTAATTACCCGAATTTACATGTCTAGTGATGATAGAACCGTCTTGGATTTTGTCCTTTATGTAATGACAGTCCATCTCAATGTGCCTAGTATGCTATAAAAGGCAGGATTTGCTGCAATTTGTAAGGCCGCTCTATTGTCACAATACAATGTGGCAGGTTCATGATGAACTATGCCCAAATCATTAAGTAAATAATGCAACCAAGTTAACTCGCAACATGTGCCTGTCATAGCCCGATATTCTGCCTCAACTGACGAAAGAAATACGGTTTTTTGACGCTTCAATTTCCAAGAGATTAGAGATAGCCCAAGAAAGACACAATAACCAATAGTGTATCTTTGAGTAATAGGGCATCCCGCCCAATTCGAATCACAATATGCTCTTATTTTAAAGTCATTGGATGATGAGAAAATGAGTCCTTGGCCTGGAGCATTTTTTAGATAGCGTAGCACACAAAATGTTGCTTCCATGTGGCCTTTGGTTGGATAGTGCATGAATTGTCTAAGAACATATACGGCGAAAGTAATATCAGGCAGTGAAACTATTAAATAAATTAGTTGTCCAATTAATCTTCTATAACGACCAGGTTCATTGAGAAATTCGCCTTTGTCAGATAATTTTATCCCTTTCTCCATAGGTATATCGATAGGAGCCGCACTTAACAATCCTGCATCTTTAATAATTTCCAAGGCATAATTTCGATGCCAAAGAAATATTTTAAATTACCAAGATCTTTAACACAAAATTTGCAATGCAGAAATCTCTTAGTTTTTTTCGATACTTTGAGAATTATTACCAATGATTATAATATCATCAACATATATTAAGAGGACTGTGAATGACTTGCCTTGTCGTCTGGTAAATAGCGAATAATCGATTAGGGACTGAGTATAACTGACGACACAAATAACTTCGGTAAACTTAGCAAACCATTGACGGGAGGCTTGCTTGAGACCATAAAGGGATTTGTGGAGGTGACAAACAAAGTGCTCCTCCCCTTGTCGCCAAAGCCCAGGCGGCAAAGACATATAAATCTCTTCTTAAAGGTCACCATGAATGAATACATTTTTGATGTCCATGTGGTGAAGGGGCCACCCAAACTCAGAATGCATAGCGGCCTACCATTCAGGATGGATGGCAGCCTCAGAATAGGAGGACGATTTAGCAAGAGAGCTAATCTGTGAAACAAAAGACTGATACGCAGGGGAATAACGATGATAGGATATGTAACGAGAGAAAGGATAGCGAGTACCTTTAGTGAGACCTAGAGACAAGGCTGACGAGTGATCGAGGTAAACGGCAGAGCAAAAATAATCACACAATTTAGCCGATGGAGTGGTGTCACGACCATAATGACGAGGGGGGTCAAATTGAAGGACGACAGGGGCTGGGAAATGTGTGGCCAGGAGGGTGATAGAGGGTCGCGCCAGCGATGGAGGAGTAGGCACTACCGGCGATGGCTGTCATAAGTCAAGCGTCGGCTGGGCGCGGGTGGCAGCCAGTGGCGCTACAGTAGGAGGTTGTGGATTAACTGGGTTAGAGACCTTGGAACGACATTGACACGTGTGTATGATTTTGGGACATAAGGGATGATGTGATGGGTCATTTTGGGCGGGTGGTGTTTGAGTAGTGGGTGGGGTATGAGTTGGGTCAAGTGGTGGTTCAGCAGATGGGTTGTCAAAAGAAAGGTCCATATGTAAGGGAAGGGGGCAAAAGGAATGGGCTGGCCCAAGAGAAGGAAAAGTAATGATGGGCTTGTTGGCGTAAAGACAAATGTCTTCATGAAACTTGACGTCTAGTAAAGATTTTTTTTGGTAGATAAATTATAAAGTTTGTAACCCTTTTGCACGCGTGGGGAGCTGATAAAAATGGATAGGATGGCACGAGAATCAAATTTGTGGGTGGGATGAACATCGATAGCTTAAGCTAAACAATCAAATATACGAAGGTGGGAATATGAGGGAGGTTTAGAATAAAGGCGTTCATATGGGGTTTTATAAGCAAGAATTGCCAAAGGCAATCTATTAATAATATTAACGGCGGTAAGTGCACATTCACCCCAAAATTGATGAAGTAAATTAGCATGAAATTTTAAAACTCTCTGCTTACAAAATATGTCGATGTTTACATTCCACAATGCCATTTTGTTGAGGTGAGTAAATACAACTATAGTGAAAATTAATACCGTTATCATTAAGAAATGAGCGAAGTGACAAAAATTCACTTCCATTACCACTTTGAAAGGTTTTAATGCGTGTAGTAAATTGAGTGAAAGCATAATTAAAAAATTGTTTAATAAGTGATTGTGCTTCACTTTTGTGGCGCATTAAAAATATTCATGTAAAACGAGAGTAATCATCGACAATATTAAGAAAATAATGAGAGTCTGTGAGAGAAGAGTGGCGATATGGACCCCAAATATCACAATGTATTATTTCAAAAGGATAAGAAGTAGAAATAGTACTAGAAGAAAAGGGAAAGCGGCTTTGTTTGGCCAAAGGGCATGTAAGACAAACATTATTTTTAACAACGGGAAAATGTAAAAAATTCTTAGCAAGAAAACTTAAACAAGGAGATTAGGTATGGCCAAGGCAGCGATGCCAAAAGTTAGTGGATGTGGTAAGGTTGCACGTAGGTTGGTTTGGAGGTGAGGAAGTGGTGAAGGATGGTTGTCTCTTTGCTATCGCCATTAAATAATATAGTCCGCTACGTTGTCTACCCAAATCAATCATCTTCCTCGTTGCCAGATCCTGGAAAATGCACCAATGAGGGTAGAAAGTAGGTACAGATAAAACATTATGAAGGCAGTATATGAAATTCAAAAGAAATTTTCCTTGCCTACTGATTTTTTCTCTTTCACCGCTAGGCAGTGATACAAATGGTAATGGATGATTTTTAATTTTCTGGAATAAATTGGGCGACGAAGTAATGTGATCCGTTGCCCCGTTATTGATGATCCAATTGCAAGAGGCGATGGGAGATAAACTTGACTTGGCTACAGCATTAAGTTTGGGACTAGAATGCTCTTTTTGATGATCGATGAGGGACAGCAGTTGCTTAAGTTAGTCCTTGGATATAAAAATGGATGGGCCAGAATTAGGAACATTATTAATGACAGCTTGATTAGGAGAATCTACTTTTGGAAGACTCGTTGGGTACTCATGTAATTCATAACAAGTCTGTACCCAGTGATCCGATTGGTGACAGTATGTACACTAGGGCCTGAATCTTCACGACGTAAATTGCGATTACTACTCCCTAAGTGCGAATCGAATTGAATGGAACGGACAGCTCCCCTTTGGCGCTGATCGCACTGCTCATTATGCTGATGTTGCAATAAAAAAATGGCGTGTAGTTGGAGTTCAAGGTGAGCATTGGTCATGGCGGCTAGTGTTTCGGCCGACCAAGACAGTGGCGACGGCCACGGTAGAGGCGTTGTTAGATCAATTGGTCGGAGCACACATCATTCTCTACTTTTCCTCTGTGAAATCGATGCAAAAGCCTGACGAACGGTAAGGAGCACAATCATGAGAAGTGGCTGACCTCATATGACTTGAAAAGACTCATTGAGACCCATCAAAAATTGTATCAATTTTTGTTGTTTAGCTTGAGCACCTTGGACGGGATCAAGAGCTGTGAGTTCGTCTTGAAGAGTTTTGAGTTTCGTGAAATAAGTTGAGATGGAAAACTGCTCTTGGCGGAAGGAGGCTATGTCTTTTTGGATTTTGAAAATACGAGGCACATTCTTTTGAGAGTATTTTTCGGTAAGATCTTCCCACACTTCTTGAGCGGTGGGGTAGTAGATGACGCTGTCGACAATTTTTGAGTCTAGTGTAGTGAGAATCCAAGAGTGGACTATGTCATTACAACGTGACTACTTTTCATGAAGTTTCGGATCGGTTTCTTTGACGGGAACAATAATTGAGCCGTTGATAAAGGACAGTTTATGTTTGGAATTCAAAGTGAGGGTCATAGCCTTTTTCCAACCACTGTAGTTGTCGTCGTTGAGTGTTTTCGAGACCAAGACCAGACCGGAATTATCAGAATGGTGGAGAAAATAAGGGTCTGAAATGGCAGTGATTGCGGCTGGATCAGTACCGGAATTTATTGATGAAGACATGATGACGAACAAGATGAACTACACAAGAAACTAAAGTGTAGCACTTTTACTTGGTAATGATTCAAGAGGATTGACAATAACCGGTTAGCTCTGATACCATGTAAAATAAAGAACAGAAGAGAATTGAAGAAGAGAATATATAATTCTTGAATTGATAATAAATCTGATGTTTTACAGGGAGATATATACATGAGCTAGCTAATGCGTAATTTAGACTTACTAAAAATTATATTTATAATAAATAAATCATCTACACCATAATTCACAAAAAAAAATTAAATCAAGACATGAGTTACCAAACATCTAAAATTTCAATATCCGAAAATGTGCGTATATAAAAAAAATTAGTTAATCCACTTTCTAGTTAAATTTTTTGATAAAATTTGATAACAATGATTTACAAATTATAAATATTATATCCATTAAATTTTATCAAAAAAATTATTCGTGTACTCCTTAAAATAAAGAATTCTTAAATTAGTTAACGATTTTTAAGATAATGACTATCCAAATATGTATACCTAAAACAAAGGGTACCATACATAATGATAAAATCCCGATGTAAAACTCGTAACTAGGCAACTAGCACAACCCTTGTGGGTAAACTCGTAATTTTATTTACCTAAACACGGTTGTACTACCACCCAAACGAAGTTAAAATACATCGTAGAGCAAAAGAATTGAAGCATACATACCTGATCGATTACAAGAAAGAGATTCGATCTCCTTCTTTTCAGTCTCTCTCTCTCTAAAACAGCTCCCTGAGAGGAAAACCTTTGAAATCAACACAGATTACAAAACAGATACCCCCAGCTTCCAAGCTCCGACAACAACTGCCCAGGGCCTCACCAAAGCTCCGGTATCGCAAATTTGTCTTTTAACTACATTCAGAAGCAATTAATAATATACAAATCAGTTTTTGTATTCAAGCAACTAATGATAAAGATCTTGGTGCAAATATATTTTTGCACCAAATTCACAGCCAATTAAAAATGTAGATCTGAGTGCAGATTTATTTTTATACTGCATATAAATTATTGCTAGAACTCTAGTGGCCGGTGGTGGTAGAAATTGTCGGTGAGACTCAAGGACAGCAGTAAAGAAATAAAAGATCATGAAAAAAGGGATATATCTTTTTAGAGGAGCCAATATTACCTAACGACTGTTGTACTGCATACCAAAAGAAGCACAAGAATTAAAATACAGTTAAGAGCAACAGAATTGAAGCGCACACGCCTGATCGATCACAAGAGCGAGCTTCGATCTCCTACTTTCCTTCTTATTTTCGGTCTCTCTCTAAATAGCTTCACTGAGAGGAAAAGCTTTCGAAATCAACACAGAATACAAAAGTGAATTTTGAAGGAGAACCTATATCACTCGTGACTCTGCACATTATAAATAGTATGGATATTTTGATTATTTCAATTATATTTTAGCGTGGTCGATCATAAAGCTAGAGACTTTTTTAAGTCTCCCTGGCCAACCGTGTTGACTTTAAGTCGCCAATGTCCTTTTGCAAATTCTTAATTTATTTATGTAATAAAGAGATTTTTGGTTAGATTTAACATTCTGAAGTTGCTAACCTTGCTTTATAATTAGTTGAAATTTTTCTTAGTCTCGTAAAAGAAACTTTAGATTTGATCCACATATATAGGTGTAATTATCTAACTTGTTAGGACTTTCAATTTGATGCTTCATTGGAGTTATTGAAGGTAGGAGCTTAACATGGTTCAATGATTACTTCTTTGTCGTGAGCAAATCTATATTCATTGAAGGCGAAGAAAACCGCGTAATTCATGTGTCTTTTATTTGATTTATTTTTGATTTGTTATTTTTTATTGTTAAAATTTTAGTCAAGAACATGAGTAGAAATTTCTGATTTGTATTTCAGCAACGACTTAATTTTAATTAAAATTTTAATGTTGAACAATTTTTTACGTATTACATTTACAAATGGGTCAAACATAAATCATTTTTGGAAGTGGTTCAACAATGTTGAGAGATGCAAGCTCCTGGTTCCCCTTGTTTCATTTTTGCAAAAGAAGTTAGGTTGCGTTGAAGCAGGTGCTTATTAAGCGGAACAAATGAACAATGAGGTTTTTTGCAGAATTGATCGGATAATGTGAAGAAGGCAAAAATTCACTACTTTCCAATATAATTATAGTATATAGGTCATTCACTATTTTTCAAAATAATATTTAAGCACATAAAAGCATCACTAAAAAGCATAAAATAAAATAAAATAAAAAATTATGGCTGGCAGAGAATTTTTGAAAAAGTCAAGAAAGAATGTTATCCGCACCGGGGCCCCAGCTTGCAATAAATTTGTCTCCTGCCTTTTTTTCTAGTCCATTCGTTATTTCGTTTTTTCCTCAAAGAGGCACCGACGCTGCACCTTCCTCACATATGATCTCTATGCTTTAAGACTTGTACCTTTCCAACCATAACTGAATGGTAATATTTCTAAAATAATTATTGTTATTGGCTTAATGGTAAAGTAATATAAAAATATTAATAGCAGATAGTATTAGTATAACTCTTAAATGCAATAATTTATTTAGATAAAGACATCATGTTTTACCAATATAAATACTATATCGTCTCAAATTACTAGTTTTTCTTTTTATTTTTGGATGTTTCAAAATAAATGTCTATTTTTTATAAAAGATAAATATATACATATTTTGCTCTTTTGTACTTTTACTTTTCAAGTAAAAGTTTTGAATAAAGAATATAATAAAAAGGGAAAGTCAATGTAAATTAAGCAAATAGTGTAATGATAATGTTAGGTCTTTAATAAGTTGGATTTCCTAAAAACGACCAGCAATTTGGGACGAAGGGAGTACTAAACAAATATTCAATTCTAATGTCCAACCCGATTTGAAAATTAAAAATTATGTGCTAAAATATTGTTTAAATTAAAATTTTACTATGGAAGTTGATTTTTTATTTTTATTTTTTATGTATTATATTTATAAATGAGTTGGAATGTAATACGTCCATTTATAAATGTATACAAGTCGGATGAGATCCCAAGCGGATTAAATGGCGATACATATATCTGATTTATCAATCAAAAGTTTTAATGGATATAGATCATATTGGATAAATGGATTTGGTATCACTTACCATATCTTTTTCGAGGTGATAAACGGATGAATTTTTTTTATAAAATTTGGTGGAAGTGATTTAGTATATCACCTCTCCAAAAAAAAAAAAAAAAACTCAATTGGAAAGTTGGTTAACTGAAAAACTCAATTGATATATGTGTGCATTCCTAAACGTTGAAATTTTAGATTTTTGATTAATCAGCTTCCCGTTTGAGTTTTTTCATAAAAATTTGTCAAGATAATATATTCTTTATAGGATCATTCTTGTCAAGTTTCATGACAAATTTTTGTCTTTCAAAATGAATGTTCTCAATTGATATATGTGTGCATTTCTAAACGTTGAAATTTTAGATTTTTGATTAATCAGCTTCCCGTTTGAGTTTTTTCATAAAAATTTGTCGAAATAATATATTCTTTATAGGATCATTCTTATCAAGTTTCATGACAAAAATTTATTTTTATCTTTCAAAATGAATGTTCCTAAGAGAATAAGAGAAGGGAACTATCTATACCTAAAACAAAGAGTACCGTATATGCATAATGATAAAAATTCCCCACGTGAAAATCTCGTAACTAGCACAAACTTTATAGCTAGACTCGTAATTAAAGAATAGAAGCGCACACACCTGATCGATCACAAGATCGAGCTTCAATCTCCTACTTTCCTTCTCCTTGTGTTCAGCTCTCTCTAAATAGCTTCACTGAGGAAAAACTTTTGAAATCAACACAGAATACAAAAGTGAATTTTGAAAGAGAACCTATGGCCTTAAAGCTAGAGGGTTTTAAGTCTCCGCAAGTCAACTGTGTTAACTTTAAGTCGCCAACGTCGTTTTGCAAATTCTTTATTTTTGTAATAAAAGTTTTTTTGGTTCAATTTATCTGTGCTCAAGTCACTAAATGTGCCTTATAACTAGTTGACATCCTTTTTATTTTAGGTCGTCTAATTACAATCTTGTTATGACTTTTAATATGATGCTTAATTGGAGTTATTGAAGGCAGGGGCTTTACATGGTTCAGTGATTACATTTATGTGACGACTTTCAATTTGATGCTGCATTAATTGGAGTTCTTGTGGTGGGTACATTTGAAGGAGCACTTAAAATGTTTTTGTTTAATGCTTTGTTTCACAATGGAAGAGTAAGTGAGGTGAGATGAAAGTAATTATGTACTAACGGGATGTGTTGATTTCATAGTGATAAAAAGAATAATTTAATAGATTTTTTAAAAAAACAATTCTTAAAAAACGAGATTTTTAGTGGAGGATCTCATTGTAACCATTTTAAAGTACATAGTGAATTATTGCGACTTGGAATGATCATGAGTGAATCCATACTCATTAAGGGGGAAGAAAACAACGTAATTCATGCCTCTTTTGTGTGATTGATTTTTGATTTGTTATTTTTTATTGTTAAAATTTTAGTCAAGGATAAATTTTACTAAAAAATTTATGTGTTACACAAATTAAAGATGACTCTCCTCCCATATAGGGATTTGGAATCCAAAATAAGGTTGAACTCAACTTTAATCGGGTTTCTAACATTTATGTCCTCACCACAAGCTGTTTTTGAAAACTTGTTTTCACTCAGGATCTTCTAACTCCTCTAAAAAACTTTCCACTAGCTTAAGATGAAGTTGCGAAATTTGTTCAAGATTTACATGAATGATTTACATGAATGTGCAGGTTCGCCACGAGGCTCGCATACTCCACCAGCTCGAGGCTTAAATTTTATGTTTTAATAGGTTTACTTTCTTGTTAGAATTTTATTAGGACTTTATTTTTATTTATGTTTTGTCTTTCTTATTGTCTTATGATTACTTTTCTTGTACTTGAATTATTGTCTAAGGATTACTTTTCTTATTGTTTAAGATTATTTGCCATATATAAAGGTGTAGAATGCTAGACTTTATTCATCAATTATATTATCCTTCTTCTTTAATAAAAATTTAGAATTTTACCCTCTCTCTCTTAGAAATTTTTACCTCGTTCTTGGAATCCTATGTTAGTTTCTTATCCAATAATCTCCCTGCATCACAAGATCTCAGCTTACATTTACTCATTGTCATTGCTTTCAGACAATAAAAGGTTATCAAAGTACCAAATTGCTCATGCCATGGAAAAAAGGGAAGTTAAAAGTAATCGTAAAACATTTAACTATTGTGAGGAGTTAAAAATAAGGGAAGAAAAAAAAAAGTATGAGTGATTTGGTAAACGTTTCAATCTTTTTATTTTTTCTCGGTAACTTAAATAGAACATGAACTCACAAATTACAGCGAGAGCACCTTATTTCATGGGTCAATTGTAAAATAGTCTCCCTGCATTTCCCAATTATTTGTAATCTACATAATTCCCACATGCCTTCAATTCGAACTTGATCACACTCATTCAACATAAAAGTAACTTCCTTCTCCATTTTTATAATTGCAAGACATTGTGCCAATTAGTCAACGTGAACATTATAGAACAATTAGAGGTAGCCTAATTTGGCGTACCTTTGGCACTACAGTTTATACATTTTTTTGTCTCCGTCCTTAAAAATGCATCTTTCATCCCTCAAGTAAACTTGTAATGTCCCTAAAGTATCTCCACTCCAGTTGGACTATAATGACCACTCACCCAATGTCGCAGAAGAGACAAACAGGATAATAGTTCCATGGCGAAATGATCAAAATCTCTGTTACCACCGGTAGTTTATGAATTACAATTGTGCATTAGTGCTTTCACATGGCTGAGGAGAAAGGGTTAAAAGTTTTAAAGCTACAAAAAGAAGCAAACCTCGATGTTGATAGTGGAAGGCACACGCCTAATATAAATAAGCTGAAGGAGTTGCAAAGAACATACTTTTATTATCTTTGGTGTTCTAGTTTTCAAAGAGAATTGATGAAGCCATGAAAGGTTAAGAAAATGCAAGAGAGAAAGAGACATCGGTAGTAGGGAAAGGAGGAAAAGACTAGAGAGAGAAACACTTTGAGCATGTGAGAGAATTAAAAAAAAATGAAGAAGAAGAAAGGAAAGAGGCAATGGGAATCACGTAGGTGGGGGACAAATGTGATGGTGGTAGCTTTATGGGAAGAGGAAATAAGATAAAAAATGACAACACTCTATATCTCTCTTTAGATATTTAAAAAAAAATATTTTTACATAAATAACCGGTCCGGTCCAGTTTTGTTAGTGTTTTTATTCATAAAACCGAAGATCGGATCGAACTATTTTTGTCGGTAAAAACTTGGACCGAACCGGACCATTGTATGTATAAAAATAAAAATAAATTGTATTTTTTGGCCCTGTTCGGTTCTTTTCTTGAGCACCCTTAACTATAACGGTCCAATCTGGTCCAAAATTTAGTGGACTGATTTGAATCGATCCAGTCTTCGGTCTTCCCTAATAATAGTGCAAAAAAGGGGACTGAACCGGTTAAATTTATATAAATAATTTCATTCTTTTAAAATATATATAGTTTTTTTTATCAAACCTTAACAATCATTCTTCCTCTCCCACAAGCCACCCACTCCTTTGCGCCTCTCTCTCTTCAACGATCTCCTCCTCTCATTAAACCACTGCCGCTTCCTCTCCTCCACTACTATCTCTCCAACGATCTCACACCATGGTGCATCCCTCGTTGTCTTCGAAATATCGAACCATTCTCGCCACCAACTCTACCACACCATTCTCCTCTCCCCACCGGTACCCCTCTTTCTCTCTCTTATTTTTCTCTCATCACTCTTTGTTTTGGACCTTTGTCCTAATTTTGGGTTAGTTATGAAAAATGAGTAAGAAGTCTATAATTTTTAAATTAAATTAGATCTTTAAATATGTAGATCTGATTTTGCCAACCTAGTTTTTTTTTTGCCATAATTTCTGGCCTGATCAATACGGTTTGGTCTAGTCTCAAAATTAAAAGGACCGAAATGTTCTGTCCGGTCTGCCGTGCCGGTGAACAGTCCAGTTGAACACCCCTAATATTAATTACCTCAAGCTTGCCTCACACCCACACATGTAGATATATATATATATATATATATATACAGCGCATTTCCTATATGGATTGGTCCAATAAAAGTGGCAAAGGCATTATCATATATTTCTCTCTTTCTCCCTCTCTATTAAAAAAGCAACATGTTTTTCTCTTTATTTTTCCTCTATCTCTCTTTATAAATTTCTTCTTTCCCATCCTTTTTTACTCTATCTTTCTTCTTCTTCTTCTTCTTCTCTAATATATCAAGGTATGCACAACTATATGAAATCTCAGTCTCTCTCTATCAAAATCGAACAATGAATTTATCACCCTCGACACACACATCTAGCCAAATCAGGTTGCCATCTTCATCTAATTATAAAACCTTAATGGAATCCTTAATCAAACCTAAATTGAAGCCAAAACACACTCAATCTAGCAAATCAAACCCAAATCAAGCCATTTACAACACCAAATTTTCAAGCCATGGTTTAAATGTGATTTTGGTTTTAAATAGAAAGAGAGGGAGAGAGAAATTGGATGAAATCCTAACCCATGATTTGGGTTTTAAGCCTTGGTAGTGTGATTTGGATTTTAAAAAATAAAACCAATATTTATTAAAATATTAGATGTAGTTCTGGATTTAAAAAGGTGTATCGTTGTCTCGGAGTTGCCTTTTGCTTTAAGAGGAATTTTGAATTTAAATAGGATGGGAATACCCAATTTAAGATGCATTAAATTGTAATATGAGTAAGGATCTAGATGATTCTCAGATCCAAAAATGTAGAATTACTTACTTAGATTCTTAGAAAATGAGTGAGAAAATATAAATAAGAATTTAGAGATTATAGAGAGAGAAAACGATATTGATATATTTCATTGATTGATATTAATAGTACAATTATAGCCACATTATATAAGGTACTCACTTAAACAATACACAAATGACATCACTATACTTACATGGTTGCCCTAACAATAAATCTCAGATTTTACTCCTCAATTAAACCTTTAATCGCAATCCTCATAGTGTCTTCCCCTTTAACAATCCTATTCCTCAAAGATTGAAAATGTAAGTGACCTTCATAGCCACAATTCTTCCAGGATCAAACACAAATTGAGAAAATAAATTAATGACAAGTATCAATTGCATCTTCATTTATCTTGTTATGCTCATAATGTTCGTTTATATCAACCATATATCAAAATTTCATTGTACATTGTAAATCCTTGATGATATGTACATCATTTGGCACTTCAAATTCTGAATTCATTATACTATTGTTCAATTCAATAAAACCAATTCCATATTCAGACAATTTTAAAACCTCTGTTTTTATGGCTTCTTTTTAGTATATTTGCAGGATTCAAAATATAAAAACCTTTTGACAATTAAAACATTATTAATCAAATGACTCAATAGACCCAAATCCATTTGTTCTGCATAGTTTGCTTTGATTTGTAAACTACCAGCTGAGATATTATTGATGTCATCATTGTTTTCAATCACTTATTTAAAAGAGCTCTCAAGTTTTAAAAGGCTTGTAATATATTTGATCTTATAAATGTAAATCACACATCAAAATGTGGTGGAAACCTTGAGACCCATATATGTGCACCTGGGAACCTAACTGGTAGGACGCGTTTTGGGGGGTGAGTGAGATCATGTAACTCTGCCAAGAACAAAACCGTGAGGGTAAGTAGGACCATGTAGCCTAAAGCGGACAATATCTTGCCAAGGTCGGAGCCCAGGGTGTTACAAATGGTATCAGAACGGACCCCATAGAGTACGGTGTGTCGACGAGGGCGTCGGTCCCCTTGAGGGGGGACGGGGGAGGATGTAAATCCCACATCGAAAAGTGGGGGAAATCTTGAGACCTATATATGTGCACCTGGGAACCTAGCTGATAGGACGTGTTTTGGGGGGTGAATGGGATCATGTAGCCATGCCAAGAACAAAGCCGTGAAGGTGAGTGGGACCATGTAGCCCAAAGCGGACAATATCCTGCCAAGGTCGGAGCCCAGGGTGTTACAATAAACTTCCTTTGTGTAAGAATTGAGAGAATTGGAGAAAAGAAGATGGCTTACTTCCATCCAGTGATTACCATTTCCTAAACTTACAATCTGCTTTATTTTTAGCATAATTGTAAAATTCATAATATAAAAACCCTTTGACAATTGAAGCACTATTAATCAAATGACTCAATAGACCCAAATCCATATGTTCTGCGTAGTTTGCCTTTATTTGTAAACTACCAGTTAAGATATTATTAATGTCACCATTGTTTTCAATCACCTCTTCATAAAAGCTCTTAATTTTCGAAAGGCTTGGAATATATTTGATCTTATAAACTTCATTTGTTTAAAAATAGAGAGAATTGGAAAAAAGAATATGGCTTACTTCTAGCCATTGATTACCATTTCCTAAACTTACAATCTGCTATATTTTTTTGCCTTTCCTCCGAAGCGGATTTAGTCTTATTTTCCTTCTAAGGATCTGCTTCAATTTTAACCACATTTGATGCAGGTATAGGTACTTTTAGTATACCCTTGTCTTTAATATCTATAACTACTGCATTAGGACTAATTTTATATTGAACCCCTAATTGCATCTTCACCCATGCTTCAATTTTAGCTGTGAGAGAATCAATAGTGGCTTACATCCGATGTAACCTCTATTCAACTTGATGTTGCATAGCCTTTTTTTCTGTATTATTGAACTCCATATGCCTCTTCAATTGGTTGGTTGTTATACCACCAACCATCGAATACCTAGCAAGGTCACAGTACCTCTGATACTACTTGTAAGGATCTGGATGATTCTCAGATCTAAAAACTTACAATTATTTCCTTACACTCACATGGCTGCCTTAACAATAAATCTCCTATTTTACCTTTAAGTAAACCTCTAGTCCCAATCTTGATAATATGCGATTCCAAATTTAACGAATGAAATCTCAAGGTGCCACTTTCTTTGTTGAGAGAGAAATAGAAGAATGAAGAAGAGATAGGGAAAGAAAATATTTATGAAGAGAGAAAAATCTATTGCTTTTTTAATGGAAATATGGGGAATTGAGGTGTTTTCGGTTTCGAACAGGATAAAAATTACGAGACCTAAACCGAATTTGAAAGTAGTTCATTTTGATTTCGATTTTGATTTCTAAATCTTCCAAACTCAAATCCGAACCAAACTTTTCGGTTGAATTTCGGTTTTATTTGATTTTCATATTTTTTTTAAATAAATAAAATTGTAGGAGAATACTTATTTTAGTCAAAATAATAATAACTATGTACTTGTTCATACTTATTTTGAATAGCAAAATACTAACTCATACATTTATAATATAGTTTCAATATTCATGATAGCTCAAATAATCGAATTCTCAGTAGACCTTGTAAATTTTTAGACGTAAAATTTTAAATAGTGAACTAATATTATTTTCAAGTCATATATGTAATGATTCAGTTTAGTTCAATGTCTTTGTTTTGGTTTTTTTTTGTTCAATTTTTGGATTCGCCACAACACCCTTAAGGAGAATTGCCTTTGCCTCTTTTTTTTGGATCAATCTGTTCGAATTGGTTTATGTATGAAATACAGCGGATATTTATATATAGGACAAAAATAGAAAAACAAATTAAAATAAACAAATAACGTAGGAAAATGCATAACTCATCCATATATATATATATATATATATATATATATATATATCCACACCAAAAATGAAAAAGGGTTGCAAGAATTTAGCAGGAGATTTATGAGAACTTTCAACATATATAGATTAATGGAAACTCACATTTGCATTTGAAACAATCCAAGAACTCAAATTACAATATGATAATAATCAGAATACAAGAAAACCCACAGTTCAGAATGTCCAATGGAAATTAAAAATCACAATCACAAACAGTCCGAAATGAATTATTAATGTTTTTAAACAACCATTAAAGTTTTTCATTTTATTTATTTTTTATTGCACACACCGGGGATAGCTTGCATAAATAGGAGGGTCACGGATAACGGACTTATTTAGCAACCAGGACTCCGCTTGAATTTCAATTGAATCCTTTACAATTTATATGCCTGGACAACTGAATAAAAGAAAATGTATTACAAAGGGGGAAAACCAAAAGTATATTATGTAAATAGACAAAAAATAATTACCAAGCAATATATATAGAGAGAGAGAAGGCGAAGAAAACCTTAATTTTTAGACTTCCAACTTCCCCTGATTCTTCTTCTTAGCTCTCCTACGTATTTTCAGGAGCCACGGATCTGAAAAATAGTAACGGGGGTCTAGTATAAATTTGACAATACTTTACTCACCAATAATAAGTTTATATTCGATCTTCAAGAATTGAAATAATATATACTTACTCAATATTAAAAATCCGAATTACTCAATACTAAAAAATCAAATAAAAAGTGGAAGTAAAACCAAGTGCTATTGAGAGTAGAAATAAAATAAGACTAGAAATAATGGCTAACAATATATATGTTACTATAATTAATTATTACTATTTTTATTAGTATGGTAATTCTAAATAAGATGAAAAGAAAAATTGTATATAATTCTCCAGAAAAGAAAAGAAAGAGAGATGTGGATGCTAAGAAGAACAATATCATTTATTGTTGAGATTGTATAAGAAGAACAAGGCATACCTTTGCCTCTCATTTATGTGTCGAATGGTATTATTGAGATTGCCCATCCAAACCGATTCATCTTCAAAACTTACAGACTCAAGCTTTGGTGTGGTTAATGATCCGGAACAGAAGTTGTTCATTTTGGGGCACTTATCGAAGATGGACACTTTCTCCAGCAATGGGAATTCAATATCATGGTTTCCTTCGCAGAATGCTGTTAGGTTTTCTAGTTTCCGAAGAGTTAGCGAGAGCAAGCGAGGGAATACAATTTTATCTGTATTCTCAATCTCAGAACAACACTCTTCTTCTTCCTTTTGAATAACAACTTCCATCATATCACAGTGCCCAAATTTTAGATTTTGTAGATTCATAAGCATTCTGGCCACAGAAGGAGAGAAGAGGAACCTCAATTTGCGACATTGATGGACACCCAATTCTGTGAGTTTTTGGAATACTTGGATTCCTTTGGGGACCTTATTCCATGTTAGAATATTCTCCATGTTTTCCCTTTGTATCACTATATATTTGTTAGTCTTGTATTGTTAAGATGGAGTGATTGTAACAATGTAACCCCTTGTGGATTTCTTGCTCATTAATATAATTTCTCTATTTCAATGTTGTATAATTTATCATGGTATCAGAGCTAGTTTAATCCTTCCTCCTTCATCTTCCACCATTACAAACTCACTGTCCAAATTGTCCAAATTCTCTGCTATCCTCCTTTCTATCCCTCTCTCTCTCTCTAGCAAACGTGATGCTAGAACATCCACGGGAGACTTAATCCAAGGCCTCTACTGTTTCTCAATCCCCGGCATCGTCGCCGACTATTTCTCCGACCGCGAACTCCGGTAGCTTCGCTGCCAGCTTCTTCCACCGCACCTACTTCATCAACAACAACAACCGCGCCACACGCGCATCTCCGAATCCCTCCGGCGCGCCCTCTCGCAGCGCCATCCAGATACCATGCCAGATCAGATCTGACAAATACATATGCTTAATCGCATCTTCTACCTTCGCTGTCTCCGCCACTGCCGCCCCCACCGCCTGAAAATACGACTCAACCGCCGACACCCAAACCCCTTCCGGGTGTCCCCTTATCAACCACCATCCCCCTCAGCTCCTTCTTAGCTCTCACCACTCCTTGTCTTACCCAGATCCATACTTCTATCTCTCATACTTCTCCTTCTCTCACACCACCACCACCGTCCCCTACCGTCGCCGACTAGTGGCGAACCGTCACACTCTACACCGAGTCTTTTCCATCGTCGGTTTCATAGAACCAAACACATTCTCCACCACCGGAGCCGGCGACACATCAATAGCTGTTTGGTAGCTTCCTCACCTCTTCAAACTCAAGTTGGTCTCTTCATACCCCTTGAGTTTGAGGGGGGGGTGTTAGAAAATATTCCCCTCCAACATTCTCCTTATTTTCCTCCTTATTTCTCTCCTTGGTTTCCTCCCCTTTTCTCTCCTTATTTTTCTCCATGTTTTTAGGTTGTCTAGACTTTAATGATTTGCTTGTTCATCAATGGTTATAATTTGTTTTCCCTTTGTATCACTATATATTTGTTAGTCTTGTATTGTTAAGATGGAGTGATTGTAACAATGTAACCCCTTGTGGATTTCTTGCTCATTAATATAATTTCTCTATTTCAATGTTGTATAATTTATCATTCCACAAACATCTCAACTCATGTAGAACCCATATATCAATTGAATCTAGTCGACCAAGCATAGTCACTTCTGCCGCATGCTCTTCCGAAAACTCTAGTCCCTCGAAGTCAAACAGTGTTTCCATTGAATAACAAAACGATACTTGGAGTTTTTGAAGATTTACTAACAGTTTTATCGCCTCAAATGCAGCAACGCAACGGAGCTCAAAACTCTGGTGCAGGTCCAGGACTTTTAGTTTGTACAAGGAGCCTGGTTGCATTTGGCCCCCCACTATCTGTACGACGTCGATACTACGAATATACAGTGTCTCCAAGCTAGGCATCGAAACCTGCAAGCAAGCAGCATCCTATCAGTATTAACTTTGTTAATAACAACATTTAAATCTGGTTCAGAATGTTTAGATTGAGACTTGTCAGCGAGTAAGTTCATGTTGGATCTAATTAACGAATGAAGGTAATTTTGCCTCAACTCGAAACACGACCCGATAATTTATCTGTTTTCCAAATTCACAACCTCCCCAGTGGGGGAGGACACAGACCATGCATTTGAAGTTAAAGCTCTTGGGCACTAAGAACAATTATACTTTTATATATCATACTCTTTTGTTTATGAAAATATTAGTTTTTTAGGCTCTGTTTGATTGTTTGATTGTAAATTTGGAAAATGAAAATAAATTTAGTTAGTTTGTATGAAAATATAGAAAATAAGGTAAGAGACGTTACTCATTTTATGAGTATACGTCCTCCATCCTTCAGTATTTTTGGTGGAAAATTTTTACTCACCACCAAGCAAAGAAAATTTCTTCATGGAAAAGCTTGAAAATCAAGAGAATATCACTTCTATCACTTAACTTATTTTTCATCTTTTCACCAAAACTAATTCTATCTATTTTCCTTTTCCACCTTGCAATCAAACGGAGCCTTAAGGAATTAAAAGTATTCTCCACTCGATCGCTGGCCACTATCCAGAACATATATGCCTCATTGAATATGGATCTATTAACTGAATATGATGCAGAGTATCAATTCAAAAGCATATAACTATCAATATGTTGAACTAAATTTACAAAAAAATTTACCCCATTGAATAAAGGGTCCATCAAGGTTATTGTCCAGCGCCAGAGCTAAGAATCTGTGATATTGGGAAGAAGCTCCGAAGACTTGTACGGTTGAGGTGGAGGTCGTTCAGTTTTGGGAACTCAATCATCTCTGCACCTTCTTCGTTGTTGTCATCTTCAGCTCCATCTCTGGAAACAATTTCTTGCAGCGTCCAACAGTGGTGTATGCTAAGTTTCTGGAGTTGCACCAGGCATCTAACTACGGATAGTGAAAAGAGACTTCTTATTTCCCTACAATACGCTATTTCAAGAACCTTAAGGTTGACAAGGCATGGAGATTGAACTTGACCCCTCCACAAATGCCTCATCGCATCTGCATCCGACAGAACCACTGTTTCTAGATTACACATTGACCTCGCTGGAAGATTTCCACGGCATATCTCTATCAGATCATCGTTGTGATAGATACGGAGATTCTTCAAGTTCATAAAAGCATCTTCATCAGACTCATTAACCAGGTACTTTAAACCCTTCACATGGAATAAGGTAAGCAATTCAGTTCTCCTTATTAAGGCATTCAGCGTGAACTCTGAAACCAAACCCACATCAACTTTTCTCAGCACCACTTTATTAGAAAATTCATATCCACAATAATTAGTGTTAATTTCATCTATTGAAATGCAGAATCTCGTCAACCCCTCAAAAGAGAAGCCCTTTAACTTTATGAGGACAAGCTCTGGTTCCGACACAGAAAGTTGTAATGTCTTTAGACGAGACAGTTGAAAGTAGCTCCGTAATGCTTGCACACTGCCCCTGATTGCGTTTCTCAACTCCCCTCCCATGGAAGTAATCTCCCATGTACAAATCTTCGAGTTCACTTAAGCACGACAAGACACTTGATGGTATTAAACCCACTTTACAACTCCCCAGATCTAACGACTTCAGATTACTAAGTTGGGCTATTTCACTTGGCAATACATCAATTTTAGACCCATAAAAGCTGAGAATTTCCAGTCGCTGCATGCTTCCAATCAACTGTATATTACTGCTGAAATAACAACCCTCCAGACACAATGTTCGGACATTCGTGAAGAACTGGAGTGCTTTTGGCTGGTTCTCAAGCGGCAACATCTGTTCAGAATCGAAGTCAATAAATTGCCCTTCAAAAGAAACAACTCTGAGTTCTTTCATACCTCCAAATTTGTCTCTTGATATTTGTATTGAACCTTTAGTGGAAAGCTGCAAAAGTTGAATCTTCGGACAATCCAGACCAGGCGGTAGCTTAAGCTCGTCTTTGGACTCTATCGAGATCGCAGTACAAGGTTTAACTATATCATTTTGCAACAGCACTTTCAACTTGGCATCATGTCTTACCAGATATACATGCTCACCACTGGATGCTTCTTTTAAACCAAAGTCACGCACAACATCGTGCATTTTCACGTGCCCTCCACTATCACTGGGTAGCAGTAAATAGCAACTTCGTAGTTGAGCAACCAATGATTGTACTCTGGTTCTACACACCACCAAATCTTGAATGTCTTCGAACAACCTTAACCCCATGGAATATCTGACTAACCGTTCAATTGGAATGTCACTATCTTCTGGGAAAAGGCAGCATAGCAGAAACAACCGTTGGTGTTGGTTGCTTTCCCTTTTCTCGGTAGAACTTTGGTTTCCTCCAAGATAGTCATAACTCAGTCTTAAGCTTGAGTACACATTCCTTTCCATTCCTTCGATGCTTGTTACAGTGGACCTTTTTAGTTGTCCAAGTGCATCATTCCATACATCCATTCCCCTACCTTTTAGTGCAGTGCCAACCGTTACAATTGCAAGTGGTAGACGTCCACATTCATTCACAACTTCTTTTGCAAGGGAACGTATATCGGCATTCTCCACACGGTCTCCTACCTTTTCTTTGAAAAGGGCCCACGCTTCCTGGTCAGACAAGAGCTGGATCGTGAAATTAATTTGGGTGTCCATTGAATTGCACACGTGTTCATCTCTCGATGTTAGTAAAACTTTGCAACCCTTGCGGTCACCTTGACCTCCAACAGGAATTCCGAGTTCCCCAAAATCAATTTGTTTCCAAACATCGTCCAATATTACAAGAGTCCTGCTAGCTTTTGTCAGTCTTTCACGAAGCCGTTTCCCTCTTTCATCAATACTGTTCTTCTCGTCTAGTTCCAAACCCAACATGCTTGCAAGTTGATCCTGAATCTTTGTCAAATCTTGATTTTGAGAGACCACCGCCATCGCAACCTCATCGAACAAATTCTCGGCTTTTGCTTTGTCACGAATTTCTTTAACCATTCTTGTCTTTCCCACGCCACCTAAACCACATATCCCAATCTTCGAGATTGTTTCATTCTTCAAAGCTTCAACAATTTCTTTGGTCTTTGATTTCCGGGATTCAAACACCTCAAAACCAGCGGTTGATGTAGACGCCACCACACCGGCAGGAAGTGCAGGATACGACAACTTGGTATGCTTTTCTCCTTCTTTTTGGAGTTCACTGACGACCACAGTTTGTTTCACGGCTTTCCTGCTCTGCAAGTAGCGCTGCTTCAGATTCGGACACCATCCGTTCAAACACCCATTTTTAACTAGGTGTGTGCCTCCAACAACTTCATGTGCCTCCCTTTCGACCTCTTCCACATGGCCTAGCCAAGCCTCAACATCTGGTCCGATTTTTTCCAGATTCCTTTTGGCTGCATCAACTGATAGCTTCACACCATCTCTCTTATTTTGAAGATCCTGAACTCCATCGGTCAAACTCTTAATGTTGCTCTTGTAGCAGAATAGATATGAAAACTGTCTTGGATCCACACTACATTCTCCAAAATCTGAAGGCAATAGCCATTTCTGAGCAATTTGCATCTCTTTCTTTGGCAACTTTGGAATCTGGTCGGATTCCTTTTGGCTGCATCAACTGATAGCTTCACACCATCTCTCTTATTTTGAAGATCCTGAACTCCATCGGTCAAACTCTTAATGTTGCTCTTGTAGCAGAATAGATATGAAAACTGTCGCAAAATTGGATCCACCAATTTTTGTGCTACATTCTCCAAAATACTGAAGGCAATTTGCTCAGCCATTTCTATCTTTGGCAATATCACTAGAGCAATTTGCAACTTGCAATTGAATATGGCCACCGGGTAATATGCCTGCACAATAGAAATACAACATGAATTAGGCAAACTAGTTACAATTTTTCTTGGCAATAGTAAAATATTGCGATATCTCCTGCATTCAATTGTTAAAGTTTATTTTTCTTAAATTTATTCCAGTTTCCCGAAAATTTATGTAAGGTGTATTAAATTGCACTTCTTTTCCTTGGAAGCCGCCTAAAATTTGTTATTTAGTTCCCATCTTTAACGATGTTGGATTGCATGTTTTCCCAACTAATTAGTATCCCTATTACAACCATGTTTAATATAAATTTCTCATTTTCTATGTAATTCAAAAATCACTGGACCTCTATGTTTTTGTTTTCAGTGGATAAATTTTCACATAAATAAATTAGTTCCTCAAAACTCAATTGGAAATTGGTATCACTTTGATAATGTGTAATTGCAATTCACGCTTATTATATGTAGCATCCATTTTTCAACTTCCTGAAAAGCACAAAACATTAATTCAGCGGTAGGAGGGGCTTATCGGGCTAGGTGGACACAACAATCGGGTTCAATAACTACGCCTATGTGGATCAAATTCAGGATCTCCAGTTATAAGAACGAGAAGTGTTGGAATAGAGGTCGGGTCGCCCATGACGGGGTTGACCTGGACCATTATAGTACAGATCTTCACTGCTCCACTACCAACGTACGAATTCAGAAGTTGTTAGTAGTGGATAAGGGAATGAAGGCTGGAGTATTATCCAAGTCTTATCCTCTTTAGTCATTTTACTATTAACGCTAATGAGCAAGTGTAACCCTAATTCTATACATATAAATAAAAGAGGGCAGGCTCAGGAAAAAGGGTTAGTTGCTAGGTATTTGGGCGAGTAGTTACTAGTTTATTTAATCTGTTTTAGAGAGAAAAAGCTTGTAACACCATTGATACTGCCTTAAGAGCTCGATACAATAATCACACTCATAAACGAAGGATGTACTCCTAGATCAGCATAAACGCTGCCTAGAGAACCTACCGTACCCAAAAAATTCTCTCGTCTTAACTCACCTTCTTTTCAGTTCACTCAAACTCGTTTCTCGAATTATCTTAATAGGTCGGGCTATAAAATTTACGCCACCTACGTAACTAAAGTTTAAATATGTCTAGAATATTAATAGTAATACAAAACTATACCAAGTCATAGTGTTTTAGCCCACTAAATTAGAGTTCAATTATAAATTTTAAAACCGTGTTTTAAACTAAAGGCCAAATGAAATTGTGTTTAATAGGCCTATTTGTGAATACCAAAAAGAAAAAGAAAAACACAAAGGGTCCGTTTGATAACAATATGAAAAAAGAAAATAAAAACAGTTGATTTTTGTAAGAAGTTGAAAAATAAGTTCAGACATGTAGTGACATGATTTCTTACCTTGTGGCTTTTTCCATAGAGAAATTTTCTTTGGTGGTTGAGAAAGAAAAAAAAATCACAAAAAATTATAAAGAATGGATGACATCTACCCATAAAATGAGTATGAAATGGAGAGCATCTGAACTCATGCCTCAACTTATTTTTTTAACTTTTTACGAAATCAAGTGTTTTTATTTTTCTTTTCTATATTGTTATCAAATGGAGCCTAAGTGTTGTTTGATTGAATTTTTAAAAGATATTTTGGGTATTCTTTTTTTTAGAGAAAAAAAATCGTATTTGTTTCACTCATTTTAAAATCTTCATTCTAAAAATTTCATTCAAGTGAAAAGAATCTTTTTTCTTTATTTTTCTTTTTGTATTTTAGAAAAAAATTAAGAAATGAATAAAAACCGATGATTAAATTTTTTGTAAAATTTTAAAAATAATGTACCGCATACAAATCGAATTGAAAAACAATTTTAAAAAACAATACTTAAAAATAAATTTTAAATTAATCATTTAAAAACTTCAACCAAACAAAAATCTTCCCACATAAACCAACATGTTTTGTTCGTTCTTTTGTAACTTGGGGTATCTAGACAACATAGGTATCCACTTCAAATTATAAGTCTACATCTAAAAGTCAAAAGTACTAAAAATATTTCAAAAATAACCATAGTTACCTTTTCATTTAAAGAGCTGAGGGAGAATGTGACGAGCTACCAATGTACGTGGTAGTTAGCTATTATAATAGAAGGTAGCTTTGGATAATTATATTTATCACAGGAATTTATGTTATATATCTATATTATAAAATAAAGATTTTTTGTAATAAAATAATAAATCAATCCAATGTTTTATATTAATTTGTAATGGTGTTAACACTTTTAGACCATTAGATCACCTTTATACTCACAACAAGATGTCAAATCAACTCAACATTTACTCACACACTAAACATATACACAAATATAACTCTTACATCTCTCTACTTTTCTACAACATTTCTCTCTCATCAAATTTTTAAAAAACTTTCAAATGCCATAACTTTAAATTTACAAATTTAACTTTAATAAAATTTATATATTTGAAATATATTTATCAACATCTACAAATATAAAACATTTCAGGAAAAAGTTATAAAACATTACAAATATAATGGCATAAAACTTATAAAACATTAAAACTATAATTGTATACTTAACGTATTTCTAACTCATTAGTTATTGAAAATATACATTTCTCTCTCATCAAATTTTTAAAAAAATTGCAAATGCCATAACTTTAAATTTATAAATCGACCTTTAGTAAAATTTTGTATATTTGAAATATATTCATCAAGATCCATTGTGATTATTAAATTATTATAAAAAATTCAAGAAAAGTTATAAAACATTACAACTATAATGGGGCGAAATTTTTTTATATTAGTGTCCAACCTACCTCAAATATAATATTTTTTCTTTTAAAGACACTCATAAGATCATTACAATATAAAAGGGTCGATGCAATTTTAAGGTGATAATTTTTTATATTACAGTTCGATCTGCCCGAATATAATATTTTTTTCTTTTTTAAATACACTCATAACATCATTACATTATAAAATGGCCGAGGCGATTTCAGGTCTAATTGGACAAGTAAGATATATCTCGAGTGAGGACGGCTATATTAGTTGAACAGGTTTCGTTTTTGTAATTCCTTATTTGTTTTCATATCTAGGTAATATATGGTCATACATATTTTCGATCCTCGCATTTTTCACGTAATTATATTTTATCTAATTATTATTTTGTGTTCTTTTTATCGTGCCGAACGGCACGGGTATACCCTAGTATATATATATGACCTAGTTATAAAACAAGGACAAGATGTTGCCAACCAAGGGTATTAGTTAATTAATATATGTTTAGGAGTTGTGATAATTGGAGAAAAATCTTTTATATGATTATATTTTTTTGAAATGTTCAAGATAAGATATTTTAATATAATACAAATACATTTTATTACCATAAATAATAACAAGCACAAAATTATAATTAATTACATGAGATTTAATATATGTACCCATGTCAATATTCATTAATGGTTTACCAAGCCTATTTGCCCATAAAATTTGAGAAGAATTAAGTAAAAATTTAGGATTCATAGATTATGACAATTTAACTTATGGATATATTATTAGTCAAATTCAGAAATCAGGTCTTAAAATGTGTATAGATTTTAAGATTAGTAAACAAGCAACTAAAAATAAAAATAAAGCTAAATATGAATTAGGAACATTTTGTGAGCATTATGGATTACCCCCAATATATATATATATATATATATATATATGCATATATATCTATATTGTAGATACAAATTGTTTCTACCATAACTTGTTTCCTAATTTACTAATTATATTTTTGTTTATCTTGATTAGATTCATTGGATAACACCATATTTATTTACAAAATTATGATTATTTTTTTAAAATTTGGTTACAAAACTTTAATTAATTAAAGTTTACAAGTTTTACTGCAAACTTGAAGTAAAATTTACAAGTTTCACCGCAAAATTTGAAGTAATTTACAAATTTCGCTGCAAAATGTCATAATTTAGAAGTTCACTACAAGTTTTCAAAATTGTTGTAGTGAAATTTACAAATTTAACGGTAAAAATATGAATAGAAGTGAAAATTAGGAGTTTAATTGCAAAAAATATGAATATATGAAAAATAGTTTAGTTGATTGTTTCTTAATTTTTATTTCTATATATCTTAATTGTAAATTTATAAATTTTCAAGTATTCTAAAAAATATTTGTTTGTAGTATTCTAGATAAGTTGTAAGTTGTTGTTGTTGATGTTGTTGTTGTTGTTGTTGTTATAATAATATTAAATAAAGGTGTAATAAATGTTACCTTATTGGATTTCAAATTTTGAAGAAATAATGGTAAATGGGCATTTTTGTCCATAATAATATAAATTTGGCAAGAAATGAGTTTTGGTTAAAAATGTTTGTATCATGTCCTTCTCATCTAAATCTATACATATTAAAGATTTATCACCGAATGACCCAATTTAGGAGAGAAATTAATTGAAAAATGAACTTTTATTTATTAAATGGAAGAAAAAGAAGATAGAGCATAATTATTTTCTAGCTTATGTTTGAAAGCTTAAGATGGAAGAGATATTAGTTTTTATCTAACTTGTTTGTGATCGAGTTGAGAAAGGAGAAAACAAAAGAAGACTTTTTATTTTAAATCTTTTATATAGTTTATGGAAAAATAATCACTAAAAAGGTTCTCATTAAAAAAACTCACTTCCCCCATTTTTTTTCCCGATTTAGAGAAAACATCTTGGGGAGAAAATGTTCATTAAAATCAACTTTTCTTTCTCTCTATTTCACATCCAGCGTAACAAGGAAATAGGTTAAGATGGGAAAAACTAACAAAGAAGTAGAAAATAATTGACAGGTAGATGGTATCGCTATCACTTTTTATATAAGTGGGCAAGATTTAAACATCATCGGTAATATTTTGACAGACAATTGATTATTTTCTTATCTCATGTTTGGTGTTCGTCAAAATTAGATGTTGAGGCGGATTATTTATCCAACTAAAACTTATTATCCCACCAACAGAGGGATTAATGAATCCTACCTAGAAGGTGGGATTGCTTTATCCTATTCGGATGGGATTAAATAATCTAATCCGATTCTCTAATCTGGTGTGTTAAACATAACAAGAATGGTGATGGAGTATTCCACAGAAACTTCAGCAAATTCAAAGTGAAATCAAGTCGAGCTTGTGGATGGCAGAGATACAAGCTCAAAACCCGATAGGGATAGTTTTAAATCCCTTTTAAGTGACAACTTAATTGGGAAGAGTAACCCCCATTTTGGATATATCAACACCATTTGTCAATTTATCCAAAGCAGGTCTTCATAAAAGAGCTTAGCAAAAGAGCTCGGGGACGATAAAGATGCAAGCTCGAACCTTGTTAGGGACAGTTTTAAATCCCTTTAAGGGATAACTCAATTGGGGAGAATCGCTCCCATCTTGGATCTATCAACACCATTTGTCAATTTATCCAAAGCAAGTCTTCATAAAAGAGATTGGGGACGACAGAGATGCAAGTTCGAATTCCGTTGGGGAAAGTTTTAAATCTCTTTAAGGGATAACTCAATTTGGGATATTAGTTACCCCCATTTTGGATTTATCAATAGCATTAGTCAATTTATCCATGTTTTAAAGGTTTATTAAGTTCATCCAAATTACCTATTAAGTTTATTCGCATTATGTGATAGAAAAAAAAAACATTTAATGAGTTTTTATGAAAAATAATAATATTAGTTCTTCTATCAATTTTTATTCTCTTTTTACTCTAACCCACATGTTTTGGGAAATTATAATGTAGCCCACATGAGTGAATAGTTGTGATTTATATATACAACTATTCTATTGTTATTACATTTTTCCAAATATACCTTTCGTTTAACTTTTTGATAATAAATGCATACTATCATAATCTTTTGCAACCCCTGAAATCTGTCAGTGATTTTAAACTTTGAATTTGAACTAACACATAATTTAAGAATATACTATTTATTTAATATTATATATTTGAATGTGAATATACATTTTAAAAAAAAATCTATAAACACAAACATATCATAGAGTACAAAAGAAATAAAGTCAAACATAATGTAGTATATATGATTATAAACGTAGGACTATTACATTTTGAACACATACATATATGTTTTTGTATATATATGAGCAATTTAAACATGTAAAATGATTTATTTGATTAAGAAGAGACTTTTACCTATCTAGATATATGTCGAGTTGTATCAAGTTCAACGTAAGATGTTGATTAATGTCTTGCGAATGTACAACTCTAGGGAAACAGTTTTCCGCTACAAAACAAACGAATGGTATTACGACAAAATATAAATATTTATATTCTCATAAGGAATCAAAGAACAGTCATGTACTTTTTTTCAAAAACAAAAATTGAGATAATACTTTATATGGATTGTAAAACTCATCAAATGTAGGCGATTTCACCCATGTAGGTAATGATAGTACTTTGCCAAACTAATTGTGAAACGAACGAGCGATATACAACCTATAACAACGTCAAAATGGTATCACTAACTAAAGAGATTTAATATCTTTGAAATCGTGTATTGTTGCATCACAAACAATAGTCCAATGTCTACAAATCTGATGGATGACACTGGTCAACAATGGCATAGCTCGTTCGGTGTTTCTAAAACACATATGTTGTTGTATTATTGGGACCTTTCAAAATTAAACTTAATCCATTACATTATATGTTTACCTAGTCCTTTAGGTATTGAACTCGGACTTGACTCCTCTCCAATCAATACTCATTTGGTTCAATTTTGCACAATGGAAACTATTTCGAGAACTAAACAAATAAATTTTTTTCATGAAATTTGATAGAGAAATCTAAAGGTGTGTTGGTTTTCTTGACCTTTGAATGCTGAATGCGGAATTATGCGTGCTAAATGCAAAATGCTGAATTCAAGCTCTGAATATGTTGTTTGTTTTTATTCTGAATTTGGTTTTGAATGCTAAATGAAAACATTGTTGACTATTTTACCCTTGTGAGAGTATATAATTACAAAAAATACTCAAATTAATTCAACAATTATAACAACACCACATCAATCTATAGATAAACATGATCTATTAGTTTAACATATGTGTAATTTATATTATTGTAATATATGTAAAGCAAACATCATCCACTCAATAACAATAATCATAATAATAATGATAATAATAATAATAATAATTATTATTATTATTATTATTATTATTATAATAATAATAATAATAATATTATTATTATTATTATCATTAATAATAATAATAATAATAATAATAATAATAATAATAATAATAATAATAATAATAATAATAATACATCAACCCACCTTTGTAGAGGAATCAACAAAAACGAAGAAAGGAAAAGTAAGGAAAATTAGCAGAAAAATGGCAGAATGAAAACGGCCTTTTTGAAATTAAAGCCGGCGGTAAGAGAGCTGTGCGGATTTAAAGAAGGTTTGAAAAAACTTAACGTTGGGAGCCTAAGTTTGTGTAATTATATTAAAATAGTAAGGGTAAAAGAGAAAAATAAAATATTTTAAATTAAGCATTCAACGGGATTGGGAGTGATAATGCTTAATTTTTTAAAATATGACCGTTAACCTCTTAACCATTAAAAAAACAATATCATATTCCTCTAAATGCTTAATACGTTCCCATTAAGCATTCGGAGGGAAAAGCAAACACCTCCTAATTTTATAATAAGTAGATTGTGTCCACAAAACTTAAACAAGAAATTTAAACCAGAAGTGGGTGTCATAAAAAATATTGATACAGAGTTCGTTTTCACCCACCGAAATTTTCACCCACTTCTAAATTGAATTTTTTTATAAAGATCATTTCTACCAATTTTTGTTTAAAAAATCATTCTTTCAACTCTCGAATTGAAACTCATTAAGGAGAGTTGAACCAAAAACGTATTGGAGAGGAGCCAAGTCCTTGGATATGATATAATTATATGCTAGATCTTTTTCTATTTTAATATTATATAAAAGTAAAGCAATCACATTAGGCAATGACACCAACTTTTTATTTTCCTATTTTGTTATTGCCATCGTTGTTTTGGGAAACATAAATATTAGAAATAAATTTGAACTTGCATCCTTTTTGGTCTATAAGAACGATTTTAACCATTGAGCCAACTCCTTTTCTTTATTTTTCTTATTCTATATTAGATATTCACATGCATAGAAAGTGTATACACACTGCGTGTATTTTCGTGTCTAATATAATAAAATTTGAACAATGAACACGGTTGATATGATGTACAATTAATTCATTGTGAGTGAATATATATATATAAATTCATCATTGATTAATGATATATATATAAACCAAGTAGGACAAATAAAATAAAAACGTTTCAAAAGCTCAACTGCTTGATTAAGCACGAATGATTAAACAAAAAAGGCTAGCTATTTATCTAAACAAACATACCTTAGAATATGAGTCTCTTCTATCTATTAAGAAAAGGAACACGTCAATTGATCAAGTTGCAGAGTGTTTTTTGCAAGGGGGGGAGGAAGGGGAACAACTTTGAGGAGTCGCCAACAATGATTGTGTGAGAAGCGAATTCATTGATGAAGAATGATAACAGAACAAAGGGGTAATCTGAAGAGAATATTGAAAAGTTGCCCCAATCACTCCATTAACTAAAGTAATAAAGTTATTCAAATCTCGACATCCACTTAAAGTATAATAACAAAAATATGTCATTTGGTTGCATTCACTGGCTAACATATGCTTTCGCACTCCAAGAATATTGATGCTATTCATCAACTACACATGGCATAATTTGAATGGGTTCATGATGATCGAGAGGGACCTGCATTGGTTTTTGACAAAAGCATAGTGGTTAATTTGGTTAAGACTAGTGGCGTTGTGCCGCATTGGTGTACTTTTCAGGTTTATAGTATTCGAAAAATAGGTTTGATCTGTATTTTAGTCGTAAACAAATTTGAGATTTGTTTTAAGAATAATTTAAATATAATAATAAATAATAATCACATGAAAATTGTAGTAGATAATTTAGATAAAAATAAAGAAACGCTAGTATGTGATAGTCGCGAAAAGTCGTTGTCCTAATGATAATAGGGTCTCTCTACGTATCTACGGTCGATATAATCCCAAACCCATAAGTTTTAGCACTGTCTTTTCCATGTGTACATCCACAGAAAAACGAAAACGATGAACCAATACACAATCATGTTGCCCAAAACAAACTAAATTATATATATATATATATATATATGGGGAGGATCTTAAGAGGACCATCTTTTTGGCCCTTAAATGCGGACCAATCATTTTGAAGAGGTAAATAAATGAATTTTTTGATGAAACTTGGTGAAAATGATCTCCATGATTAGCAGATCACCTCCACCAAATTTCATCGAAAAATTCAATTGGGAAGAGGGTTAGCTAAAAAATTGATATATATGTGCGTTTCACTCCGTCAAAATTTAAGATATTTAGTTAACCCACTTCCTGGTTGAATTTTTTGATGAAATTTGGTGGAGATGATCTGCTAATCATGGAGATCATCTTCACCAAGTTTCATAAAAAAATTCATTTATTTACCTCTTCAAAATGATTGGTCCGCATTTAAGGACCAAAAAGATGGTCCTTAAATGCAACCTTTGGCCGATATTTTATTTCTAATTCAGTAAACTGTCACCGAATATGAACCTTCAACAAATTGCCACCAACTTGAATTTTATGTAATTGGACAACCAACCTCTAATTTTTAATCACAACGCCAAACAATTTTGTGGTGTCCCAACTACAAATTAGAAATATATATAACATCACCCCAATTAATTATCTAAAGTTAACCCCATCCACATCTACTTTAATTATTAGGTGATCCCTTTAAAAACATGTAGGCACTCAAACAATTTTTAGAAATTTTAAAAACATAACAAAAGACGACAACGAAAAAAAATGCAAAAAATTGTTTTAAAGTACCTAAAGATTTCAAATCTTTAGTGCCAGGAGACCCGCACTAATTATTTCTTGGGATCCATTAAATGTCTAAAGTTGCCCCATTCACATTAACTTTAATAAGATGTTTTGCTTGTGTGATACATATTTTAATCTTTGTGGAGCACATCAATGAAGACTCGAGTTAGAACAACCGCCAAAAAAAAACAAAAGCAGATATGTTCATCTACACTTCAATCCCTCGAAGAAGACCTTCATGTTTCGGGAGGAGAACAAAAACTCTCACAAAATTTTCAAAGGGACGATCAATTTGAAACCAATCTCTAAACTTGCCCAAACCCGGAAAAACTTCCTCAAAACGGAAAGAACCCTATGGCGACAGAGCAAGGATGTAACACTCAAAGCAAACGGTAATATGAAAAGCCAGATGAAGTTTCTCATTAAATTAATTAAACAATAATCTCAACATTGTGCTGCTAGTTCAAGCAGAATCCATTCAACAGATGTGTATTTTAACCGCATGGAGAAAGAGGAGAAGAATGATCATGATCTGTTCACGTATGACCATAACAAAATCCAAAACCAATTTGCAAAAAGTGGGAAAATGAAAAGTTAAAAAGAGGATTGTATTTTGGGGCTAATGTTTGGTCAAACATCAAGGGCTGCAAAGGTTCTTAAGGTCCTCTTCTTGGGCATACCAACTGGGTATAATCTTGGATAGATGGGGATATAGATCCTTGTATGAATTCCTTATTGTACCTTCTGCTACTCCAGTTGCAAGCGCTACATCTGCATCCAAGAGTACTGATAAATTTAAATGCTTGCATAAACAAATCATATCATAACAACAAAGCACCTAAAATGAGTGAAAACTTGCATATCACATCCCAGTCTAGCCCAATAAAATATTGTCCACTTTGGAGTTCGGAACCAAGACTCGGCGGTTTTGCTTTTCCTCAAAAACTCTTTTATTAGGAAGGGCTAGTGACCACACATATATAGCATATCTTTTTACCTCTATAAGGTGATGTGGTATAAAACTCGTAGTATATAGCCTACCAACACCTACTACAGTTACACCAAGGCACATATAGTAGTCAGCCCACAGCAGTAGGGTGTTACATATGTAGTCAAAGAAAACTAACTCTGAACTTTTCTAAAAAGAAATTTATACATATGAAATCTTCAGATTTGGAGAAAGTTAGGAGCACAAGGCATAAGGGGTGAGATTTTGGTAAGAGTAAATAGGTAGGGAATTCATCGTTGTCTTGTTCATTTCTTTGTATTTATTGTTTGCATCTCTTGATCAAATTGCTTTCATTGAGTAACTGGATATTATCTCTCTTCAACGATCCTCACATAACTTGCCTCTTACAAAAAACTTTGCAATTTTGATTATTTTGGGATTAGTAACTAAATTTGTCCATCTTGTGCAAGAAGTCGGGTGACTGTTTGGACCAAATCCTTGTTCATTGCCCTTTCACAAGATTTCGTTTGCAATATTCTTCTCTGAACTTGAAATTGTAGGGTTCTTGGAAGGCCATGGAGTACGTTCTTTGGGAGTGAAATGAGGGCTAGAGATTTATAGAGTTGTATGGTTAAGGCCATGGCTTTGGGGTTCTGGATGGAAAGAAATGAAAGAATCTTACGGAGAAATGAAAAGGCCGTGGGAAATAGTTACTCCTCCCGCATGTCAAATTGATCCCACTTTCCTTTGTTCTTTTTTTTTTTTAAAAACAAAGGGAGGTCTAAGTCTCTCCCTTTTGACTACAAATAACGAAAACCCTCCCCATCCCCACCCCATGTAGGATTCGAACCCAGGACCTCTTGGTGATCGGGTGAGAGCCTTACCACTAGGCTACACACTTTCCTTTTCAAGGTGTCTCGAATTGATAGTCAAGTTTACTTTTTGGGACATAATAGATGTACCAAATCAAAAAATAGAAAAAAAAAGTTGTATTTTTGACCCATTGACGAGGTTGACATTAATGTTTCCCTAAGAAATTATTAAAGTGAAAATGGGACTAGCAATTTGAGGCGGAGGGAGTATTTCTCCCATCATTTAGGCTTCATCCCCGAGACACTTTTTTGATACTAGCTTTTCAGCATGTGCGTTGCACGTGGTTATTAATGAGTATTTTATTTTAGAATTACAAATCAAATAACAAAAAAATAAAATAAAAAAATACCTACATTTCCCATCTTTGCAACTTCTATATCAAAGAATGAACTATAATAATAAATTGAACGACGATAAACAAAAAAATTGCTTGACAAGTAGTGATCTTAATATAGAATCCTCTTTGCAACTTATTTGTCAAAGAACTAATTATAATAATAAATCGAACAACAATAAACAAAAACTTGTTTGACAAATAGTAATCTTAAATAAAGAAAAAGAATAGTGATAACCTCATATAACTTGAACACAATAGTTGAGGAGAGATTGAAAGCTCTCGATAATGCAATTGTGAAAAAACTTGTTAAATAAATAATGCAATATTATACTCTATGTAGACTTTGATTTTAATGTAGACTCTTATTAGTTATTCAATAAGAAGTCCCTATTAATGTAAACTTTGATTACAACGTCGACTCTATAAGTTTAATAAATAATGCAATATTATACTTAGTATATACTTTGATTCTAACATGGACTTTTATTAGTTAAATAATAAGAACTTTCTATTAATATAAACTTTGATTCTAATATGGACTCTTATAAGTTAAATAAATAAATAATAAGAAATCTAATTGTCTTAGATTGATATATAATTATAAAATCAAGGGGCATATTTGACCATACAAAAAAAGGGAAAAACACTTACGTTTATTCGTACTTTTATATATAGTATAGATATTAGTGAAATTTAAGAAGATGGATTTTTATATTTTTGATAACGTGTAAAGAGTTGGACTTCTTGTTCACTTTTTGTATCTATTTTCTTTAAAAGAAAATAGACTCCGCTCGTCATTTAAGACGAAGGAAATAAATGGAATAAATTATACCTTTGAGAGGTTTCTTATCATCAGAAAGCTGAGTTACAATGTAGATAACTGCTGCAGCAATAGATATAGGGCTCCTCCTGCATTAACCAAATTATATTTAGAAAAGAATAGTCACTCAAAGAAGTCAAATGAACATTATTAGTAGGATCCTTCCAGCTGTGTTTCAAAACCGACTAATTCTATTTTCAGATGGTAAATGAAATGGCCAGGAATTTAAACTGACAGCGGAAAAAAAAAAATTGATATTCGTGGGTTTCTGGGCCCCACCCCAACTAATCCCACGAGGCCCTGGCGCTTATCAACCGGGAGACGCCACAGTGGCCCCAAGAATCTTGACACAGCGAGGAATTGAACTTGTGATCATGCGCCTAACCACACAATCCCAAGTACGCCATTACCGCTGATGCAACCCCTTGGGGTTAAACTGACAGCATTTTTTATAACTACTCCAACATTAATCACCTTGAAGCATGCCTAGATAAATCTTTTAGTACACATAAAATCAAGTCAATGACCAAATGAAATGTATCTATCACATAAAAATCAAAAAATACCTTATATCAAACTCTTCTGACTTTTGGACAGATTCTTGAGCAGCTTTAACCGTTTGATTGGTCATGCCAAGATTTGAACAAAAGCGCCTCTATAGCACACCAATCATATCAATGGAAAACAGAAACAACAAAGATGAGAGAAATCGTATTAAATGGACCAGTGCTATATGTAACGCAATTTCCCACCCCATTGTCCCACTGCCATACTTCTTACATGTACATATGTACGTACGACTACAAGAGTTCTTCTATATGGACATATTTAACTGACATAAAATAGGACATTCCAATCTAGCCACTAATTATTGGTTATAATGGATTTTGATGAGGATGAACGTTGTATGGACCCCGCATTCTGACCAATATATGGTGGCCACACTAGATATGTCAATTTTTTATGTCAAATATTATATATGTCCCTCTAGAATGATTGTATCTACAACAGGTAAAAGCACCGTGGTGGGAACTGTGGAACAATACGTTTTTCCTAGACATTAAATGAAGTTTTAGATAACAAAAGCCTCACCATAAAATCCCCAGCATGTATGGTTCCCATCTCCACCGACTGACCCATCTCAAGCTCTAGTTGTTTTACTATGTATTCTTTTGCTCGGCCAATTTCCTTCTTTGTCGCTCCATTGGCAACAGAGCAAATTTCTAATTGAAATCCACAGGTTCAGGAAAGCTCATTCACATAGAGAGAGACAGATAAATTTGGAAGCATCCAAATGTTAAATAAATCTTAGCTTGTACCCTTAACAGTGCGTGGCTTGTCTTCTTGTCGACAAGCAATGTACAAGCAAGCAGCCAATATTGCATCCTGGTTTCTTCCTCTACTAGATTTCTGATCTTCTACCTTTTTGTATATCTCATTCGCCCGATCCTAAAATAAAATGATAGAAGCGCCATGAAGGAAAAGAGCAGGAAACTCATATATTGCTTTACCATTTTGTAGACATATATTCAGGAAAGGGAAATATACCATGATGAGTAATTTCCAGTTAATGATAGAGTAAAGGGTAACAAATTAAAGATGTAGTTTCAGAAATAGAAAAGAGGATAAAACAAACTTTCAAGTCCTTGGTATGAAATTATGAATATTGCAGACAACAGTAACATTGGAAGTCCAGAATATTCAAGTTCATGATTATACTGCTCAGTTTCAAATCAAATCGATTTTGCACATCTAGAAACATCAAAGGATTTTTCACAGGCACCACCTGTAAGCTGTATAGGTTGAAGGCTTGAAGCTTGTAGACAAGTGTTGATACCAACGCCGAACATGAAATATATACTTCAGATATGTTCAAACATGAAATATATACTTCAGATATATACTGCAGTAATTTATCTACTTTTTGCTCCCTCACCTTTATCTTCATAACATGGCTCAGGATGATCTAACACTCGTTCAATATGTACAAAATGGTTTCATATTCAAATATAAAATCAATTGTTAAATTGAAAATAGAAGAGTGTTATCTAGAACTGGTGAATTTTGTAAAGAAAACCTCAACTGGCTTCGACCTTTGCTGTATATGATAGCACAGATAACATATGGATTACAGAATTAAACTACGGTTAAGTACGAGAATTATACTACACTAGCAGAGCAACTATTTTGAGCGCAGGGCCACAAAACAATCATTAAGTTTTAGTGACCCGGGTCAGTAGAATAAATTAGTAACATGTCAATCCTGCAAGATCCTAGTTACATAACTACACGGATCAACCATTGAATAAGTATCATAGCAGCCATACGCCGCGGGGGGGTGGAGAACAAATCTCGCATTTATTTATAAAAACTAAAGAAAAACCATCAAAAACTATATGTTTTTATCTTCTCACAATGGCAAGTAAGCCACATTCAAGTATAACGTTTTGTTCTAATTAGACATGGACAAGCCAATATAGTATCCCCGAATTCATTCAGCTGGACTGTACAGGCATAAGAAGAAAATTTGCTCTCGTGTACAGTTATAAAATCGCTAATGTGTAAAGAGCCGATGCCTGCAACTATGTATCACAGGTGTACTTTCACCAAAACCATTTGTCACAAAATCAAATAAGACAACAGTGAGTGTGTACAACATACCTTTATGGTTGCAACAAGGCCCAACCTGAAAGACAAATTGGCTGCATCAGCTATATATCTCCAAGTTTCATTTTGCAGGATAATGTAGAATTTCTAAAAGGATAAACTGGTGTATATTATGTAATAAAAGATTAGATACAGCATACTGTCGTAGCTTATTAAGGGAGACCTCTTACAAACTTCTACTACCCCAGTCGCAGAGGCAGAGAATAAATTTTCTGTTACCCAAGATTATCAATATAACAATATTGTGAGGAAATAACACTTGAGGTCAAATGCATAGTCAAAGAAGGTGCCCAAATCAATTTGACAAAAAATTTGAATGCACAAATTTCCATCTATTCTGGTGGAACAGAAAAAAAAAGGTACAAAAAAAAATCTCATAATTAACTAACATAGGTAAACAATTTGATTTTAGGTCACTTCAGGTACCCATGTTTCAGGGGGTTGGGGGAGGGCGGGGACCAGAGGAGAGGGCGTGCGCGTGCTTAAAGAGCAGATATAGATAGCAGAAAACTCTAGAAGACATCCCCTCAAACTAAGTTCTTTAGTCATTTGGGTATACAATCAGACACCTAACTGCAAACCATTACTTGTAGACCAGTAACAGCAACAGCTACACATTGCTCCATAAAGGTAAGTCTTTCCACATCTGGTCAGAAAGCTTTCTTTATGGACACTATATATCTTGAACTTCATTAATCTTGATTATAGCTTACTCCTTGGAGTGAAATCATTAACATGCTGTGACTAAAAAAAAAAAAAACTCACAAGCAGCACTGCACCAACATCTTGGTATAATGGTTGTTCGGTAAAGGCACCAACAGACGGAATTCTAGAAGAAGCTGCATATCCAAAAGTCAGCACCAGAAAGTGATCAAGGGTGGCCTCTAAACCAACTCTATAGACATAGGTAGCACTTGGTGGAACTAGAATTACACTGTATACCTAATAGCAAGACGGTTGTTTGGTGGCACCATATGGGTAGTACTCTCTAGAAGTGATTACATCTCCCAAAAGTTCATCTCCAGAAAGTCATCAGCAGTGTATCAATGGCGAACATATTGCCCCCTCTCAGTTTGTACTTTTTGGTTTTCTTAATGAAATTTTGGTTCTTGTAAAAAAATAGAAATAACCATGCAACTCTTAACCCAATATTTATCATTTAATATTATAGGTATATAACTTTAAAGAAAAAAAAAAGAGAAACACATTATTTTCCTTTCTTTTCTTCTTTCTATCTAAACAAGAGTTAATTCGATTCCATTCCTTTCCATAATTAGCTATCCAAACAACAATAAAATTAAACTTAATACTTTCCATTCCATTCTGTCCCCTGCCAATTAACTCTTTCCTTTTCATCCCTCCTCTCAATCCAAATGGAATGTAAACCTTGATAATGAGTCTAAAGAAACCAGTCTTCTTCCCCATGAGCCAATTGAAGGGGGAACTCAAAAGTGGTTTTATCTTAGGTTCAACATTAGACGCTCTTGGAGCAACCTCTTGTCCCTTAAGAAGGGTGCAGCCGAGCAAACATCCAGCCAGACTGGCTCTCCCATCAAGTTACCTACTACTTACTGCCAAGTACCTCAATGACCGACCAATGCATGATCCAAGGACCGAAAAAGCTCCAAGGGAAGTACAGCAAAAGATTGTTAATTAAATATCGCTCAGGGTTTTCATATATATATATATTACACACGCATATATAATCATGAAAATGGCAGCATTGTTTCTCCTAAAAGAATTTTCCTTTCCAGGTTTGTTAATCTTCAAGAGTTTGAGCATAACCCAAAAAATATGATCAGACAATAGGATCATGTTCTCAACGATCACAATCACTGCCTGAAGTCTCAAAAGTATTTGTTGAGACACTCAAATTGGATGCCTGAAATCAATACTGAGTTCAGCACTTCAGATATATATCATCAAGATCACAAAGCAAATGATGCATTCTCTAGCTTCAATAGGGATTCACCCACTGAAGGCAAATCTAGAATCTCATTTTTTTTTTTTTATACCAAGCAGTTGGAACCATCATTTATAATCCAACTCCTAAAACCAAATCCAAACAACATGAAGTAAAATCAACCATGAATGTAGAGTTGCAAATATTTACAGGAAAAAATATTAGAACCAAAGGATTTATAAGTTAGGCAGTATCTTCACTATATTTTTATCATATAGCAGTTTCATCAGATAGAAGTCTCTATTTAGATATTGATCAACTAGACCCTCATTCACGATATCATCTCAAGCTTCTCTTATAATGCAACAGTACCAAGCTCCTCTTAAAAACGTCACACAGAACCAAGCTTCATCACTATTCACTACCTTAAGTGCTATACTGTGCTAAAATGTTACCCGTCTGTGTAATTGGAAAATCTGTCATTAAAACACTCTCAGGATCATATAAATCTAAACATGAGCCCTCATTACACAATAATAATTACCACAATTGTCAAACATATTGCAACACATCCAAAATTGCATCCGCCCTTTGTTCAGCTAACCAGAAATTAAGCGGCGAAACAAAAGAAAATCTTACATCCAACAATTTCTAGTTAGTTTAAAAAAAAAAAAAAAAAAAACCTCAACCCAAGTCATATGGGAGCTTCTCATCTCCAAAATCCTAAATTTTAACCTATTGTTATCCCATTCCTTCTGTTTCTTCCACATTTCACCACTAACCAAACAAAATTTCCTAATTCGCATAGTTTTCCTTCCTTTCAAAATTAAGAGTTACACAAAGTTCTACTTAGGCAATCACATTTCTAAAATCAATGTCCCAAATCTCCCACATTACTACAGTTATTGACCACGAAATTCATCAAAACTAGTATACTTACTCAAAACCTAAAGGGACCACAACAAACATATCAATAATTCTGACATAAAAAACTGAGATATCTAATGTGATCACTATGTATCGGTCAAAAAGTGAGATCCATACATGACTCAGACTTACAGCAATCCTTTATAACCACTGCCTAATCGCCAGCTTGATATTTAACTATTTAATTTAATGTCTGATAAATAAGTCCATACAGAAGTACGTTGAACATATATCAAAACTGACATATGCAATGCGGCCAAAACGTATTGGTAAGAAGGTGGGATCCCTACAAAACCCATTATTATCACTATCTATTGTAACCAATAACTAATCGACAGACTCATATGCCATTATAACAAAAGTACTCTAAACATATATCAAAACATGGTACACCTATCAAAATTGACATATCTGAGCCACCATATATTACATATGACATTCATTCTTATCGCAAGCCATTGTAATCAAAGACTAAACGCCAAACTGATACGTCCGTATTTGATGTCAGATAAATATTTCCATACAGAAATGCTCCAAACATATATCAAAACATGGCGCACCTATCGGACATGGTTGCAATCGTCTTAAACGCTAAAATCAGCGTCCGATCCGGATTCGAACCACGATTCTGCCAACGACCTAATGACGACGACAGGAAATCGCTGGTGACGCCGTTAGGCTTGGAAATGACCGTGGAAAGGCCACCGTCGGTAAGAAGAGGGTTAGTCGGACCACCGACACGAACCGGATCATTATCGCCTGACTCGTTGGCGAAAGTCCTCCATTCGGAGGTCTCATCGATCGAGTGAGACTCCAATACAAGGCCGCACTCCGAGCATACCGTGTCGCCGGCGGAGTGGTCGAACACCACCTCCGTGTTCTTCTTACAGTCCGAACAGTAAGCATCCATGGATCGATTCGGTTAGGGTTTCGTAGTGTTTTGTATCGATCGATTCGGTCAGGTTTCCGTAGTGTTTTGTATTGTTATTGTTGTTGTTTTGTTTGTGTGTGTGGAATTCAGAGTGAAAGAGAGGATCGGAGACTATTTATGATGTTCTCTTTATTGTTTGTTTTTTTAGAGTTCTTGTTTGTAAATTATTTGATTTGATGAATCTCTCTGATCTCTGAGAAAATGGAGGTGATTTCGTATAAAATGAAACCGTTGGGCATTTATATACCTGAGCGTCTCGTTTGGGAAAAATGGGGGTGTTTGGCCATAAGGAAAAAGAAAGAAAGTGATTGCCTTGAGTCCAAATGGGCTCAATCTTTCCTTTTCTTCTTCCTCTCTTTTTTTTTTTTCAGTTTTTTATATATTATCATAAGAAAAATGTTAATATTTGCCTTGAGCCCAAATGTTGACAACATTTTTTGAAAGATCGCCACACACAAACAACTTTAAGTTGTAATTTTTAATTGAACTTGTAGTAAGAGTAGATTTAAAACGTTTAATCGAACTTGTAGTAGAATTTGAAAGACTAACAACCATCATTCATTGTTATTAACTTTTTATCCTCAAATTTATATGCGAGTAAAACACGTAGTGTGTGCAATTAATCTGATATCATATACAAGTAAAAAGAATCCCAAAATTTCAAAGAGCGCATACCCCTAAATAGAAGTAAGACAAGAAAAAATTGTGATATGACTTGGGAATAGTTAAGTGCATAATAGTCAGAAATAAACTTTAATTTTTTTAAAAAAAAAACATAGTTTCAAATATTCATTTATGGTTAAAAGAAGAAATACCTCATCTATATATGTTACCATAAACAACTTATCACAATCAAAATGCATTGAGACATAGATATGTGTAATAAAATGTCAGCCGAATAACTCATATAATAAAATTTTCAGAAGAATTCGGACTCATGGTTAGGCTTAATTCATGAATGATCAACTAACTTGAGTTTAGCAGGTAAGTCAGCTCATGACACTCAACTACTCAGAGAAAAAAAAAATGAGAACCTTTCTTTTATACAGAGAGTAGGGCCTAGGCCCATGGTCCTCGTATATGCATTGTGGACCACAATTGGGCCAAGTAAGCTAAAAAGTATTTGATCAGGACGAATCTTATCATCTACAGTCTGGCCTCTTTGTTATCCTTTATTTATACTAACTAATGGTAAGCAATACTCAAATGTGCCCAACATCAAAACGCTGTAATTACATCATATTTTTATTTTATTTTTATCTTTATACACAAGTGATGGTATATCCGCTTGATTTTTGAGGGATGAGGAAGGGGATTGACAAGTGACACCCCGTGTAAATTATCGCACTCACTAGGACAAAGTTCAAATCTATATCATATTTTGTATTGGTTAGCAGTAAATAGCTTTTTAGGTGTATGGGTATTTTGGGAAACACACGAAACTTGTGTCATAATTTCTCCTTAAAAATAGGAGAAGCTCTTCCTTTGTAATAGTTATAGATAACTATTTTTTCCATACACACTTAAGAAACATGTTGTATGTATATCGTAGTTTCAAATTAATTGCTTGTAATTTAGTCAAAGGCAAACCATTCACCGTAAAATTCAGAAATTTGTAGGACATTATTTATAACTTGACTCTCAAAATTTACATTTCTTAAAATTCAAACTTGTCACTTATATTTTATAAAACGCTTATCATAATTAAATTTGTCACTTAACCTACCTTGAAGTACTGGCCTGATATTCACTATAACCAAATGGTCTAAATCTGCACTTTTGAAAGTTTTACCAGTTTCATTTTCTTGTATGTTCAAAGTTTAGATTGACTTGACCTCTGTGGAGCCAAAAGTGCAAAAAACTATGCGATATTAAAAAAGATAAAATAAAATGTCATAATCAAGTTGTTTGATAAACTTTGTTATTTCCAATATTGTTCAATAAAGGATTGGCCTCTTAATTAAGCAATTGTTGAAAGATTAATTTACAAGGATATTTCGTCCACCTACAAAAATATAATATTGTATTGCTATTAACAAAAAATGGCGACTTAATTTGACGTTTTTAAGAGCAATGAATAGTTGACTTTGCATTATATCAAACTTATATTCTCTTTACTGTGTATATTTATCATAGATAACATATTCGAATTCACTTTGTAATATTCAAGTTGAGTTAGGGTCCGTTCGGTAGTGTTTTTAAGACCCGTTTTTGTTTTTTGAGTTCAAAAACGGATAAAAAATGCGTTCGGTGGGATATTGACAAAAACACGAAAAACGTTTTCGGAAAACGAATTCAAGTTTAAAGCATAAAACGCAAAAACGCCAAAATGATGTTTTCACCATTTTCAGTCTTGCAATCTTCATTTTCACTGTTTTCATTCTCGGAAAATGTTTTCACTATTTTCGTTTTCGGAAAATTCATTTTCTCATTTTCATTTTCTGAAAACATTCTTGGAAAACATTCTCCGAAAACGTTACCGAACGGGCCCTTAGTAATTAAATACTTTTAAGATTAACCTCATATTAATCATGTTGAATTAATGAGTCATGTTTGGCTCAACGTGCTTGTACTATAACTATTGTTAGAAAATTTGTTCAATTTTAAATATAAAAACTGATATAATCCAACATCGAGTCCTGTGATAACCACAGTCTCCTTAAAACAGTTACGTCGCGTCTCGGGTTGTGCTTAGGTACTGCTTAACGACGCCTGTTTCACAGGATAAAACGATGATTTAGTTGTACTTTAGCACGCAAGCACACTGATCAAACTGAAAAATTCTTGAACTTACCACCGGATATAGGAACCTACTGTCTAGAGAGGAGAAGGAAAAAAACCGAGTGTGTGTAGAGATTTCGAGAATTTGATTGTGTGTGTATGAGGAAGAGCCATGATCTCCTTTTTAATTCAAATTGGAGAGAATAATGACCATTAACATGGTCATTAATTCAAATCCGTTTCTCAAAACTGATAATTTAAGTGACAATTTAATTGGGATAAATGCATGAGTTTAAAATTCAAACAAAAAAAAATTAAATTTTCGGGTGCAAAACTAGGCTCACTTTTCGGTCCGCAGGTACGAGCCGCAATGATTTCAGGCTTATTTCGGTCTGTGATTTGCACCCCCCTGCGCCTGTGTGCACGAGAGAGAGCCTCTTATCTTGAATCATTCAATAAAGCATTCCTATGAGCTTAGTTATAAGCCCATATAATTTTTTCCATCTTTCCTATGTGGGACTACCCACTTTCATTGCATTTTTCAACTTCAACTTGCTCACTTTGGGTGACAATTTCTCATTCACCACTTAACCATTTTGAGTATATAACTACACAATTTCGATGTACTCACGTAGGAGAACACAAATATATTAAGAACTTTCACAACCGAGTGCAAAGTCTTATTACAATTTTGCCCTCAAAATGGTAGAAAATGTGTTTTTTAATACCCATTTTCTAACAATTAGCTCAAGGATGCGGGTTGATGTCGCTCCCAATTGCATTCGTGATTCGCTAATTTTGATCTTAGAGATCCTTAATTGTTTCTTTAATTTGTATCGCTGTCATTAAGAAAAAAAAATATTAACTGACTGACTATATGAGTTAAACTTTATAAATGTTATACGAGCTGTAAATTAGGCCATTTAATTCAAGGGACAACAATGAAGTCTGTAATCTCATAAATTAATATATTGAGAAGCAATAAAAATTTTATTTTTTGAATAAGATTTGGTCACAATATTTTTGAAACAATCACAGTTACTCTCACCTAACATTCAGTTTACATATCGTTAAAGTATATTGAATAAATAGTCATGATCAAAGTTATTGTCGCCCAACATTCAGTTTACATATAGCTTAAGCATGCATGTTGAACCAAATAAATGTGTTGATGACTAGTATTACTACGATATAAGTTAAACCTGTGTGTTTCTTTTATAAGACCTAACCAACTATTAAAAAATATTATAAGGCATTTTGATAATTCTTGAACTTGTGTCAGGTATTCTATTTGATCCTTGCGAACTTTAGTTTCTAACTCTCTTTTTTTTTTAAAAAATTAGTTCTATTAGCATCATACACGCATTGCGTGTGTGAACAATTCTAGTATTTATAAGGGGGTTTTAGTATCTTGTTCCTGAGAAAAAATATTTAGGTTGCAATCCTCCAATTTTATTTTTAAAAGATGCAGGCCTTGGAGATATTGTATATACCTCTAGCAAAGATTCAAATATTTGAATACTTTCATATTTCTCAATCACAAATGGTCACATGTACTTCATTTTGAGAAATAGAGTATGAAACCAAGAAAAAAATATATATGATTGAGTAAAAACTATGTGTGCTAAGAAATACCAAAAAACAGTATATATGAGGACTGTATCTGGAAAAAATTAAATTAAATGAAGGCATCCTAAAATATCTTTACTTAGCGACTATATCCTATATAATTTTTTTCTAATTATAATTTCCCTTGATGAAAAGTTCTTATGAGAATCTGCGCATTATTTGTTGAAGCGTTAACAAACAAGCAACCTATCAATAGTCAAATTCTCATCAAATAACATTAAACAGTCATGTTATGACAGTGTAAAAGTCTGTTAAGTCTCCAAAGTATTACGATAATTCACAATGACAGGTGATATAATCACACTAAATTATAACATGTACCAAATGTGTTACCATTTTTAAAAACCATACGATTTTTTTTATCTCTTATACATTTTTAAAATTCAAAAAATATTGTCCCTTATTATGTAAATTGTTGTTATACAAAATCTGAAAATTTTCAATTATTAAAATTTGTGAAACAACTGACTGGTCACTTTTAAAAAAAAAACCCGCAAATGTTTCATTAAATTAGGTTCGAATACAGTTGAGACAACATAATATCGATCAAAGATCAACCATTCATATAAAGAAGAAGATTAATGTTATAGTTAAAATCATCAAATGGTAAAAAAGCCATGATTCTATAATTACAAAAACAAAGGGTGGACAAACAGCCACCACTAATTAATAATTAATGGATACAACAAAGAGTTCAATATCATATCAATGTGAATTGTGTTAAGTTTAGAGAAAAGAGAAACTATATTATTATTGAATTAATGATTACATAAGAAAGGGGCTCTATTTATAGAGCTAAACAAGACAAAAGAAAAACCTAGTCTAACAAGGAAAAGGAAAAATAATCCAATAAGGAAACAAACTAAATAAATAATAAATAACTAATAACTTTAACCCCCCCCCCCCCTCAAACTCAAGAAGGCTTAGAAAACATTCGGAGTTTGGAAACGAGAAAGTGAAAACGGGCGGTCACATGAGACTTGGTAAACAGATCAGCAAGTTGATACTCAGACGAGACGAAAGGCAAGTGAATAGTGCCATGAGTGTAGTGATGTCGAACAAAGTGGCAGTCAACCTCAATATGCTTGGTACGTTCATGAAAAACATCATTATGGGCTATCTGAATGGCACTTTGACTGTCACAAAATAATGGCGTAGGAGTAGGAACGTCAATTCCCATATCTTTAAGTAACCAACGAAGCCAAACAATTTCAGAAGTGGCATGGGCAAGGGCGCGATACTCAGCTTCAGCACTAGAACGGGCAATCACAGTTTGTTTCTTACTTTTCCACGCGATGAGAGAATCACCCAGAAAAACACATAATCCTGTTGTAGACCGGCGATCAGTTATATCACCCGCCCAATCGGAGTCGAAATATCCTTGTAACTCAAGACTAGAAGTGGATGAAAAATGTAATCCCTGGAATAGTGTTCCTTTAAGGTACCGAATGATACGGAGAACAGCAGCAAAATGAACAGAGCGTGGTGCAGACATAAATTGGCTGACAATATGAACAGCGTAACTAATATCTGGCCATGTGATGGTGAGATAGTTGAGACTGCCAACAAGTTGGCGATATAAAGTAGGATTAGGTAGCAAAGTCCCATTAGAAGCACAGAGTTTGACATTCATTTCAAGTGGAGTATCGGCAATCTTGTTGTCAGTTAAACTAGCTCGCTGAACAATGTCGAAAGCGTATTTTACCTGAGAAAGAAAGTAACCAGTAGACAAACGATCAATCTCAATACCAAGGAAGTAGCGAAGAATTCCCAGATCTTTCATTTCAAAACAAAAGCACAGATAGGTCTTGAGCTTGCATATTCCATCGAAATCATCCCCAGTGATAATCATATCATCGACATAAATGAGAAGAACAACAATGCCTTGTGGAGAGGAACATGTAAACATTGCTGAATCATGAGCACTCTGTGAAAAACCATGGTGAATAACGGCTGTGGAGAACTTTTCAAACCAGGCTCTGGGTGCTTGCTTAAGACCATAGAGAGCATGACGAAGTTTACAGACTTGCCCAGGAGAGTGAGGTAGCCCATTAGGAGGCTGCATATATACTTCTTCAGATAGGTCACCGTGAAGGAAATCATTTTTGACATCCATCTGGTGAATCGCCCACTTACGGATAGAAACAACTAAAATAAGTGTGCGAACTGTGGTCATACGAGCTACGGGAGCGAAAGTTTCTTCATAATCAATACCATATTCCTGAGTAAAACCTTTTGCAACGAGACGAGCTTTGTAATGATCAATAGAACCATCGGCGTTGGTTTTAATCTTGTATACCCATTTGCTCCCAACAACATATTTTCCAGCAGGTAAGGGAACAAGGTCCCATGTATTGGTTTGCTGTAAGGCAGCAAGTTCATCGGCCATAGCTTGTTGCCAAAGAGGATCGGTGGTTGCTTCGCGATAAGAGGATGGCTCATGTAGGGACAACAGGGCGGAAAGAAAACAGTGATAATCTGATAACTTAGCTAGTGGCCGACGATCTCGAGTTGATCGAAGTGGAGGATCGCTGTCGGGACATGCAGAGTCAGGGAAAGACATAGAGTTGTCAGCAGTGGAGCTATCAGACACTAAGGGAATGGGGTTAGCCGGTACTGCATCAGGGACATATACTGGAGTGGGTAAAAGATGAGAGGCTTCTATTGGCGAGGACTCGGGGAATGGATCAACAGGCAGCACAGGTTCAGTGGATAAGGTTGTATTTTGGGCCAGAGTGTAATATGGAGTATTTTCCCAAAAGGTAACATGTCGGGAAATACGAAGTCTTTTGGCAATGGGATCATAGCAGCGATAACCCTTTTGTTGAATTTCATATCCTAAGAAAACACACATAGAGGTTTTTGGTGTGAGTTTGGTACGCTCTCTTTTGGGAAGTAATACAAACCAGGTAGATCCAAAGACACGAAGTTCGAAATAATCAGGATGAGTTTCATAAAGACGCTCAAAGGGAGAAACACCATTTATAACAAGAGAGGGAATGCGGTTTATAATGAATATATAATTATGGATGGCTTCTCCCCAAAAAGTAGAAGGGACAGAGGACGACACAAGGAGAGTACGGGCAGTTTCGACAAGATGACGGTGTTTACGTTCTGCAATGCCATTTTGTTGTGGAGTATCAGGACAGGATAATTGAGGAATAGTCCCTTGAGATTTGAGAAAGTCAAGGAAGGGTTTGGACAGATATTCGCCTCCGGAATCAGAACGAAAAAGTTTGATAGTTTTAGAAAACTGAGTTTTAATCATGGTGGCAAATTCAATATAAATTTGAAGAAAATCGAAACGAGAGTGAAGCAAATAAGTCCAACTATAGCGAGAGTAATCATCAACAAAAATCACATAATATAAGGCACCCCCCATAGAAGCAATAGGAGCTTTACCTCACACATCAGAATGCACAAGATCAAAAGGAGAAGATGAAACTGTAGTACTATTATTAAAAGGTAGAGCTGGTTGTTTGGCCAGTTTACAAGCAACACAAGTAAAATCTTTATCTAATGTAACTGGTCCTAACAATCCTTGATTAATCATATATTTAAGACGAGAAAAAGAAACATGTCCTAATCTAGAGTGCCAAAAAGATGATAGGTGTGGGTGTGAGGTAGATGCTGTTAAGGATGTATTGGTTGTGGGGGGAATGTGAAGTGTGTCTGTAACATATAAGCGGCCAACTCTATGGCCTGTCCCAACTTGCTTGCCCGTCGAGCGGTCCTGCACAATAAAACCCAATTAATGAAATATAATGATTAGTCCAAGATCACATAATTGCCCGACAGATAACAATTGCATTGAAAGTTGAGGGACAAAGAATACATCATGAATAGACAAGTTATGAGTGTTTTTAATGGAACCAATGAGACTAACAGTGATAACAGAACCATCAGCTGTGTGAATTTTGGGAGATGAATGCATGAGACTGGATGAGTCGAAGTGTGTAGGATCAAAAGTCATGTGATTTGATACTCCGGAATCAAGGAACCAAGGAGAAGAAGATGTACCTGATGAGACTGAAAAAGCAGAGGCAATGGTATAATTATTACCGGTTTGGGGAGATGGTGGATCAAGTACGGCAGCAGACGATCCAGTTGAATTTTGTAATCTCCGCATGTACCGAGATGTAGGAGAGGGACAATTCTTGACGACATGCCCAAAACCCTTGCAGTAGTTACATTGAACCTGGGAATAATCTCGGGGTGGTGCCGTTTGGGTATTGTGAGGAGGGCGATATGATGTCTGATGAGGGCGTGGTGAAAAGGTATTGTGAGGTGGTCGGTAATTCTGATTCTGCGGGCGAGGAGATGCAGCATATGAGGTATTCGAGGCTGGTCGTGCAACAAAAACTGATGAAATATTCGGAGTGATACCCTTTCGAGTTTTTTCAGTAATTAATTATGTTAATGCTGATTCAACAGAGGGGAGGGGCTTGCGATGAAGAATAGATGCCCTGATCGGTTCAAATTCATCCCGTAGTACCATGAGAAATTGTACAAGTCGCGTTTCTTCACGAAAGGTTTCCCATAAACCAAAGTCTGTTGTCCATGGAGGTTCCATGAGTTCCAATTGATCCCAGATAACGCACATGCTAGAGTGAAAATCAGACACGGATTGACCTGGTTGTTATAGTAGGCCTCGTATATCTTCTTCAAGTTTATATTTCTTGACAAAATTGGTTTGAACATATCTGTGTGCTAAGAAATCCCAAGCTTTCTTTGCGGTATCACACTTTCCAAGCTGAAGACTGGTTGATGGAATGACAGTATTGGCAATCCAGGTTAAAATTTTGTTGTTATTAATATCCCAATCAGCATACTTTTCATCGGTTTCAGCAGGACAAGTTGCTTTGCCATTAACATAATTCCAGAGTCCCTTTCCTTTCAAGAAATTTCGGAACAAAATAGACCAGTGATTATAATTGTTTCCATCCAATTTAATGGTGATAGGAATTTCTGATGTTTTCATAACATAAAACTGAACAAGAATTAAGCAAACAGTGTAAAAAATAGGGCACTTGACCTGATTTTATATCTTAGAGATTGAATTTGGATAGACGGAGACTGCGGTTGTGTTAAGAATGCTTGAAAACTTCGGGAACAAGTCTTGGTTGTCAGAGAACCGGTCAGAAAAATAATCAAACGGTGTTAAAAGGAGTGCACTAGATCTGGTTTTGTAACTTGAAGACTGAATCTGGAGAAACGGAGACCGTAGTTGCGTCTGGAATAGTTAAAAACCTAGGGAACCGATCTGAGTTGGATGAAAACCGATCAAAAAATAATAAAACTGGGCAAAAAACTATCGTCTGAACCGGTCTGAGTTGTCTGACTGACGGCGTTAACGGAAAAGCTGACGGCGTTAACGGAAAGGTTAATGGCGTTAACGGACGTTAACTTTAACGGTGAACTCCTGACGCCGTTAACTTTAACGAAAAAAGTACTAACGCCGTTAAAGTTAACGGCAACCTGACGGACGGTTACGGCGGTGGCGCGTGGTTTCGGCGAGACGCAACGGCTTTCACACTCGCGGCGCGTGAGGGCGCGTGGCTTGGTTTTTCGAGGTGATTTTTGCGGCTTCGGAATCGTCTCTGGAAGACGAAGGTTTTGGTATGGTATTTATCGAGGTTTGATATATTTATCGATAAGACGGTGCGGATCTGATTGGTGATGGCTGCGGCTGGTGGCTGGTGGTGGTGATTCAACCTTCCTCTGATACCATATTAAGTTTATAGAAAAGAGAAACTATATTATTATTGAATTAATGATTACATAAGAAAGGGGCTCTATTTATAGAGCTAAACAAGACAAAAGAAAAACCTAGTCTAACAAGGAAAAGGAAAACTAATCCAATAAGGAAACAAACTAAATAAATAATAAATAACTAATAACTTTAACAAATTGAACCTTTGACATTCTTGTTACGAGGATAAGAAAGATGTCAACCATGATACAAAGTCGCAAGTACAACAAAGAGTTTGATAAAAGTTTAGTGTAGTTGCATTGAATCGTGCATTAATTAAATTCATAAAAATTCAATTAACATTTTTTTTTATTTTTATATAAGTGATACACAGATATATCTAGAATTCAAATCATGAAAGAAGGGAAAAGATAAAAATGCTGTGATCTGAACTTAATAACTTACTCATATAAAAATAAAATTTAATTACCTACCTAATCCGTCGGATTCAATAATTATACTTATGACATCAAAGAAACGCCCTCTTAAATTTATCCTTAAATCACATCACATATATTTTTATTTTATTTTTTGACAATACAAGTCACATGTTCAAAAGCTCATTCTCATCATAGGATGATAGGATACGTTTGACGTATATGTAAGGCACCCACTTGCTTGTATGTCATGTGCCTCTTTTATTTTTAGCTAATTAATGTGCTCTTGTGGCTTTTGTTCATCATCTTAAAGCATAAGGTATATTATTTTATTTTATTTATTTATAATGAGAAGAACAATATATCATTTCCTCAATACCTTGTGCTTATTCCCATATGGCTATCTTACGTAGTGGGGTTTAATCTGACAAGAGTCGCGTGACTGACATGTGCCTGGATTCTTCTTCTAAAGTGTAGATATATATTCATATATATCTAGTTATCTATATTCCATTTGCTTTGATTCAAATCCTCTCATCCCTAAAGAAACATATGGTGTCTTCCGGTGGTAAAATTAACATTTTCACATTTATATTATATCAGATTGGTAGTTGCAAATATAATATTCACAACCTTCCTCTTATTGGTTGGCTTGCTCAAAATTTTCTCATTGATAAATGTAAACATTGCATGCATAAGAAAATGTCAATTTTAACACTTTTATAATATATGTTGTACATATGTGACACTTACGTGGTATTTTATGTCCAATATTAAAATTGGCTAATAGGCTCTTGCTAGACTCCTGCCCAGCCTGTGAAACATCAATCAATGAAGAAACACATATTTTTCAAGTGCCGATATTTTATTAGTATGTTTTGAATCATTACGTGGTAAACGGTGTTCTAATTCAAGAACATAAAAATATATTGAACACATTAGCACATTGAGAAGGTGTCGTTAATTTATTTACCTTTTCCATTACATAAAGAGAAATAATCCATAATTGATGTATAACATGCATGAGGAAAATGTTGGAGTTCACCGTAATAACCATTCCCTTATATGGGTACAATAACTTTTATTTCAGATATAAATACAATAATTACATTATTGTTAAGTATAATAATTTTTCTACTAAGGATATAAATATAATATTAGTATTAGAGAGAAATGTTACATAATCCAAGAAAAATTATAAAAGTATAATATAAAAATAAATTTTAATCAATTACTATTATTTATCACTTTTTTTTTAAAAAAAAAAAAAATTGTAAAACAAAGGCGTGACTCAAATTGATTTTGGTTATAAAACATTTTTTAGGTTATGTCGACATTATATTTTTGTGAAAAAAAGAATGAGTCGGTCTGAATGTGGTCCAATCCAAGTTAGAGAAAAAAAAAAAAAAAAACAATCCAAGTGCTTATTGTGTACTTAGTCAATTGGTTACATTAATTAGTTTTTGTAGTTGCATTAATTAGTTTTTGTAGTTGCCAAATACTAATCACTGATAGCTAAGTAAGTGGAGTTTTTAAACTATGTGTTGGATCATTGATTCACGCACATGTATGAATATTGACCATCTGATTCTGTGGTTTGACTTTTGAAACCCTTCAATTATTTCTGAACCTGGTCTTTAATATCCATAATTATTACTAAGCCAAATTGGATCTGAGAACGTTTTGCAACTGGGGTGGATATTATTAGATCTTTGACCAATATTTAAGTAGGAAGAATGGAAGATGGCATTAATATAAATATTTTTTATACATCGGGTATCTGGTATGGGATGGAGATATAGTATAGACCGATTTTTAGTTCACGAATTTTGTTACTTAAAACACATTTTTTTCATATTTTTATGATGAAAATTTGTCATTAAATACCACTTCATATATATACCATATTAGATCCACTCTAATCATGTATATGTATAATATGATATAATAAAAAAAATATATACATTTCAATAATTGACCAATTTATAGGATGGCCGCTATTTTGAGAGTGTGAGTGCGAATATAACCCAAAGCTTTTTGAACTCAGTATATTAATTTCCTATTGTATTTTATTAAATTATGCAGCCAACGGTTGAAAAGGATAAAATCGAAGGAAAATTTTAATCGTGTTAATTACGCGATCATGATTATGAATATTGTTATTGTAATCACTGATTATGAATAAATATCCTCAAATACCATTTCACCACTTAACGCGTTCAATACTCAGTTTTGCAAATACGGTATTAGTTGTTTACAAATGTTTTGCAAATATTTCTCACACGAATTTATGCTTCCTAACTCCTTTTGAATACTAAAAATCATCTATTGACCAACTTATTTAACCAACTATTTTAAAAAAACATGTGTGCACAAGCGAATTTAGGGGAGGTTGAGGTGTACTGTAGTTCACCCCAACTTTTTTTTAATATTAATTAAAATACTGATATAAAGGTAACTCGTCCAAGTTCATATCTCTTATTTTTTCGTTTAGCTCTTACATAACTATTTTATTATTATTTTATTACATTCACTAATTAAATATATATAAGTGTCGCATCAACAAATTCCTACTAATCCCTTTCTCATTTTGCTTTTTTTATATATTCTCTTGTTTGTTTGTTTTTTTTTTCCTTTTCCAAACCTTATTAATTGCCTTTTGTTAAAAATAAAAATAAAATAATAATAATAACAATAATGCAAAACAATAATAGTTGTTATGATTAATCTTATTAATTGCCTTTTTATTATAAGTCGTTTATGATTATTGACAAAACAATAATGAATAAGCATTTTTTTTAAGTGGGCGTAATACTAAAAAAAAAATTTACAAGTGACAAAACAATGGTAAATAAGCAATTTAGTAATGAAATATTGTTATATTTTAAACTTGTGACAACGATAAAAAAAAATTTTGTTAGTTCTTAAGTTTAAATCAATTCGTTTAAAATTGATTTGTACCCTTTTACACTGGTCAACTTTCACAAAAATGCCAGATCCATCCTTGCATGTGTGCATCGTTATAATTAAGGATGTCTGTTAGTTAATTCGGTAATGTTCCGTATTTATATTAGAGTTAGCTAGCAGCATCGAATTAAGTTGATTCTACAAATATAAATATTATTTTAGTTGTTTCCAATGAACACCCTTGTTGAGAATTTGGACTTTTGTTAACTAGTAATCTTGTAATACACCTCCAAAACATTAATTGACATTCAAAAAAGCTAAAAGGAGATCTAGCGTTGGAATATGATTGTTGCAATCTTATTTTATTTTAAAAAGAAAAAAAAGGAAAGGAAAGGAAAAATATTTGGATCATCTCGCTCTACAGCACACTGTTTATGTTATTTGCATCACCACCTGTATTATATTTTCATCTAGTACAAGACAACACAATAATTCAACATTCAACATGTGCTCTTATCTATAGATGTATATGATTCATTTATAAATATTTGAGAAGTTTAGTGTAGGAATTTCTATAATATTGTAGTGAAATGATACAAAGTTTAAGTGAAAAGTCGGTCGAGTAACAAGTTTAAATAATAATAAGTGATTTATGAAATATGAGTCTTGAGTTTAAATCTCACAAGTCACGAGATTCAAACTTTAGAGGCTTGCCATAAATAACATCTTGTGAATTCTTAAATCCCGAAGTGTATGACCTACCTTTAATTGAACTAAAAAAGAATTAGTTGAGAGATGTGCAAATTGGCCTGGACATCCTTACTATTGACAAAAAAAAATGATACAAAGTTAAAAAGACCAAAATGCACGAGTAATTATGTAAATTTGCTACATAAATATATTTAAGCGGTCTAGAATCAGAATATCTATAATGTTGGAGTGAATGGGGCAAAGTTTTAAAAAACCAAAATAAGAGGGGTTTTATGCTAAAAAAAACAAAAGGTAGTACTTATATATTGAAGTGTAAATTGATAATATGATATAGCGCCGCCTTCTTTGGCCTGGACTTCGATCGATGTCTTAATTAGCGGGTTATTGTTTTGCTTTATGAGCCCCTTTTTTCTTTTTTAACTTTTGCCTATTACAGCCTTTTCAATATTTTATTTATTTATTTCCCAGTCCCCGAAACACACCCAAATTTCTCTGTCTCCCCAATATTCAACATTGTGGACTGGTGGGTACCACTATGGCACTATCCAATACCACACGGATTTGCTTGGAATTTGCCCCAAATACAACCCATTTCCGCGATAAATTAAAAAAGTTCACTATTCTTGTTCAAGAGCGTAATAATAAATATATTAAATTAAATGATTAAATTAATAAATTAAATGATATATTAAAAATTGCATTAGACCGTATATAAGGTTTACTTATAAATGTGCTTGTTGTTTGGTCAAATAACTTGCTCATTTAATTTGATACACATTATTATTCATTTTAAAACGTCTCAATTGAGAGTTAAATTTTACCTTTAAAACATAATCAATGTTTTAAATTTTGAGATACCAACAAAAAAAATACATCTCAACTAGTCATTTGGTCAAAATTAACGTACCCTTTGAGTTTTTTGACAAAATATTTGGAATATTAAAAAATAGAGCTTGTATGAAAAAAAATACAAAAAATTAGAGAATAATATTTTTGTAAATTAAAGACCTATATCTGACTAAATTTGAAAAACAGTGCAACGTTAAATTTGCAGTAGATTTTTGAATTGTAATTTTTTTATGGTATTGTGCAAATTAAGTTTTGCACTGCATAGAGTAATTTCAACAAGTTGAAAATTTAAAATCCATTTATTAATAAAACACTCATGATAATTTTTTGGGTTATGTAAAATTAAATTTGCACTTCTTATTTTCTAATACAGTACTCTATATTGCGGTTTATTTTATATTGCTTTAAAGTCACATGAGTGACACATAAGAACAAACCTGTTAAAAAATATAAACATATCATGCAAAACAAAATTACATTAAATTTTTTGAATTGCAAAGTTAAGTTTGCACAAAACACTATTTCAATCAAAGTGTTTATTTTAAAATATAATTGATAAATAAGCCCTTATTTAAAAAAATATTATTTTTTGATTTTTTTGTGAAAAATATTATAACACAAGACATTTTGCCCCATTTTTATATTTTCAAACTTTTAATCTAAAATAGAGCAAATGATGATAAATAGCTTGGAGTAGTCACGAGCAAGATAGTGAGTTTCCATCAAAAATGGACTCTGAGTTGGATATGGCGGAGAGATATATATGGATCCTTACATGCACAATATTTTATGTTGACTATTTTAACTAATTCTTTAAATTAATATATGGATAATGTCCATCCTTGTTGGTAATAATTCATTTATTTTTCTCTCAATAATGACAAGTTTGAGTTTCTATTTGTCTTTCTTATCTTTTGAATCGGGTATGAACAGTTGCGCTTGTGCATCTTGTGTCAACAAAGAAAAGAAAAAGGAAATTAAGTTGCAAGCAAGTCTTGCACGCAATATTAAAAGGAATTACACGTTAGTTTAGACACATGTCGCCTTTTTCCTTTTTCTTTTTTTTTTCTTTTACGATGTGTCTTTACGCCATATTAAATGTATGATTAATCACCGCAAATGGAACTAAGTCTGCCTTTAGTCATAAGATCGGAAATTTATACTTCCAAGAAATCAAATATAAAACATCCCTAAATAGATCGATCCCCACATAAATTTAGTAATAGTCATGTCACAAGAATTTAGACTTATATTATTATAATATGTTTGTTTGGATTACTTTATACATAGTATGCATCTTTGGCCAGCCATGACCGTATCAAAAACTCGGGGATTTTATGATGATACCATGCACTCTTATGAATTTCTACTATGTGTATGGTCGCATCCAAGAGTACGTTTTCTCTTGCGCCCTTCCATCATGCCTCAGTTCGAATCCCAGCAGTCTTTGAAGGCTTGTGGGTTGGTTGTGATGCCCCGTATTTTAGGGCAGAGAGATATATATGGATCTTACATGCACAGTATTTTATGTTTACTATTTTAATTAATTCTTTAAATTAATATATGGATAATGTCCATCCTAGTTGGTAATAATTCATTTATTTTTCTCTCAATAATGACAAGTTTGAGTTTCTATGTCTTTCTTATCTTTTGAATCGAGTATGAACAGTTGTGATTGTGCATCTTGCGTCAACAAAGAAAAGAAAAGAAAAGATAAAGGAAATTAAGTTGCAAGCAAGTCTTGCACGCAATATTAAAAGGAATTACACGTTAGTTTAGACACATGTCGTCTTTTTCTTTTTTCTTTTTTTTTCGTCTTTCAAGATATGTCTTTACACCATATTAAATATATGATTAATCACCGCTCATGAAACTGAGTTTGCTGTTAGTCCGAAAATTTGTACTTCCAAGAAATCAAACACAAGACATCCTTAAATAGATCAATCCTTAAATAGATCAATCCCCACATAAATTTAGTAATAGTCATGTCACAAGAATTTAGACTTATATTATTATAATATGTGTGTTTGGATAACTTTATACATGGTATGTATCTTCAGCCGGCCATGACCGTATAAAAAACTCGGGGGTTTTATGATGATACCATGCACTCTTATGAATTTCTACTATGTGTATGGTCGCATCCAAGAGTACGTTTTCTCTTGCGCCCTTCCATCATGCCTCAGTTTGAATCCCAGCGGTCTTTGAAGGCTTGTGGGTTGGTTGTGATGCCGCGTTTTCTAATCTTACGTCTGCGGCTGCAGTAGGTGTTGTCATTCTTGACAACGTCGGTGCCATTGTTGACGGCATTAAGAAAAAAGTTTTTGTTTCCTCTGCCCTTAGATCGGAAGCGCTAGCGATCTAATGATTAGAAAAGCTCGTACCCTTTTGATGTGTAGTCGCTCGCCGGCATCATACATTTTTTTAGATTACAACTTTAGAAGGAGGTCGTGAATTTATGTCACCTTGGGAACAGAGCTGTAGAGGGCCATGTAACCTAGGCAAACACTTAGGGCCCCATTTGGGGAGGGGCGCCCAAAAAAAAATAAAAAATTAGGTATTTAATTGTAAAGAATAAAAATTGAGAGGCATTTTGTAAGTTAAAATAAACCTACTCCCTCACTTTCAAATGAAGATTTATCTATAAATTTTATGTTAATTGTTGCCTTAATTATCCTTAATTATTATTTTATTTTATTTTAAATTTAGTAATTGATTGATTCTATTTTTAGGACTTTTTTTGTTTCAAATTATTAAATATTATGATTTTGAGATTATTTTATTGAAAAAAAAGACAATAATACAAAGTTTCAATTTTTGTGAATATTAAATTTTGCTTGTAGCCTCAAATTTCCTCAAGCCGGCCCGGGCCTGGGAAGAATTCCCCATGGGAAGTCGCTTCCATTTTGTCAGATATTAAAGTTTTGTTGGCTGTTAGGAGTTTTAACCTTATTTTTATTAAGTGCGAGTTTAATTCGGCTACTCATTTTAGTGCATCCCGAGTCGGAAAGGTTGGCTGGCTTTGAATTGGGTCTCTACTCTCTGCTCCGTCGTGAGAGTTGAAGGGACAGCTGTTTTGTGGCTTTAGGCGTCCGTAACTTTGTCTGTTGGAGTCTGATTTTTATTTTTTTTTGGTCGATGGCCTTTTGTTTCTTTGTCTCCAATTTTTGGCTTGTTTTCAGTTGAAAAACAAAATACAAGGTAGATTAGTTTGTTTTATATACATTGTGTGTGCAGAGTGTACTAACATACGATATTACTAATTATAAAGTGCAATTGAACATTGAGATAAAATCATGTTATTCTTCTTTTTCTTCTGTGTTTTTTTTATATCTTTCATTTTTTTGACTTTTAAAGTTTTGGATGTGAATTTCAAAATTCTATATATTTCTTCTGATAGTAAAAGTGAGTCTTAATTAATCAGAAAATATTAGTACTACTTGAAGTATATTCCATACTTAAAAGCTAAGCGCCAAATTTTGTCTCCTGTAAAATTAATTCTTTATACTATTATTTGACAAAAGTATTGTCACGTACGTAATATATCAAAAGTAACTATTTCGTTTTTACAATTGTATTTTTGTTCTTCTTTAATAGTCACTAATTAACTCTTTAACTTCTGCATTGATATAATTTACAAATTTTGTCACCAACTTTAAGAAAATCTTTAATGAATAGAATTTAAATCTTAAAAATATAGCAACTGTCATTAGAAAAAGGTCCCTCTCTTATTACTTCACACATTTCCACTCGATCTCTCCTTATCCAGTGAAATGTTTTTAATCAAACAAAGCAAGTGCCTTGAGAAACTCGTCTAAACTCGTCATAATTAAGGCCAAAAACTCCTCAATTTTTTAAAATTTTGAGTTCTTTTAGATAAATTAATTATAAATATATTTATCATAAAAATCTTAACTAGGAGTTTTATTTTTGGAGAACACTAATTTTAACTAATTAATCGTTAAATATATTTATCAAACATAAACAATGACATTTTAATTTGATGATTATTCATTGGTCGATCACAATGCACATTTCATCTTAAACTAAGTGTTTTATTTTCACTTTGGTATTTTATAGGAGAACACAAATTTTATCTAATTAATCGATAAATATAAAACTTATTTTGTATAATGAGATTTAATATATTAACTACATCAAAAGACAATGGACTATTGAGAAAATCCCAAAAAAAGAATAATGCATTTTTTATGGGTGGCACTATTGCCACACCCATAATCACTTTGTAGCACTCTCCATCTCTATGACTCTCTTATGGCACATTGCTTTTCTTCCTTCCACCCCGCAATGTCCAAAGAGTACCCACCTTTAATAAATAAATTAATTAATTAATAATAATAATAATAATAATAATAATAATAATAATAATAATAATAATAATAATAATCTTTAATATTAATAATAATTAATCCTAACCCTATTAATAAAAATAACCTAACTCCTTAACTTTACCAAAAATCTCATTCTCTCTCTCTCTCTTCCTCCGTTTCTTCTTCCTCTCTTGTGCCTCCCCCATTTCTTCTCTCATCTTTTCTTTTATGACCTCTTCGCCATTAACGACCTCTGACCTCTTCGCCATTAAGACTTTCAAAATTTAATATGAAGCTATACCATACTTAACGCAATCAATTAAATAGCAAAGGACTTGGTGCAGATAAGTCGAGTCTAGCAAGATTTTCATTCAACATTGCTCGGCCAAAATCCACCGAGTGTGAAGGTATGTTGCTCTGCCTAAAATAACCAAGCGTAATTTTCAAGGAAAAATGCATGTTCGGCTATTACTCACCAATATTTTTAGCCAAACTTGACCCTTAAAACCGAGTGAAGTCATCTTCTTCGACCTTACGCAACCGAGTAAGTTGCACAAAGTTTAGCCCTTTATGAACCGAGCAAACATTCTTCATTTGTATAAGCCAAAAATGTATGCTCGACTATGAACAACTAAGCTTGTTCGATCACTTTTACTCGATTACATATGGCCGAATACAATTAAAAACATGTTTTAATTTTTAGGTTGCGAACCAAAAATTAATCTGCACGATTGCTCTTTTTTTCCCTAAAGGTTTACTTCTAAGTAAACTAGGTAGTGATATAAATGAAACTTGATGGTTTGTAATTGGGGTTTTAGAAGGGGGTGTTATAAGAATAGTTTGCAATTTGAAAGTGATCTGTTTTTTTTTTTTTTTTTAAAGTGGCGGTTGTGAGAAAGAATTTTATGATAATGATTTTTTTGCTGAATGGTTTTTCATGTCTAGATTGCAAACCGACAGATGTGTTGTAATTGGGGTTTGTAATGAGGGTTTTGAAAGTGTTATTGAGGATGAATTTTAGAGATATGTAATGATAATGATGATGGGAGCAATTATTTAATAATTATTGATTATTGTAGCTCAAAAAAAAATTGGTGTGTGACAATAGTAAAAATCTTTATTTTGTTTAGAGGAATGTTAGAGAGAGATTTGAGGAGTGGCAATAGCATCACCCTTTTTTATTTGGACAAATAGATTAATATAATATGATGGATATTTTGGGAGCCACATTCTGACTAAGATATAAATAATGGTTACATAATATATGTGTTAGTCTTTTATGTCAAATTAGGATGTACCTGTGTCATCTGACACAGTAAAATAAATAAGATTTAATAATAGGATAAAAAAGAATAATGTGTGATGAATCTAAATCAATAAATATTAATTATTCTATTTTGAATTCACTTTCTAGCCTAGTTTAAAGTTTTGGGCAGACTATGTCTATCAATATGATTTAAAAATTGTCCAAAAAGTGGACTAATGTACTGTGAACACTCCTAAAAATGATAAACTGCGATGACCAATAATATACGAACACATAAAGTACGTCCTTAAATGCTACTTAATAATTTTTCTTTATTTTTTTACATAATTCTATAGTCATGCATGATGGCCGGAACTTGTTTAATTAATCTTGATTAGTAGATTTTAAATATTAAATATTAAATTTTGAATTTTTTATTTAAAGTTATGAGATTTTTAATGTAGACAAGATTATTGGTGTGAGATAGTTTATTATGTGTATGTTATTGGTATGTGTATTTTAACTTTGATTTTATAGCTTGATATGAGTATAAAAGAGATCAAATTGTATTCAATTAAGGCATGGCATAACACATGTATTTTTAACAATTAAATTTTATACTTTTTGAATTTATTTTTTTTGTCAAACTTGATATTTTATAATATAAATGTATATCGAATGTCAATTTAGAATTAGGATGTGACCAAGGGCTGGAGCCAGTATGTTGGCCGCGAGGGGAGGTGTGAGTGGTGGCCCCACCTAATATTCGAGGAGAAAATTGTAGTAGTGTGGAATGTTGAAGGGCCATGTGTAGTAATGGGGGTAAATTAATGCATGGCAAGGGGTTGTATTTAAGAAAACTCTGGAATTGCCTATGTGTGAGGGGAGGCACACAAGTAATTGGTAATGGGTGGATGTGCGATAAGATTCATAAGTTTAGGGTAAATTTGTGTATTTTTGTAACATGGAATAAAAAAGATCAAATTGTTCTAATTTTATCTCCTCGCGATTGTCAATAATGAAACTATTGACAATGGAGATACTATTTAGTGTTTCTAAAATATGAAGTTTAGAAGAGGAATATTGTAATTAGATATGTGATTTGGATTTTTAACGTATAAGATGTTAAGTATTTTAATATAATATTTTAATTTTGACTTTATTATAGTATATGTAAAAAAAAAATTAAGTCCATTAATTTTGGTCCCCCCTGAACTTAATTCCTGACTTCGCCTCTGGATGTGACTATTAGCATTTTAAGTAAGTACGTCCGATACTCATAAACCTATTCTCGTTATTTTAGAAGTATTCCAAAAGATAAATTTAGAGTGCTATAATATTCAAATAGAATGCTACTAATTGGAGAAAATAAGTTATAAGCGTCTCCTCCATAATTATATTCATTCCAAGGACACCTTCCTATTTTATTTCATAATAGATAGAAGATTTCCTCTGCAATTTGTTTTAACTATAAGAACAATTTTATATCTTTTTCCACTTAACAAATACATCCTTTTGTTTAAATGGTCAATTTCTTAGTATTATTTTTTTGGTTATTTATTTTACCATTGGTGATTACTGAGTCTCACCAACCACTTCCGCCAACACCTCCTGCTACAATTCCGACAATCACTATCGGAGCTCCCACCTTCGAATTAAGTCCTCGAAGATCTGATAGTGGTCACCAGAGCTCCAGCAATAATTTCTATGCAAATAAAAAACAAATTTGCACCCAAATTAATATTTAATTGCCTTTAGATTTAATGCAAAAAAAATTGCACTATAATTTATATCTTAATTCCTAATGATTTAGTGAAAAAATATATTTGGATTAAAATATATACCATAAGTTATTTGTAAATTTAGTGCAAAAATATATTTACATTACTTGCATTGGAGCTTTGGAGCTGAGATCTTGAACTTCGGTAATGGTTGTCGAAGCTCCGGTGAGAACTCAAGTGTTCACCAGAGCTCCGACACTGAGGGATGGTTGCGGCAACATGTGGTGATTAAAAAAATAGAAAAGAAAATGGAGGAAGAGTATTTAGGTAAAAAAAAAAGTGTCATTATGTTAAAATGAAATAATGAAGTGTCTTTCCTTTGAATGTAATTATGGAATAAGCCATTTTAACCTGTTGCCCTTACTTATTAAAAGCAAGTGCAGTGTTATGGTATGGTAGCATAGGGCATACAATGGTTAAGGAATGTAGGGTAAAAAACTATTTTGTAGTATTGAAAAATGGGAAAATTAAGTTAAAATAAATTTGATACCATATGCCTCAATGTGTGACGTTTGGTAGCTCACGCAACATTGTGATGTATATAGTGTTTATCTCTCATGCTTTTATACTCTTTATTTCCTACTTTTTCTCTTTCTCTCTCTCTCCTACTTTCACTTTATCTCATTTAAAATACAATATAATATTTATTTTGTATTTTTTTTACCATTTCACTGTTATAAATATACCTTACTTGTCATTTAAGTTTTTCATTGCGACTACATCAAGTATGAGAGTGAGAAATGGTTAGATTGTGTAATCCCATATAAAAAAATGACCTCTTCCTAATTTTTATTCCCATGTCAGAAATAGGAACCTTTTATGCTACGATGTGAGCAAAAAATAATTTGAATGGTTGAGATCAATGAGGCTAGATCTTTTTTAAAATAGATAATACTTTTTAATATATATTACCTCTAGTAATTTTTTATTTATTTTTAAAAAAGAGAAGCTCTAAGAACATTCTCTAATATAATCTTTGTTAGTGCGTAAAACTAGTCAAGAGCAGTTTGGACCACACAATCAAATAAATGGATTATATGATAGAACTAATGACTGCTACAGACCAATAGAGTCAGAAATGTGTAGAGGAGGTTAGTCTCGTATGAAAATACGAGTTAATCCTCCCCTATAGGAATAGAGCTTGGAGCTCGGGTAGCTTTGTATTATGATGAATAGGTATGTCTTACAAGCTAGGACTATCTCTTGAAATAATTTATCCCAATATTATAAGAAGAAAAGAGATTGGGATACTTAGTGTTTAATCTCTCTAACTTTGGAGTTCTGAGGTAGGCTACCCAGCTCTCTCCCTACTGGTTGTCACCAGCTTGCACTTGATAAAACTTGGTTGTTGAGGGAAGTAAATGCTTCCTGTATATATATATATAACAGAGGGGTGGCTTGTGACAGAGCTTTTAAAGCAGGTCTAAAGCCATGCCCTAAATACCACCCACTCTGACTTTGCTTTTGCCTAGATTTTGGTGCATTAATGCAGTTGGTATGTATTTAATGAAGTTAAAGGAGCTTATACAGCGTTGGTGGTGTTGGCAGCAGTCGTCGGTAGGTGTTAGCAGCAGTCGCCCATGCTATCTGTCATCCTACTCTGACATTACTGTCTGGGAGAGAGCTCCAGAGCTCACTAAAAGAGCTCTAGGTTCACGAGCTCCATCACTCGTGGAACGAAAACAATCATTGGGCCTGTTGCATGAACTTCCAAGGGCTCTGGAGCTCATGTGGTGCTTGAAACGAAGCTGCCAGAGCCCTCTTCGTCCTGGTATGCTAGGCTACTGACGTGGACTGCCACGTGTCCTCATGTGGTTGACAAGTCAGAACAATTCAATTATTCTCCCCATCAAACTTCAATTGGATAAAAATAATTAAATAAAATACTACATAAGATTGATAGATAAGGAATCGAAAAACGACTTTTTAATATAATAATCAATAATGACGATCAAGTTTACGTGTAAAAAAAATGATAAGAGGTAAGATATTGTGAAATTAACCCTCTCATTCTAGAGGGTATCTTTGTGCCATCATTTTTATCTACCTATTTTTATTTTTAATTTTTTAAATATTAGAATTTGTATTTTATAAAAATATTTTATTGAAAAAAATGAGTGAAAACATACTAAACAATATCCATATTACATATAAAATATCAACTTTAGTTTTATAAATTTCTTAATAGGCCATTTTGGTCATGTAATAAATGATATAAGGAGAACTGTATCTTATTTGGGACCTTATAAATGGTCGTTTATTCGACATGAAGGAAATGGGGTTGCACTTTATCTTGCTAGACAAGTCGGTCTTGTGTTTAGCTCTCAACGTTGGTTGGAGGAGGCACCAGATTTCTTATTGGCATCCCTCTAACATATCGAATCATTAATGTTATCGTCTTCAATTTGATTTCAAAATTAAAAAAAATTCTTAATAGGCAGTCTCTTGGACAATATCATTAGAAATACTTTAATTTTTTTAAGAATGATCCATTAAGGAGTTTTTTCATGGCACATAGAAAAATGCATGCTTACATGTTCATTATTTAAAATTACCCATTTTTGCATCGGAGATGCTTAAAATCCCTTATCTCTATAATAATAACTAAAAGGGTGGCTTTGTTTCTATTCACGAAATCAATCAATTTATCCGCCCTTAATTTATGATGTTTTTTCTTGAAACTTTTCAATAATGCCCTTTGAAAAATTGAGAAATATATCCACCTAATTAAATATATTTAATTTTGGAAAATCTTTATATAACCACATTTTTAATTAGTTTATCCATCTATGATTCATGGCATTATATTCTTTTTAATTATTAAGTAAAATAGCTTTCTAAAAGTTAAGAATATTATTGAATTTCTATAACCATTATCCGGCTAGAACGCTTCTTCATCATTTTATTCCATGCCCAATTAGAACTCATCATTTGCTCTTTTTATGAGCGTTGTTTCTTCATCAATATCATTTTTGTAGTTAGAAAATCATAACAATATTTATAAAGGTAATCTTCTATTATTACATAATAGTAAAATGGAGGAAGTTCCTCCATAATTACTGCATTAATTATGTTATTAATTATCATAAATTTAATGCATTAATTATGTCATTAATTATCATAAATTTAATTTTCTCCTTTAATTAATTAATTAATTAATTAATTGTTAGCCATTTTTCATCTTCCTCCTCTTCTTATTATTTTTAATGTTGCGATCCTTCCCTTCCATTAATCAAAAGTTTGAAGTATAATATTCATCTATTACATAATAGTAAAACGGAGGAAGTTCCTTCATAATTACTACATTAATTATCATAAATTTAATTTCTACCTTTAATTAATTAATTAATTATTAGCCATTTTTCATTTTTCTCCTCTTCTTATTATTTTTAATGATGTGATCATTCCATTCCACAAATCAAAAGTTTGAAGTATAATATTCACATTAAACGTAGTAATTTAATTGTATAATTTAATTCTTCGGTTTCTCCTAACATTACTTATTTATTTCCCAGAGTTACCATTAAAAATGCATCGAACATATAAATAAGACATTTATAATAAGTTTGTAAGATAATTAATGTTTGTGTTAATAATATTGATTAAATCAAGTTTGAGTATCCATAAATAGTTCTAATATAATAATTCATTTTTTAAAATTTTGTCTTAGTAATAATTTATGGAACAATTATGTAAAAAAATAAATAATACAATGCCCGCACATCGAGCGGGATACAAACTAGTTGAAAAACTAAAATATCAACATGCAACAAATAAAACCATATACTAACATATAAATGCAACATATGGTGTAACTTTAAAAACCAAAAGAATTGTTAATAGTACTTTAAAGTGGTTGTTTTCTCTTACATTTATTGTCATTTTATCTTAATTATTATAACCAAATTAAATATATTATGCTCCAAAGGGAAAAATCTCCAATTCTATTGATGTCCAAAGTTTTATGCATGTGTATGTTATTTGTATATATATATAATATCTTGAAACCTAGTTGGATAATAACTCAACTAAGTTTCCTTGGCTTACAAAGGTTTTGGAACTATATTTTCTAACAATGAAATAATTATTAAAGAAAAACGAGTATAACTTTAAATTAAATAAATATGGATGACCTAATGAGAATATATAGATATTTATCTGGGTATATTTTCCATATATGTTATATCTATTATCTTTATAGGCACGTATATATGTATAAGATTATTGACTAATAATTAGCATGAATTGTGGACGGGATTTATGAATTCTTTACAACTGTGTTTATATTTATTGGACTTTTAATTTTTCAGATTAAATGGATTTTATTTCATATTCATATGCATCTAAACGTTGGGCAAAATTATCTATTGGGCGAAATTATAGGTTCATATATCTATATTTATACATTATCAATTGACCTACCACTTCCGCGTGATGTTTAAATTAGTGTCAATTTTTTTAAAAAAAATTCCTAATATAAAAAAAAGAGTATTCTATTTTCACTTTCCTTTTTTTTTTACTATTTATGCGTAATAGTTAAATAAATAAATTATATTATAACATTTAAGAATTGTTATCCAATATTAGGGTTCCTATCATGAATAATTTCATATAAAGATTTGTATATTCAAAATATAAAAAGCTTATTATTTCGTTCCCCGATTAAATTATATTTAGTTTAGTGTTATAATATATCTTCTATTTTGCAGATAATTAATTTTTTATTAAATATCATAAATGTATATTTATATTCGAAAATAACACAGTTTGAATTTTGAATAACATGACTAATTTAAAACAAACATAATTATTATCTACGCATATAATTGTTCATCTTATATATCTCTCTTATTTTACAGGGAATATTGTGTGTAATAAATATAAAAATTATATACCCATATATCCAAAAATAAACCGGTTTGAATTTTGAATAACTTGTCTGCAAACATATTCTAATTTCCTTTGATAGATAGTTAATTATTGTTGAAGTAAACGATGAAAGGTAGTGGAGTCATGCATTTATGGTATAAACAAATGATTAGCCATAACTCCAATAACACTTGTTCAAGTAATCTCAATGGTTGCGACGCTTCACTTTTCTGCAAATGACTATACAGTTACACAACTATCAATGTGAAGAACTCGCCTCCAGGTAATAAAGTATCATTCAATTTCTTATATGATTTCTTCTTTATAGTAATTCACACAGATAATCGTGTTATAATGGATAATCAATAACTGTTGTGACCACATAATTCAAACAAGTTTTTAATTAACATTGATGTTTCGTCTCAAGTTTTTCAAATCCTTATTATCTATTATGAATTGTTTAATTCTGAAATTCAAACACCCTATTTATATTCCTAAAATAACTAGGTTTACTCCGTATTTATTCATATTTGTGGTAAAATCTATTTCTAATGTCACTTACATTGCACACCACAGAAGATGGATTTGTTTCTAATACAGATACGTGTTGTTTGCAATACAGATATATATGCATCAGTCCCTTTATAAGTGCATATTGTATCTGTTTTAAATACAAGTGCTTGTTTTTGCAATCTGTAAACTTAAAGTGTATATTATAACTGTTTTAAAGTATTTGTTGTTTGACGTTTTACTATAATATAATAATTTAACTGTTTTAAAAATTATTTGAAATTTTAAACATATATTGCTTAATATTTGAAATGCAATTTTTGGATATATTAACTTTGGGATTAAACAAATACAATTAAGGAAAGTAATATTGGTCAACTTTCCCATTGCTTGTTCCTAAATTGTTGGAAACAATTTTCTAGGTTGGAAGGGGTAGAATAGTCATAATATGTTAGCTTTTATTACTAATGTGGAAGTATTTAAGGCAAGAGGGACTCACCACTAATTTCAATCTCTTGGTAGTCCTAACAACTAATATAGATGATAGTCAGGGGTGTAATCCTAATTGCCCCTAAATATTATTATTATTTATAAATTTATCTTACAATATAAATAAACTTAATAAATTTATCTTACAATATAAATAAACTTAATAAAACTCCAAAACGTAAATAAACGTATAAAACCCGTAAATATAAACAAAATCACCGTAACTAAAACTTCCCCGATAAATTAGATCGCACTCAAATAAATACCTGTATTATTAAATTAATTAAGTCGCAAACTTTGACTTCTTCGATTCATGGAACGGTAACCATCGTCTAAGGCGTGAACACACGCGTTTCCACGCGTTTCATCGGCACGTGGGTGTGTAGTGATCCATTTTATCCGCTTTGTACAAAAAACCAGCTCAAGGACCAATAAGATCCTCCACATTTAGACAGCGCGCATACATACATATATATTATTTTAATCAGTCACATGTGTCCACCTAGTATATATTATATATCAGTATAACGTTAGAACATGCCATGCTTCTAGGGTGCCTTGTTTTAAATAAATACCTACTATATGGTTTTAGTGTCATTTTGTACCATAATATATATATATATATAAATTTAAATTATAAAAAGAAATACTCTCACTTTAATCAAAAGAATCAATACTTATTTAAAAAAATAAATAGATGAATTTTATCCGTTCTAACTTAACTTAATTATCTAATTTCAAAAGAAAAAAGGCAATGAAGCCAAAAGTATTTGCAACCGTCCCACATCGCTATGCTTGGTTAAAACGCATAAGTATATAACCATATTCGGTGACTCTAAAGGTTGGATCCTTTTGGAGTTACTCTATGTGCTCTGTATACTTGTGTATGATATTTAACTGCTTGTGATGTTTGGATTGTTTGTTGCGTTCTAACTTAACTTAATTATCTAATTTCAAAAAAAAAAAATAGATGAATTTTATCTTGAAATTTTGTAAATATGATATACATAATAAATATATTATTTCCATCAAATTTCATAAAAAAGTTCAACCTAGAAGTAGATGCATTGAAAAATTGATATATATATATGCTCATTTTCGACCATTGAAATTTTTAATGATCATCTCACTTACTTCTAAGTTGAATTTTTTAGTGAAATTTGCCGAAGATGATCATAATATTAAATCATCTCTACAAAATTCTAAAAAATAATTTATCAATTTACCCCTTTAAATATGAATCTCGTCTTTTAGCTAAAGTGAGTGAATCCGTCTTTATAACATAACTATATATATATTGAAAATATTATTAAATTCTTAAATATTAAAGTGACTTTAACGCAAAAAAATTTAGGGTGCGTTTGATTGCAAATATAAAACTTTCATCGAAAGAAAATAAGTTCTAACCAATTGGATTGTCTAGAATTAAGTTGTATAGAAAATTTTAATTAAAAGTATTTGATTGCCTTAGTTTTTTACCTGAAAAATATTGTATTTTTTTTATCTTTTGATATTTGATAGTCATTATTTTTCATGAAAATTTTCATTTTTTTCAATTTTTGTTGTTTGATAACAATTATTTTTCATGGAAGTTGTACCTTGTCTCCATGGAATTTGAGATATGATAGTTAAATTTTGTTTTATACATGAAAAAAAAAATATTTTTAAATTTTTTTAAACTCTAAATTAACCAAAAATTTAGGAGCATAACAACTATAATAAGAAATACAATGTAATAGTAATAAATATATATGTCCTATAAGTCAAACAAAATATTTTTTATCGCGTATTTATGATACATGATAAAGTAAATGTATAACATACATGTTACAAAAAAGATAAAAAGTAAAACGTTTAATTAATAAGTTAGGTTATGCTCAATAAGTTAGAACATTTTTCCAAAATTTTCTTAAATTAACCTACACCAATCATTTTTCCTAAATTTTCTTTTTTCATTTAAAAAAAATCATAAATAATCAAAGCATATAAACCAAAAATAAATATTTTAGTTTAGGTATAAAGATCACCCAATATTAATCTAATTGCTATATATATAAAGAGGTGGAAGTGTAAAGTTGAGATTGCGTAGAGATACGGCAATTGTCTAAAAAAGGAAATCTATTCCTCCTATAAGAAAACATTTTCCATCTTTTGAAGGAAAGAAAGGTCATGTGACCTTAAAGTAGGAATTTGAATATCTAGAAAAAATAAAATAAAGAAGCCCATCAAGCACACAAAATGTAAAACCTTAGGTGAAAAGCTCCAATTTTATAGGAAAAATAATGCCAATCAAACTCATCCTTAGTGCTTAATAAGGATGGCACTCCTTTTATCCCCACTATCACATATATGTATTGTGGCAATTATATATCATAATTAAATTATAATAATTCTAATGGTAAAAAAAAGATTGTACTCGACTTAACAAGCCTCAATGAAAATAACAAATACGAAATTAGTTTAACATTTTTCATTTCAAGCATAATGCACATCAATGTTTGTTTACTTTAGCCCAATATAAAATGGTGGTTGTATTACATAAAGGATAAGACAATTTGTTATAAAATTTGGATAATCTTTTAACTTAAATTATCGTGGAGCCTTAAATTTTTAACTTTAATAATCTATTAAACGAATAGTTTTAATTATTCTATTAGAGATAATCTTAAATTTTTATGTTGTAATTATAATATAGTTGCATTATTTTATTAGGTTAATTTTAACGCCTTCTCCGATAACTTACTTATGAGAGCCATCTATTTGTGTTCTATGTACTTTAAGCTATTTTAGACATTGAGTATATATAGTTGACATCAATTTCTTGTGTTTATAAACATCTTCTAAAAAAAGTCACCTCCAATAGTTTCATGTCTAATTTATCATATATACATACGTATGCATACTTACAATAAAAATAAAATAAAATGAGCTAGTTAGGATAACAATTATAATATATGTCCATTGTCTACGAGAAATAAGAACTCAGAGTGACATTATATGCCCATTGTCTATGTCTCTATGAGACTCTACACATAAAGACACGGGACAACAATTATAACTAGAAACAGTCTCAGTTTTTTAAATAAAGTGTGTAACATTTAATAGTAGAAACAAAATATATATATATATATATATATAAATAACTATTTGATCATGTAATATACAATCCAATTGATAGTACTTTTTTTGGGTTTAACTCTATATAATTAACATAGGAGTATTCAAATACCCAAAATAAAATAAAATATAAAAATCTTAGGGTGTGTTTGATTGGGATTATTTTCCATGGAAAATACCCATTTTCACTTGATTTGACAATTTAAGGTGTTTGATTGGCTTTTTTTTTCCAGGCAATTCAATTGCCACTTTTGGCTCACACACTTACATTTTCCTTGTAAACAAGGAAAATATTTTCTTTGGGGGGGGGGGGCTAGTTTTTATTTTCTTGCACGGTTTTCGAGACAACATTTTACTCATTTTCTACACTAAAAATGCTATAACTTAAACTACAAAATTCAAAATTTAATAAAAATTTTATATTTAAAATCTACTCATCAAGATCAATTAAACAAGATCCATCATGACTATAAAATTATGTAAAAAAAAATACACATAATTTTTTCTACATTAAAAATGCCACAATACAACCAATGAGAAAATTAAGGCAATCAAACACATTTAATTACATTTTCCATGCAACTCAATTCTAGGCAATTCAATTACCTGCTTATTTTCTTTCCATGTAAATTCCATACTTGCAATCAAACGCACCCTTAAAGTTTATACCCCATTGCAAATGTGACCCTGATGTTTCAATTGAAGCAATGTAGACTATGAAGTTAATTTCTGGTTGCAATGTTGACCATATTGCTAACCCCGTATATTCTAATGAATGGAAAGATGATGTGGATTATAATTTGTACACTTGAGACTTGATATGGTTGTCACATGGGATTCTAGTCATAAAAATGTGATTTTTGGCGCCCAAAACACCATTTTTACTACAAAAAAGACACAATATTAAGGTAAGCACAGCTTAGTAAAATTAGTGGGGCACTTCCTTAAGAAACTTTTGTAAAAATAGAGAATACAAAGGGTATAAAATTAACTACTTGTTACTTGGCTTATTTTGTTTCAAAATAGTAGTCCATATATTTCTTCGAACATTCTATATTATTAATCATGCTTTAATATAACAAATTATGAGTCTCGTTTTTTGGAAATGTTTAAAATACTTTACTTTTTATAAAAAAAAATTATACAAATTAAAATAATAATGATTAAATGAATTTTTTTAAACAAAACAGTAAATGTGTGGGATGCAATTATGTATGGTTGGTGAAACATGAATTTGTATAAAAACTTTTGTTAAGATAGAGTAATTTTCTTTGATTGTTTTCTTTTTGTGTGGGAGGAAACATTTTGATCTAATCCGGTGTTAATAATTTTATCTCATAAACATAATAAACAAACGTGTCAAATAATGACAATGAGAGTAGAATCGCAATTTTTTCCCTCTTTTTTTGGGGACCAAAATGGAAATTTCATTGGCATATATGTACTTTTGGGGACCAATTCCTGCTTAGCTTACTACATATAGTGTTTTTTTTAGCAAAAAAATGGCTTTTTTTGGCTCCAAAAATCATATTTTGATGACTGGAATCTTATGTGGCAGCCACATCAGCTTTTAAGTGTACATTTCATCATCCACGCCAACTTTCCGTCTATTAGAAGAGAAAGAGTTAGCAATATAGTCAACATTGCAAGCGAAAATTAACTTTAGAGTCTACATCGCTTCAATTAAAACATTAGGGTCGCATACACAATGAGGTATAAAATTAAGAGTTTTTTTTTTTCTCAAAAAAATGGTGGCCACTATTTGCATTCTACAAAACATTTGATAACACTTCATTTCTTATTCACTTGATGACGGACGAGTAAATACATGTTATTCGTCCAATGACAAGTGAGTATATATTTACATACTCACCCGATAATAAATAAGTAAGGCATTTGCAAATTTTTATTTATTTTTATTAGACAAATAATATACACTTAATTATTTGTCATCATATGAATGAAAAATAAAGTGAAAAATAGAGTAAAATAACAGTCACCAACAAAATTTGATAAAAAAAAAAGAAGCAAAAATCAAACAAACAAACATAGGGAGTATTCACAGACTAATTAAGGCACAACTACCAAACAATTACCAATACACGGTGTCAAGGGCGGGTGAGGCCCACATTTCCCAACACCTTACACGCGACGCTAGCCAGCCAAAGCCACCTTGGGTCCAAATTTCAGTTCACATCCAACCAAATCATACCTCACCAAACTCTCTTCTTTCCATGTCACGCGCGGTTTTGACTAAGAAAACGAAGATATAATTATAATAAATAAGTACACTTCATCTTATATTGTATTTTGAATAATTATTTTATTTTTACACACAAATTTTGTAAGAGTTTAAGTCCCAAGACACCGTTTTCATAAAAATAAGAAGAGAGTATAAATTAACACGTTATTTTATGCACAATATTTTTTTTATTCATAAATTTTATAAAATCAAATATAAAAATAAATTAACACGTTATATTTCGCCTATTGCCTAGGTCAAAAATAAAAATAAATTCTATTCATTTAGAAAAAAATTGATCTAGCTTACAAAAATACTTTACTCTAAACAATAATTGTACCCTATAATTAATTGTTAAAATAAAAAAAAGATGATCTCACTCATTTTGAAATGCTGTTTTGGCACTCGTCCATTGACAGCCAGCTCCTTTGATTCTCTCCCTTTCCCCCTAACAAATTCCCAGAAGCAAACAGCACTTTCATCTATTTCTCTCTCATAAAAACTCACACGTCCCACCTGTTATTTATCCCTCTTCTCTCTCTCTGTGTTCATTCACAATATATACACTCCAATCTCTCTAGCTCTTTTCAAAAATCAAACATGGTTCATCATGAGAGATATATTCAGCTCAAGAAAGGGGAAGTAACTGTTCTTGATGAAGATGAAGAATCACAAAGTATTGTTCTTGTTTGTGCAAACTCTAGTTACAATAGAAGAACAAGGCCCAAGCTTCTCTCCCTCCTTTTTCTCTCTCTTCTTTCTTGCACCTTGATCGTTGCCCCTCAGTTTTTTTTCCTCCCTTCCACTTTTTCTCTTTTGTGTAAGCTTTTTTTCCCTTTTCTCTCCTCACCAGCTGTTTTTTTTCCTTTTTTTTTGGGTTTTGAATTTAATTTATCTGTTTCTGTGAGTTGATTTTTGGGTTTGTTTTTGTGGGTTTTGCAGTTTCACTTGGTGCTGAAGATGGTGGGCTTGTTGGTGATATGGATGTGAACGCTTCTCTTTGTTCTTCAGTTTCAAATGGTCAGTACTCTGTTTTTGTTCTTGTTTTTTGATTGATTATTTTTGTAGTGAAAGTTTAGTGATTACCTTTGTTCATAAATCATGGTGATTTTGCCCTTTTTTGTTTGTTCTTCTTTCAGAAAATAAAAAAATATTGTTGCTACTCCAAAATATCTTCATATTTAGATTGAAAAAGAAAAACGCATGTTCTGCTTCTATGATTAATTTTCCTTATTAGTCCCTTTTGTTCTTCAGAATTTCCTTTTCCCTTTTGGGTAGTTTTTTTTTAAAATCCATTTTTCTTGTTCAATCCCTAAGGCCTAATCCCTTTGTGGGTTTGTTGTGTATTCACTCTAAGGTCCTCTAATTTTTTTTTTTTTGTGTGGGTTATGTAGTTCTATGTGTTATTTATTTGTTAAAATGTTAATGGAACAGTGGGAGTATATTACAAAGTTGGTTACTATTTATACACTTGATTATTTTACCCCTTTCTCTTTGTTCCTGCATATGTGTGTCTGTGGGTTGGTGGGTAGTTTGTGTTATTTATCTTCAATTCTTTAAATGTTAATCAAACATTGGGAATATTTTCCAAAATTGGTCTATTTATAGCTGGATTTATGCCCCTTTGTCTATTAATACATACATATGTGTGGGTTGGGTAGGTAGGTGTAAGTTATTTTATGGCATGTATTGCAAAATAGTTAGTATTTATTCACTTGTTCTTTTCTCCTTTCTTTATTACGTGTGTGATCTGTATCTCTTGATTTCTTCAGATGTTACTGAATCAGATATTAGAGATAACCTCAAAATCTGTTTAAAAAGATTATTAACAGATGTTCTTCTCAAAATTTCAGGGACTATATGTTGCGATAGAAGTAGTATTCGTTCTGATATATGCATCATGAAAGGGGATGTAAGAACACACTCTTCTTCCTCTTCAATCATCCTCTATAGCCCTAAAAACACCAATTCCTTCATCAATTATGTATCCGAAGAAGATGACAAAGAGGAGGAACTCCAACATGAAAAGATCAGACCCTACACCCGAAAATGGGAAGCGAGTGTCATGGACACCATTGATGAACTAGACCTCATTTCCAAGAAACAGGGCTTGGGTCTTCAACACCGGTGTGATGTCCAGCATGATGTTCCGGCAGTGTTCTTCTCCACCGGAGGCTACACCGGTAATGTTTACCACGAGTTCAATGATGGGCTTGTGCCTCTTTATATTACTTCTCAACACTTCAACAAGAAAGTGGTGTTTGTTATTGTTGAGTACCATAATTGGTGGGTAACCAAGTATGGAGATATTCTTTCGCATCTTTCGGATTACCCCCCTATTGATTTTAGTGGAGATAAGAGGACCCATTGCTTTAAAGAAGCTATTGTTGGCCTAAGAATCCACGATGAGCTAGCAGTGGATTCTTCATTGATGGTGGGGAAGAAGTCTATTAGGGATTTTCGAGACATTCTTGACCGAGCTTATTGGCCTCGAATTAATGGCCTAATTCAAGACGAAGAACGGGAATTCCTATCGAGTAATTCATCGGTAAACCCAATCCAAATCATCAAAGAAGATCCACCGAAGCCGAAACTAGTCATTGTATCAAGAAACGGCTCTAGAGCAATCACCAACGAAGATTCGTTAGTGAAAATGGCCGAGCAAATTGGGTTTTTCGTGGAAGTTTTGAGGCCGGAACCCACCACAGAACTAGCAAAGATTTACCGGTCACTTAATTCGAGTGATGTGATGATTGGAGTTCATGGTGCTGCAATGACACATTTCTTATTTATGAAGCCGGGTAGTGTGTTTATTCAAGTGATACCGCTAGGGACGGATTGGGCAGCTGAGACTTATTATGGTGAACCAGCTAGGAAGCTTGGCTTGAGGTACATTGGCTACAGGATTCTTCCAAAAGAGAGCTCGTTATACGAGGATTATGATAAAAATGATGCGGTTTTGAGGGACCCGGATAGCGTGAACGAAAAAGGGTGGGAGTTCACTAAGAAGATCTATCTTGATAGACAAAAAGTGAGGCTAAATCTTGGGAGGTTTCGAAAGAGGTTGGCGCGTGCGTATACCTATTCTGTTGCTAAGAGAAACCATCATTTTGATCTTCAATCACAGTAAAGTTATGAAACTTATGTCGAAACTGCGGTTATTTGGGATTCTTCAGCATTGTAGATTAGTAAGGGATTAGGGCAATGTTTGTAGAAATTAGTACCTTCTTTGTATATTGAGTAGCATGAAAATAAGCTTCTTTTTGGTGTGTACATACAAACTCTATTCTTTTATTTCTTGTATAAATTTTGGCTATTTCAATCTATTGGGGTGCAAGCTTAAATGGTGGATCTTTTCCTGTGTTTGTCAACTGTGGATTGAATTAGACCAAAAAAAAAACTGTGGATTGAATTGAACCTTTATATATATATATATGCGGAGGGGATCTGATATGGTTAGCTCTGTACGTATATGAACCGGCCTTCGTTCGTTGTTAAAAAATATTTCCCCAAGTTTCGGTGAAGAAAATTTATTGCAAAGGCCGGTTTGTGTACGGATCAAAGAGAATTTAACACTTTGACTCCTATACGCCCAGTCTCATATGCTAGCTGACACCGTCAATGTGCCTATCGGTTACTCCAGATTGAAGTTTCCAAATGAATTTTATTTCATTTTCTGAGATTGGACTCTTTGAATATATATTTGTTGCTCTGCTGTCTTGGTTTTGTTTTGCATTAGATTCAATAGGAAATGCAAAGTACCCATGGAATAGGAAAGTCATTGATGCCAATCTAGTACCATGCCATTGTTTTTAGTTATGCTTGGGTCTCTTTCAATGCTTGGGTCTCTTTCAATTTCACGCTACAGTTCCTTCCTATTTTTGGATTAGCAAAACATTATATATGTTCTGAAACTTTTGAAAACTTGGCAATTGTGTTAATCATCATGTTCTATCATGGAAATGAAGTTAGATATGGATTTAATGTGTACCAGATTCAAACCTACTTGTTGAACTTTTTAGGTAATAATTCTAAAGGGACATATATTGACATAAAAGAGTAATTTGTCTATAATGTTTATCGTGGTTAGAATGTGGGGTCCATATCACATTATTTTTGTCAAAACCCTTTCCAACCAATGAGTGATTGCTAGATGAGAATGTCAATTTTATATGTCAAATAAATATGTTCGTGTAGAAGGACTCGATTTTAGGTCTGAAGGTTCAATGGTATCAGAATGGATACATATCTTTCTTCATATTACAAAATTTTGTTCATTTTTTTGAACCAATTTTTGCATAATAAGGTAAGGCTGTTTATTATCTAACAAATACAGACGAACGATTGATTGAGAGTCAAACACTTGCACACAAAGATCTTATTAGATGTAATATTTAATGGTCTTTCTAAATTTTCTAAATATTATTTTATATGCACTATAAATCTTGATGAACAGTTCCGAAAAATATAAAACTTATTAAACATTAAGTTACAATATTTTAAAATATGTGAATAAAATAAAAAGAGAACCGTAGCGTGACAGTGTAGAATAGGCGTATTTTAGCCGCCTATTTTGTACAAGACACAATTTAAACTTCAATTTCTCTGCATCATGCATTCATGCTACAAATAATGCACTATGATTGAAGATGCAATCATGTATATATGCATTATTTGTAAATGACATATAAACTCTGGGATGCTTATTATTTGGATTCTCACCAACTGCCAACTGGGGTGCTCTTGTTTGGTTTACTACAATATACACATATATATATATACACACACACATCTGCGCCATGGTTCTTTCATTTTCATTCGGATAATCTTTTGTATTTGCCAGCACTTTTAAGTTGTAACCTTGGTAGTGCACTGTGGGGTCTCACCTGGATTTTGTCATCCATACTCAAAAGACCTTTTTATCCAAATCCTTTTCTTGAAATTTTTTTCTTTATTATTTATTTTAATAGCAATTGATAGATGGATCCAAGTGGAGTCATTAGGGATGGAGAGCTGGATGGACCTCTTGTCGTCATCTCCCCCCCTAAAAAAAATGAAAGAAGTAAAATAAAATATTTTCGCATTTTTTTACTTGGAAAGTTCAAACCAATCAAGTAGGTAGGCGTCAAGGATATTGAGGCTACTCTGATAAATGTTTTGAAGAAGTTGGGGTCTAGGCGGAGACTTGAAAATGGAGAGGACATTTTTATTTTGAAGGATATATAAATTTGCAGCCATCTCTATCCCCATTGGAAGTTGTTTTGCCATGTCAAATGCGTCACCCGAATGAAAAGGTCTGTTCGATTACTAACTGACCAATGTATACAACAGTGAAAAAGTGACGTTATTAATAAAGATTTTTGCCTAATGCAGCTGACATTATTAAAGATAGAATTATTCAGCATAATATTAAAAAAAGTGAGTTCTCAGTTCGAAGTGCATACCACATAAAAGAGAGGCCGAATGTGGGATTTGTAAATGTGGCACATTATTTTCTTATCATGTTTTGAGGTTGTACTTAGTGCTGCCCGGCAGGTTCTCCTTCCAATTGAGGCTGATGACCGTTCCCATTTTATGGCGGCAATGTGCTTTCATGGATGAAAGATATTATCTCAATGTCATTTGAGAATTCTGTATTTGATGTTTTGTTAATGTTTTTGAATTGGTCTTTATGGTATAATCGAAATTCTTTTTTGCACTGAGGCGAAGCCATAGAATGCCAGATTGGATTTTGGTCTTAATGCGAGTGCAACACTTCCCTTCTTTTCGTTTGAAGTGGTATTCGGCAGCTACAGGCATGATACAAATTAACTTTGATGGGGCCATTTTCAAATAAACTATAGCTGACAGCTTGTGAAATTTTGTTGCAGCATGCTAAGAAGATTCAATCAAATTGGAATGCAGAAGCCATCGAATCTCTAGCAACTTCTTTGAGGATTTAAATGGCTACAATGCTCAACTTCAAAGCGATATGCGTTGAAGGGGATGCTGTAAATGTTATTAATGCTCTTAAATTTTACCGTTCAAATTTTTCTGCAACTGGTGCCATTGTTGAGGATTGCCAGTTCTATGTGAGAAAATATGAGAAGGTTTAATTCCCCCCGATAAAGAGACTTGCAGATCTTGTTGCTCACTAACTTGCTAGATTTGCCAAGAAAGTGCTTGATTTTAGGCTTTGGGTGGTGGAATGCCCAGATTTTGTTTATACTTACACTTTTAAGAGACATTAGTTCGTAATATTTCATCATTTTTGTCAAAAAAAATAAAAATAAAAATAACAATATCATATATAGTATCATTAATATGACAAGTGGGTAGTCTAGTTGAAAAAGACACTCGAATCCGGAGAGATTCTAGGTTTGAGTCACACAAAGGGAAGGGAGGAATTTTTGTTATGTAGTAACAAAAAGAGAAACTTGAATCTTTCTTTTTGAGAAATGAAAAAAGAAAAGAAAAATACATTTATGTTCACAACCAATGCTCCCACAAATTTTTGTGCACCTGCAATGTTTGTATAATTCAATTATATATAATTTAAATAAAAAATATTATAATGATAATAGTAAGTGACGTAGTAGTTAAGAATCATATTATACTCTATATTAATTAGGATTCGTGTCTAATTACTTATATTGTAGTGAAATATTTTTTGTGAAACAAACGAGCACTAGAATAAAATGAAAAAAATAAAGAGCCTGACACAACTTTAATGATATTTGAAATGCCTTTTAGATTTACATAATAATAAATGGATATAAGCCAATGGCCTTGTAGTCTAGTAGCATCCTCTCTAGTCTTGTATTTGAGAGGTCACAGGTTCGAAACCCATGGACGTGGTATTCGAACTTAATAAACAAAGTGGTTTGTCCACCCCTTATGGGTGGTTAATGATATATCCATCTCTTATGTGGGTGGTTGTTGGTATTGTTCGTGACGGTTCGTGTTCGTGTGTGGTTGGTGATGCAAAAGGAAGCTAAATCTGCTCTCTCGGCTCGGTTGGGAGACTCTCATGAAGGTGACGCGAAGCAAAGCTGGTATTGTTCGTGACGGTTCGTGTGTGGTTGGTGACGCAGAAGGAAGCTAAAGCTGCTCTCTCGCTCGGCTCGGTTGGGAGACTCTTATGAGGGTGACGCGAAGCAAAGCTTGCTTATTCATCTCTTTGGTCAACGAATTATGTAGTTCATAGTATAGCTAGGGCGACAAAATTCTATGTCTAACTCCATGTAATGATCTTTGATATAAATGATTAATCAAAAAAAAAAAAAAATGGATATAAAGTTGTAGGAATATTTATTTTATTTTATTTTATTAATAACTGTTTTCGAAGATACACCTAAAAAATATAATGTCATTTCCGCGTAACTAAACATGGGCTGAAAGCTTCGGCCTAGTCCAGCTTGTGTTTTTTAATAATACTACTACACTACTAATGGTATCCACTATTAGTAGTCCAACCAATTTTTAGCCCAATCCATGCGGAATCTCCATCGGCGTGTTTTTTTAAAATATCACATAATGAAATTTATGAGAATTGAATTAAAAAGTTTTATTTCATTTATCTACTTTTAGAGAAAATATTAATTTAATTTTAAAAAATTATTAATTTTAAAAAGACAAAGTGATAAGTAATTGAGATATATTTATAATTATTTTTTGATTGTGCTTTTAGAATTACCTAAATGAAAAATATTATAATGATAATAGTGAGTGGCGTATCACACTATCGGTCAAAAATTATATTAATTACGTACCCTCTGTAATTGCTAGGGTTCGTATGTGTCTCGTTATTTAGTGAAATATTTTTTTGTGAAATAAATGTATGTAAGAATAAAATAAAATAAAATAAAATTGGCACAACGTTAATAATATTCGAAATGCCTTTTGGATTATAATAATAATAGATATAAACTTGTAGGAGTTTTCCTTGAAAATGATTGGTCTCGAAGAAACACCTAATAAATATAGCGGCATGTCCAGGAGCGTAACTAAACACGGGGTGACAAAGCTTCAGCTAGTCCAGCTTGTGAATCTTTCTAATAATACTAGTGGTACGTGTCCAGTATTAGTAGTCCAACCAATTTCTTATTTTTTAAAAAATAAAATAAGTGTTCAAATTTGAATTTTTAACCAACCAAATAAAATTAAAACGTGATTAAATGTTAATGGATCAACTATTCAGACTCAAGATAATCAATCAAACATCCCTTTACTGTCATTTATCTAATTCTTTTAGGGAATATATTAATTTTAGAAAGAGAAAGTAATGATAGTTAAGATACATTTATAATTATTTTTTAGTTGTGCTTTAAGAAATATCCTTTTACTTTTATTTAGGTGGCTGCTATTTACACAGTATCACATACTTGATTTTATTTCATGTTTCATTCATCCGATGACAAGTGAATAAGTGCACGACTGCACGTTACTCCCTCGATGACAACCGAGTAATGCATTGAAATTTTTATTCACTTGTCATCCTGCGAGTAATATGCACTTAGTCGCTTGTTATCGGATGAGTAACATACATTTACTTAATTATCATCAAGCAAAGGAAAAATAGAGTGTTATCAAATATTTTGTAGGGTGCAAATAGCACCCACCTTCATTTATCTACTTATTTTGGGTATTTTAACTTATATATTTAATTTTTTTTTTCTAATTTCAATCAATAGTAAAAAATAGCAAGGAGAAACAGAATTGTGTATTCCTTGTCCCGAAAAAAGAAAAGAAAGTTGGTATTATATATATGATAAGTTTTCTGTCTTCGCGCTGTGTTTGGCTGTTGCTGCCGGAAAAGTATTTTTGTGTTTATATTAGGTGCTTCATTTTTAGTCATAAAAATAGCGTTATTGTTGATGATAACAATGTCACTCAAACTTGAAGCTTATTATTCACGGGAAACTAGAGTTTCGGTAAAACTTTCAAACCCTTCTTCTCCACCCTTCTCTTAATTAATTAAATTTTTTGCTTAATGCTTGATTAGGGGTTTAGAACAAACTTCTTGACTCTGTTGAGATAAATGAAGCCCCCATTCATTGTTTTTCCAGTTCAAGCTTGGGGTACTTGTTTCTATCTGAAATTTTTTCTTATTGAAACGTGTAATTAATTACAATTAATCCATAAATTACTGGCAACTATAAAAATTTCTTAGCCTCTAAATACTGAACTCTGAATGGAAACTCTGACAAACATGTTTGGCTTTAGTTGGCTTTGAATGCTAACTAGATGGCATTTTGAAATTTAACCCTTGTTATTGTGATATACAATAACAGCTAATGAAGGAAAGTAACCGGGGGGCAACCTTGAAATAAAATCACATTAAAGTTAAATTGGGCATTTACTTCCCTCTTAATGCTGATGCACTGAATGCTAAATTTTGATCTAATTCAGCATAAAGAGGTGAGAAAACAAACACCAATTTTAACTTACATTCGGCATTGAGAGGTATAAATAAACACAACTTTATTCACCAAACAAAAATCCAACTAAAAAAATAACATGTTGAAGCTAGCGTGGCATGATGAGCAATTTGGTATGTAATTGAATTCCTATTTGCTAACCTTTTGTTTTTCCGAAACCACTGAATTCCACACTATAGAATTGGAATTGGGAGATGGTTTTAGAATTATATTGTTTGGATATGTTAAAAGGTTATAGTTTTGGAATTCTACTAGAATTCCAAAACCACAAATTCTAAAGGATTGAATTCCATAAAAATAGTAGAGTTTTCTAATTCCAATTTCTATTGAACTCTTAAAAAAAAAAATCACCATCACCACTCATATCACCCCCACCCCATACACCTCCCACCTCACCTTACCTCACCCCAACCCAAACCCAGCCCCTCCCCCCACCCCACCCCACCCCCAAGCTATCCTTCACAGTTCACACCCCTGTTTCACAAACCAAACCAAAAAAATAAATACAGCTGCACACACACACACACACACACATATATAAATAATTACATTTGTACACTTACAACTCTTACCTCACATATTTTTTTCTTTTTCATTATAAAAGACTTCTACATGTACACGTGTATTTATATTACATATATGTACGTATACATTAAATATAATGTATACGTATACAGTGGCGAAGCCAGAAAATTGAGCAACAGGGGGCGAAATTTAATCGAAAATCAACACACACTATATCATATTTAAAGCCATAAAATTTGAATGCAAACATAACACTATTAATAATAAAAGTTCATACAACTTAAATAACAAATGCAAACAATTATGATAAATTACAATAACATTCTATGATTTTTCATATTTTGAAAGTATTGGTGAATGGTGGTAGTAAAAAAATGGTGTAGATATTTAATTAATTAGGTTTAATATTAACAAATTGTTCTTTAAGATTTTGTATCTTACAGTTAGGTCCCCTCAAGTTTATTTTTATGCACATAAGTCCCTAAAAAATTTTTTTTTTTACAAAAAAGCCCCAACCCAAGGAGGGGCAGCTGCCCCCCCTGCCCCTACATAGCTTCGCCCCTGTACGTATATATATATATATACGTATAAATATATATACGTATATATATACGTATATACAAAGTATATATATTAAATGAATTTCCGCTATCACCGCCCTATTGTTTATTTGGAATTTCAAATGAATTATATAATTTAGCCAAATAAATAAATTTTGAATTATATTAGAATTTCAAATGAAAACTACGTGCAATCCAAACAATGGTATTATAATTCAATGGCATTGCAATTCTTGGAATTGTAATACTATAGAATTACAATTCTAATAGAATTCTAAAACTGCATATCCAAACACACCCTGAGTAACTTTTGTTGACAATGTCCTTCGGCAAAAATAATTGTACGTGAGAGGGTTTGGTTCAATACATGTGGAACCCAATTTTTATTGAGTTTCAGTTCTTCCTTATTGACCTGATAATGTGAATGACTTCTCTCATTTTTGGGACTTCGGTTATAGTTTAATTAGTTAATACCAAGGATTCAGCAAACCTTCACTATCATTGCTATTTCTTTTCTAAATTTCTTCAAATATTGCTATTTCAAATGCAAAACCATTATTAGTTAATGCTCAATGTAAGTCTGCAGTAAATAACACAAGTGGGGAGTATTTTATTTTAGATCACGAGGCATCTTACTAATTTGTTGCTTTCATTATGTGGATGGACTAGTTGAGATCACTATTTTACAATTGACCCACCATCATTGCCTCTTATCTCTGTACAGTAAGGATAATGGGTTTTGAAGTATACGGGATATAAAGATTGGAGGGCTGAGATGAAATGTGCTTTTTTAAGGGTTGGGATGAATAATGTGAAGGGGTAAAGTAAACCATCGGCACGGGTTACCACTAGTATATATTGTATACTGAAGTCTTGTTATTACTTTAAAGGGATCTTTTTTAGTATATGATTACAAGGTCGGCATTAGTACCCTCTTCTTTCCGGTGATCTAGTTTTAAGTTCGCACTCTTTCTTTTGATACTATTGGTGCTTACATCGAATAGAGATGCGGTTTAAGCTCAAAGGAGGGGAAAGGGAATAGGGTTGTTAGAATACATTAGATTTCCTTATTATATAGTTTTATCTTATTAATTAAGTTTCCTTGTTTTATTATGTTTTCATAATTTTCTCTTATGCATAACCTATAAATAGGGACTTCTCGTATCAATTCGTAATTCTAATTTTATACGATTCATCATTCTCCGTCTAGAATGTTTGACTGGGGTGTGGGTTGAATCTTCGACATTGTGCAGCTACTGCCAACTCTTGTAGACCACAGGTCTATTAACACTATTTTCTTTAACTAGTAACCGAGACATGTCCCTGCTCTTTAACAAAATACCTCACTACTTATGTCATTGCCACCATCACGAAAGAAATAAAAAGTGATAATAAATAAAAGTGACTTTAGAAGCAAGAAGTTTTGTTATTTGAATGCACCTGATGAAATTTTAAGTCCCCGCTATTTTATAAGATTTTAGGCAAGCGACTGGGGATTTATTGGAAGATGAAGGCTCGGGGACAGTTGCAATAAATTTTTTTAATTGACCCAACAATTACAGATCTCTAATACTAGTTGGTATAAGAATTAATGTTCTCTTATCATTTTGCAGTCAAAGATAATACTCTGCAAAACTCTGCTAGTGAAACTGAAGTATTATCTTTATATTTATACTTGCTGTATGTGTTCCTTTTCTTAATACAAGATACTAATTGGCCAGGTAAGTTTGATTAGATAGTTGTTGCTTAACCTTAATTATCACCACATAAAGCTGTCGATATGTTGACTTATCTTTTGTAGTAAAACTCTTTTTTTCCTTTTCTGTTGCTCCATGTTCTCATATTTATAATGTGCCAAAATGTAACAAAGTGAAAATCAAAATAGAGAAAAGGAAATCATTATTACAGTTTTATTCACTGTAAGAACGAATTTCCGCACTCCCGCAGCTTTGTTTAAGATTTAGGCAACGAGTGTAGTTTTAATAACGGGAAGAGAAATGCGGTTGCTTAGTTGGTTAATTCATCTAATGCATATTCTCTTTTCACAGTGAAGGCATTGTTATATATATTATGCGACGGTGATCTGCTTGTGAGACTAAAAGCAAGACGAAGAAGAGGGAAACAACTGATTTCGTTTGTTTTCTTTATATAATGTTTTCCCAGAATTGCTTTATCATTTCATAGAGAGCTTTTGGTTTTCCTTCCCTGTTAATTTTTCTTCAATTTCTACTGCTATTAATTTGCTTTTGCTTTCTTTCTTCTTTTTGAGATCGATTGTCCTATACATCTTTATAATGTTAGCTCACATTTCTCCATTGTAGGCTCACATTTCTCCATTGAAGACTTTCTACCTCTCATTTTTCTCCATTATAGACTTTCTTGCATTTGCTTTTGACATTTGTAAATTCTTTATAGATTTAGCTCTATTTTTCTCTTCAAATCCCTTAATCTTCTCCTTGATGTACTCTCCAAGCTCATGTATAAATAGGTTCTTTAACATTGTATCAAAACACACAAGAAATATACATTCTTATTTCATTCTATCTTTCTCATTTTAATATGGTATCAGAGCAAGGTTAGCAAACCCAACCCTCTACCCAGCTAACCACCAGCATTACAGCCAAAACCAACAGCCTCATTGTCAAAATCCAGAGCACCTACAACCCACATCAACAAGCCAGAACACCAAAACCTTCGTTCATTCTGTACAAAACTCTTAACCAACCAAACAATACACCAAATTGATCCCCTGGAAGAAATGATTCAAACGCCGTTCGAATCAATAAATTTCATCATCCCACGCGCCTTCCAAAGTTCACGGAAACATCACCGTCAAATCCACGCGCCTCGACGCGCCACCTCTGCAAAACCCTACCACGTCAGCGCTCCTCGTTAACCGTTGACCATTAACGGTTGTCAGAGCCGTTACGTTTACCGTTAAAGTTAACGGAATATTCTTGACGCCGTTGATTTTAACGGAATATTCGTAACTCCGTTTAAAAAAAAAAAACAGCTGCCAACTTATACAAATCAATACTTGTTTCCAAGGTTTTTCAGCATTCCGGACTCAACCGCGACCTCCGTTTTTGCTAATTCAATCTATAATTTTTAGGATCAGGTTCCACACCTTATTCTTCTCTTTTATTTTCTTGTGAAATCTTCATTTTCTACTATCCAATTCAATCATGTCTTCTAATTCTGAAATTCCTATTACTATTAAACTTGATGGAAGTAATTATAGTCATTAGTCAATACTATTTCGTAATTTTCTAAAAGGCAAAGGTCTCCGGAATTATGCAACGGGTAAGGAAAAATGTCCTGATGAAACTGATCCCAAGTTTACAGAATGGGATATCAATAATAATAAAATCTTGACTTGGATTGCCAACACTGTCATACCATCGGTCAGTATACAGCTCGGAAAATGTGATACGACAAAGAAGGCTTGGGACTTTTTGGCCAATCGTTATGTTCAAACAAATTTTACCAAAAAGTACAAGCTTGAATAAGATATCCGGGCTCTATAGCAACAAGTTGGGCAATCAGTCTCAGATTTTCACTCAAGCATGTCAATTATCTGGGACCAGTGAGAACTTATGGAACCTCAATGGACTACTGATATGCAATTATGGGAAACTTTTCGTGAAGAGACTTGCCTAGTTCAATTTCTTATGGCTCTCAGGGATGAATATGAATCAATAGGGGCTGCCATGCTTCACCGTAAACCTCTTCCTACCGTCGAAGTGGCTCTCACGGAATTAATTACTGAAGAAACCCGCAGAGGTATCTCCTCAACTACGTTTTCAGTATTCATTGCCGCTCCTCGCCCACTGCAACAATCTTATAGACCATCAAACAATCATCCTTCACCACGTCCTTAGCATACACCCACACATCACCAATTTACCACCAACCGGCCAACCAGAGGTTTATCATAAGTTCAATGTAACTACTGTAAAGAATTTGGCCACACCGTTAAGTACTGTCCATCTTCTACTTCCCGCTACATGAGAAGCTTCCAAAAATCCTCCCATTCCGCCGCTGCCTTTACACCATCAAATATCAGCTCTCCATCTACATTTTGCCCAACTAGCATAACTGAAATACAAACTAATCCACCTCAAGGCAATCATATTGTCGCATCTGTCTTCTCTCCTCCTACTAGAACACCAACTGCTCCATGGTTCCTAGATTCTGGCGCATCAAATCACATGACTCTTGATCCCACCAACTTTGCATCCTCCAATCAGATACAATCCTCTCCCCCGATTCATACAGCTAATGGTTCCACCATCTCTGCTAGCCACATTGGCTCTATCAACAACAATGATTTGTCTGTTCCTGATGTTCTTCTAGTCCTCAACTGTCTATGCAACTTTTATCTGTTGGACAATTGTGTGATCTTGTGCTAATCATTTCATTTGATTCATCTGGCTATATTGTGCAGGACCGTTCGACGGGAACATTAATTGGGACATGCCATAGAGCTGGTCGTCTATATGTGACAGACATATTACAAATCCCTTCTTCCACTGGTTCATCATTCGCGACAATTACAACTAATCACTCCTCCTTTATTTCTTGACACTCTAGATTAGGCCATGTTTCTTTTTCACGTCTTCAATTTATGGTTAGTAAGGGGTTGTTAGGACAAACCACTTTAGACAAAAATCCTTCATGTGTCGCCTGTAAGCTGGCCAAACAACCGGCACCCCCTTTCAATAATAGTAATACTATTTCTGTCTCTCCATTTGATCTTGTACATTCAAATATCTGGGGTAAAGCTCCCGTTACCTCTATGGGTGGGGCCTTATATTATGTTGTGTTCATTGATGATTATTCTCGTTACACCTGGACTTATTTACTTTATTCACGATCGGATTTCTTAAAAGTATACATTGAATTTGTCAATATGATTAAAACTCAAATTTCTAAAACCATTAAAGTCTTCCGATCTGACTCAGGCGGTGAATATTTGTCTACCTCGTTTCTTAATTTTCTTAAGTCTCAAGGTACCATTCCTCAACTATCTTGCCCAGATACACCTCAACAAAATGGAGTTGCGGAACGAAAACACATACATCTTGTTAAAACGGCCCGTACTCTACTTATATCCTCCGTTGTCCCTTCAAATTTTTGGGGAGAAGCCATCCATACATCCACTTTCATCATTAATCGCATTTCTTCCGTAGTTACCGGTAGTCTTTCCCCCAATGAACGTCTATTCGGTGTCAAACCTGATTATTCCTATCTTCGTGTTTTTGGGGCCACCTGTTTTGTGCTTCTTCCAAAATGAGAACGTACAAAACTTACACCTAAAACGGCTATGTGTGTCTTTTTAGGATATAGCATTCAGCAAAAGGGCTATCGTTGTTACGATCCAATTTTCCAAAGGCTTCGTATCTCTAGACATGTCACTTTTTAGGAAAATACACCGTATTATACCTTGTCTAAAGATTTTGTACCTTCTCCCGAGTCACCACTGCCAGTTGATCCATTCCCTAACTCTAAATTAACTCATCCTCCATCTTTTTCTGTTCCCGAACCACCACTCGTCCCTCCTCCTACCACAGATGTTGTCTCCAGCTGTCCACATCCTGATGCCTCTACGACCTGTCCTGAAAATATTTGTTCCATCGACGGTTCTGTTTCACGCCCGACTTGTGATCGTCGCCCACCAGCTAAATTATCAGATTATCATTATTTTCTGGCTGCCATGCTGTCTCTTCATGAACCCACGTCCTACAAGAATGTTGCCTAGATCCTCAATGGCAAAAAGTTATGGATAATGAACTTACTGCTCTTCAGCAAACCAATACGTGGGATCTCACTACTTTACCTGCAGGACAAACAGTTGTTAGGTGTAAATGGATTTACAAAATTAAAACTAAAGCTGATGGCTCGGTTGATCGATACAAAGCTCGTCTTATTGCAAAGGGCTTTACTCAAGAATATGGCATTGATTATAAGGAAACTTTTGCACCAGTCGCTCGTATGACGACAGTCCGCACTTTAATCTCGGTTGCTTCCATTAGACAATGGATCATTCATCAGATGGATGTTAAGAATGCATTCCTCCATGGTGACCTCTCTGAAGTGGTTTACATGCAACCTCCCCCTGGCTTTCCTCATTCTCCTGGGCAAGTTTGCAAATTACATCGTGCAATATATGGTTTTAAACAAGTACCTCGAGCTTGGTTTGAAAAATTCTCCACGGCTATTCTCACCCATGGCTTCAATCAGAGTGCTCATGATTCGGCTATGTTCACATATTCCTCATCATAGGGTATTGTCATTCTTCTAATATATGTTGATAATATGATTATAACTGGGGATGATTTCAATGGTATCCGTCATTTCAAAGCCTATCTGAGTTCGTGTTTTGAAATGAAAGATCTGGGTCATCTTCGGTATTTTTTAGGCATTGAGGTTGATCATTCGTCTACAGGGTACTTCCTTTCTCAAGTAAAATATGCTTATGATATTATCAATCGTACAGGCCTAACAGACACCAAAATTGCAGTCGCTCCTCTAGAAATGAATGTTAAGTTTTCTCCCTCAGATGGCATTCCTCTGGCTAATCTTACACTATACAGGCAACTTGTGGGTAGTCTTAATTATCTCACCATAACCAGACTTGGTATTAGCCATGCTGTCCACATTGTGAGTTAATTCATGTATGCACCACGATCAGTTCACTTTAGTGCTGTTCTTCGTATCATCCGCTATATCAAAGGGACTATACACAAAGGCCTGAATCTCTCATCGACTTCTAGTCTTACGCTACAAGGGTACTCTGATTCTGATTGGGCAGGTGATATTACTGATCGCCGATTTATCACCGGCTTATGCATTTTTTTAGGTGATTCTCTCATTTTATGGAAAAGTAAGAAGCAAACAGTTGTTGCTCGTTCTAATGCTGAGGCAGAATATCGTGCTCTAGCTCATATTACCTCAGAAATTATTTGGCTCCGCTAGCTCCTTCAAGATATGGGTGTTCCTCTATCGGATCCAACACCACTCTTTTGTGACAATCAAAGTGCTATTCAAATAGTCCGCAATGATGTATTTCACGAACGCACAAAGCATATTGAAGTTGACTGTCACTTTACTCGTCATCATCTCTCCCAAGGTAATATTCAGTTACCACACATCTCTTCAGCTATTCAACCAGTTGATCTTTTCACCAAATCACATGTGACTGCTCGTTTTCACTTTCTCGTATCCAAGCTCAGCATGCTATCCAAACCATTTTGAGCTTGCAGGGGGGGGGGTTAGCTCACATTTCTCCATTGAAGACTTTCTTACCTCTCATTTTTCTCCATTATAGACTTTCTTGCATTTGCTTTTGACATTTGTAAATCCTTTATAGATTTAGCTATATTTTTCTCTTCAAATCTCTTAATCTTCTCCTTGATGTACTCTCCAAGCTCATGTATAAATAGGTTCCTTAACATTGTATCAAAACATACAAGAAATATACATTCTTATTTCATTCTATCTTTCTCATTTTAATATATAATACATATTTAGATAAGTTGATTTTTTCATACTAATTAAGTACTTAACACACTAAATAACATCAAAAAGGTATTACAAATATAATATTAGAAAAATCATGCGAAACTTTCACTCATTTCTACCCACGAGAGAAAACGTTGTACTAATAGCTTTATGTACTTTACATTTATACCTCAATATTTGGGTACTACATATCCTTTGTGTCAAATAAATAGTGTGTTTTTTTGGATATCTCAAATTAATGATCTCACTTCTTTTTTGAGACATAATTAATATATCAAATTTCACAATAGAAAATTAATATGTTGTAGCATCATTTTTTTCACCATTGATTAAGTTGAAATTAATATTTTTTTAAGAGTACTAAAGTCAAAGGTGATGGTGTCAAAATCTAGAGATAGATAATTAACCAATCAATAAGCGAATATCGGTGAAAAAATAAATGCGGCGCAATAATGAACACATGACCTTTTTTTTAAGGTAGGTTCCCCCGGTAGCGCTTATGCTATTCCAGTGGTACGTCCTCCTTTTGTGTGTGCTTGTTTTGTATTAGCTCAAAGGCGATCAATTTGGAAGATAATACAAGCTACCAACTTCTCTCTCTCTATAATTTCCTTAATTCTATTTATAAGTATAGAATTAGGATTACAAATATTTCAACAGAATAAATAATAAACTGTGTGGGAGAGAGAGTGTATAAGGGTTGTTGGTATTTTTTTTGGGTATGAAAATAGAGAGTATATGACTCTTCTATTTTTTTTTGGTGTGAAAATAGAGGGTATACGATCCTTCTATTTTTTGGGGGTATGAAAATAGAGAGTATATGACTCTTCTATTTTTTCTTGAATTGGCTTATATTTGTATTGCCAATGGCTTTATATCTCTTGGAGGAGATATATGTATCTTAAGAGAGAAAGAAGATATATTTTTGTTGTGTGTTGAATGAATGAATGGTGGGAGGTATTTATAGGTAAATGGAGAATGGCAAAAATGTAAATTTTTTGTGGAGGATAATTATTTAAAGGAAATTAAATAATTATTTAAAGGAAAGTATGGAATATAATGGAGTGGGATAATTATTTAAAGGAAAATAATTATCTAAAGGAAAGTGTGGAATATAATGGAGTGGGATAATTATTTAAAGGAAATTAAATAATTATCTAAAGAAAAGTGTGGAATATAATGGAGTGGGATAATTATTTAAAGGAAATTAAATAATTATCTAAAAGAAAGTGTGGAATATAATGGAGTGGGATAATTATTTAAAAGATTTAAATAATTATCTAAAGGAAAGTGTGGAATATAATGGAGTGGGATAATTATTTAAAGGAAGTTAAATAATTATCTAAAAAAAAGTGGAGAATATTATTTTTGTAGGCCAATGGTAAAATTATTTTTTATTTTTGTAGGCCAATGGTAAATTAATATTTACCCCATCAAAAGGGATCACCAATTTGAGATGGAAGGAGTACTACTGATCATTAGGTTTCAAGCTGCTAATTTAAAATTTAATTATGTTTACATGATGTTAAAAATACCAACCGTTCAATGTGAAACTATTTTTTTCTTTTAAGTAATATAAAGTATTCACTATGATGTATGCATGCATACCATAATAAGTTACACCATACCATTATTTATCACAAATTTGCAAAAACATAAAGTATTTATCATAGCATATGGTGGAAAGCACCTACCATTCATTACTATTATTTTTATTTTTTGTCAAGAAACACAAACATTCCCTTCTAGAAATTCCCCACAACATCTTAGGAATCTTCTTACAATAAAGTTCCAAATACTTTCCCAATCTACACCCTAAATTGTCAATCCAATTTGAGGAGTACACGGATAAATTTTTGTACGAAACTTGGTGAAAATGTTTCTGTAATGAGTAAATCATCTTTACCAAATTTTATCAAAATACTCGAATGGAAAGTGAGTTAACTAAATATCTAAAATTTCAACATCCAAAAATGTGCATATATCAGTTTTTTAGTCTACCTGCTTTTTTGCTGAGTTTTTTGATGAAATTTGGTAATGAGTAAATAGAGCTAGCTAGAGGGCCATGTAACCTAGGCAAATGCCTAGGGCCCCATTTGGGGAGGGGCACAAAAAAAAAACCAAAAAAAAACTTTAGGTATTTAATTGTAAAGAATAAAAGTTGAGGGGCATTTTGTAAGTTAAAATAAACCTACTCCCTCACTTTCAAATGAAGATTTATCTATAAATTTTATGTTAATTGTTGCTTTAATTATTATTTTATTTTATTTTGTTTTAAATTTAGTAATTGATTGGTTCTATTTTTTGGAGTTTTTTGGTTTCAAATTATTAAATATTATGATTTTGAGATTGTTTTGTTAAAGAAAAAGACAATGATACGGGGTCCCAATTTTTGTGGATATTAAATTTTTCTTGGGGCCACAAATTCCCTCAAGCCGGCCCAGTGAGTAAACCATCTTTGCCAAAAACATTCATTAATTTATCCCCTCGAAACGAATGATGCTTAAATTAGTTAATTTACAAACGGTTCTAAAAATCAGGAGACCCATCTATGTATATATATATATTGTGCACCACACGTGGTTATGACATTTAATTAATTGTCTCATATAATAAAATCCTTTTTTTTTGCATTAAAATAGATATTTCTGTGCACTACCCTCCCCTTGATAGTGTCATTACTAATATTTGCTCATACTTTTACCTAATCTATATTTACACTAGGTGAACATATGTAATTGCATTTATCTTTATGTCTCTCTTCCTTTCATTTGTCATTTTAGTTCTTGCTGGTTCTTCTATACCCTATTTATTATGCTAAACATATCAACTTATCACATCTTTATACAAGAAGCTATATTGCATTTAAAACAAATTGTTACTTAAGAGTTGAGACATAAACATAAGCAACGAATGTTGAAGTTAAAAGTTTTAACATTTAGGGTTCGTTTGATAACAATATGAAAAAAGAAAATAAAAACAGTTGATTTTTGTGAGAAGTTGGAAAAATAAGTTGAGACATATGATGAGATATCTTCTTATTTTGTAAATTTTCATTGAGAATTTTTCTTTGGTGGTTGAGGAAGAAAATTTTCAAAAAAAAATTATGAAGGATGGAAGGTATCTACTCATAAAATGAGCATGAAATAGGGAGAGCATCTTATCACATGCCTTCAACTTATTTTCTAACTTTTTACCAAACATAACGGAGCCTTTATATTTATTTTCTTATCATGTAATTTTTTTTTTAATATGACGATTAGAGATGTCCAAAAAATTCCAATGAGAAATATGAAGAGTTTTAGAAAAATAAGAATAAGAGGACCTCTTACAAAATAAAAATTAATTACGATTAAGGGATATCATAAATAAGAAATCTATATATATATAAAGTTTGAGTATAATATTGTTTTTTAATGTTATATATTTTTGGAATTCTATATATATATATATATTTAATGTTGATTAATGAAATTTGAGTGCTGAATTCAAGGTCCAAAAATGATATTTGTTGTTTATTTTGAACAAAACTTTGCATATTAAATATTTGTATAAAACAATGGTTTAAATTTAATATTAAACATTTAGTGGGGCCGATGCCTCTTAATACTAAATGTTTTACCATTAAAAAAAAGAGATAATGGGTTATAAGACCTCGATCCGTAATGTTTTATAACTCTAAGGACGGACTCATGTTTAATAAAAGGAAGTAGTACTAATTTCATAATTTGGTTTTACAATAAGGACACTTTTCATAATATTAATTTATTTTAAGGAAAATGATAAATGTTGATGGACAAAAATACCCCCAACTAAAAAGTTGATGTGTCCTTCCTTCGTGGCTAAGGAACCGTCACCTCCTAATCCTTTTTCTTCGTCGGTTTCGATCGGCAAAGAGATGATGATGTCAGTACTCTCTAACAGGATCTCCAAAGACGAACTCAAACCAGGCGAAGAAGAAGGAGATGGTCTGAGAGTTGTTGGGTTTGTGGAGGAGAAGGCCATGTTTGGGGGACTGAATCACTTTTAGGGATTATATTGATTTTTACAAGGACGATTTTGATTTATTCATCATCTGAATCACTGTGAAATTTGCTCACCATTGTCAGTCATTCTTCTTCCCAATTACATTATTATATTTATATTATATATATAATATGTCTATGATTACCTAACAATAATTCATCTTACAATTCTTTGTGTAATGCTTGCACTGATAGTTTATTTCACTCTTTTATGGAGACATATATATATATATATGTATGTATGTATGTATTTGGCAGAAAATGACTCATATTTATCGAAAGATTGCATGAAATTCATTAGTGCTAAATGCATTTAGCACCTTCTGGTTGTGTATTTAACATTTTCTGGTTATTATTCAGAAGGTGCTAAATGCATTTAGCACCTTCTGCTTCTGGTTGTGCATTTAACATTTTCTGGTTATTATTCAGAAGGTGCTAAATGCATTTAGCACCTTCTGGTTGGTGTCCAGGTGGTGCTAAATGTATTTAGCACCTTCTGGTTGTTGTCCAGGTGGTGCTAAATGCATTTAGCACCTTCTGGTTGTGCATTTAACATTTTTTTGTTATTATTCAGAAGGTGCTAAATGCATTTAGCACCTTCTGGTTGTGCATTTAGCATTTTTTGGTTATTATTCAGAAGGTGCTAAATGCATTTAGCACATTCTGGTTGCTATCCAGAAGGTGCTAAATGCATTTAGCACCTTCTGGTTGTGCATTTAACATTTTTTGGTTATTATTCAGAAGGTGCTAAATGCATTTAGCACCTTCTGGTTTGTGTCCAGGTGGTGCTAAATGCATTTACCACCTTCTGGTTGTTGTGCAAGTGATGCTAAATGCATTTAACACCTTCTGGTTGTGCATTTAGCATTTTTTGGTTATTGTTCAGAATGTGCTAAATGCATTTAGCACCTTCTGGTTGTGCATTTAACATTTTTTGGTTATTATTCAAAAGGTGCTAAATGCATTTAGCACCTTCTGGTTTATGTCCAGGTGGTGCTAAATGCATTTAGCACCTTCTGGTTGTTGTGCAGGTGGTGCTAAATGCATTTAGCACCTTCTGGTTGTGCATTTAGCATTTTTTGGTTATTGTTCAGAAGGTGCTAAATGCATTTAGCACCTTCTGGTTGGTGTCTAGGTGGTGCTAAATGCATTTAGCACCTTCTGGTTGCTGTTAGTGTCATAATGAGCGTGAGACATTATAAAGAAGGGGTATTAGTGTCTTTTTTGTATAGTGTCCTTAATTTACATAGCTTATTTTTAAATGTCCTTTATAATTACATTATTATTAGAATGAGCCCTTATACCTAATTGCCTCTAAAAAAAAATAGCCATTAACTTCTGATGGTGTCAAAATCTAGAGATAGATAATTAACCAATCAACAAATAAATATCGATAAATAAATAAAATAAATGAACACGAGACATTTTTTATTAAGGTAGGTTCCCCCGGTAGCGCTTATGCTAGTCCGGCAGTACGTCCTCCTTTTGTGTGTGCTTGCTTTATATTAGCTCAAAGGCAATTAACTTGAACGATACAAGGAACCAATCTCTCTCTATAATTTCCTTAATTCTATTTATAAATATAGAATTAGGACTACGAATATATAAGAGAGAAAGTGTATAAGGGTTTTTGGTGTTTTTGGGGTATGAAAAGTGAGAGTATAAGACCCTCGAAAATTGGCTTGTATTTGCCAATGGCTTAATATCTCTTGGAAGAGATATATGGATATTAAGAGAGAAGAAAGAAATGGTTTTTGTTGTGTGTTGAATGAATGAATGGTGGGGGGTATTTATAGGTAAATGGAGAATGGCAAAAACCGTAAATTTGGTAAAAATGAATGGCATAAGTTAATCTTTGGTGGAGGTAGGTGAGGTAGGTGAGATGTGGTAGGTGTGGTAGGTGAGGTGTGGTAGGTGAGGAGGTAAAAATGAGATTTTACCGGGGGTAAAAACGAGATTTTACCGGGGGTAAAATTGGAATTTTACCGGAGGTAAAAAATGTTGAAAATTATTTTTGTAGGCCAATGGTAAATTAATATTTACCCCCATCAATTGCCCTCTATCCTTATCATTTAGCTCGGATGAGCTGATTGGTGAGGATATTCTTCAATCCGGGAGCTAGTAGTAGCTCTGAGCTCTGATGCTTGAGATGTCTTAGGCCTGAATCCTTGACCGTAAGTTTGTGGAGCTTGGAACATTAATGTGTAAAGCTAGCTAGACTTTGATCATTAGTCTTAGAGTTTCAGAACATCATTGTGTAAGGCTGGCTAGACGTTGATCTCGAGTCTTAGTTCAAGGACGTTAAATCTCGGATGCTAGTCGTTGAGCTCAAAACATCAATGTGTAGAGCTTTTAGAGCTTCAGAACATCATTGTGTAAGGCTGGCTAGACGTTGATCTCGAGTCGTAGTCCAATGATGCTAGATCTCGGATGCTAGTCGTTGAGCTCGAAACATCATTGTGTAAAACTCGTTAGACATTAGATGCAAGTCGTAGAGCTCGGAACATTAATATGTAAAGCTCACTATACTTTTGATCATAAATAATTTGATTCTTTTTGGCTAAGTCTTGAGTAGAGTCATGCCCCCTTCTGACTTAGGTAAATTCTGATAATTTTCCCATTTGTTACCAGGCCTCTTTAGTTAGCAAACCGTCCTCTTACAGAGTGTAATTTATAGGGAATGCAGTGGCACACACAATATTTTTTATGCATTTCCACAAGAGAGCAACTATTACAAAGATATAACCTGTCTTAATTCAAGGGTAGTATCTCTTGAGGTGCTCTATGTTCCACGGTCGCATGAGCTCCATGCCATCCGCGGTCCTCAAATAATAAGTGCCAGGTCGGCTGACTTTGGTGACCACATAGGGACCTTCCCACTTAGCAGCGAGTTTGCCATGTTCAGAAATCTTTGTTGCTAGGGTGACTTTCCGAAGTACTAAGTCACCAACATTCAGACTCCTGTGCTTGACCCTTTTGTTGTAACTCTTGATCATGCTTCTTTTGTACGCCTCTTCTTTGATTCGAGCTTGCTCTCTTTTTTCTTCGAGGAGATCTAAGTTAGCCAATAAGTTCTCATCGTTACGAGTTGGGTCATGATGGTTGACTCTGTAAGTTGGCACTCCTATCTCCACTGGAATAACCGCTTCTGTTCCGTAGGTCAGGGAAAAAGGAGTTTCACCAGTTGGGCCCCTGATGGTGGTCCTGTAGGCCCATAGTACCGATGGGAGCTCTTCAGACCAGTTTCCTTTGGCATCATCAAGTCTTTTTTTCAATGAGCTCAGTAGAGTTCTGTTGGTGACTTCTGTTTGGCCATTAGCTTGAGGGTGGATAGGCGAGCTATAATGGTTCTCGATTCCATGTCCTTCGCAGAAATCTCTGAAGAGGTTGCAGTCAAACTGCTTTCCGTTATCAGTGATCAGGATTTTTGGGAGACCAAAACGACATATGATGTTTCTCCACACGAAATTCTGAATCTTCATGGTGGTGATCGTTGTCAGTGCCTCAGCCTCAACCCATTTGGTGAAATAATCGATGGCCACAACTGCAAACTTAGTCTGTCCTTTGCCTAAAGGAAAAGGCCCTACTATGTCCATACCCCATTGAGAGAAATGCCAGGGGCTGCTGACGGGGGTCATAAGTTCTGCTGGGAGCTGCTGAATGTTGGCGAATCGCTGGCACTTGTCACATTTCTTTACTATTTCCTTTGCGTCTTGTAGGATAGTGGGCCAGAAATAGCCTTGTCTGCCAACCTTGAGTGCTAGTGAGCGAGCTGCTGGATGCCCTCCACATAGACCCTCATGAATTTCTAGCAGGGTTGCTTGGGCTTGGTGTGGGTGTAGGGAGAGCAAAAAAGGGAGGACGTACCCCCTCTTGTACAGCTTTTCTTCGATGACCACATATCTGTTTGACATGTATTTTATTCTTTTGGCCATCTTTCCATCTTCAGGGAGGGTTCCGTCAGTGAGATAGTTTAAAATGGGATCAATCCAGCATTTGCAGACCTGTACTGGAGCCGTATCCAACTCCAAGGGTTCATCTATGGCTTTTCTTTCCAGATATTCAACATGAACCCCTTTTGGTAAGTCCGAAGTCGTGGCAAGCTTGGCCAGGTGATCTGCCTTGTTATTCTGAGCTCGTGGGACCTTAATAAAAATTAAATTCGAGTACTTTTGAGCTGCCATTTTTACCTTTGTCAAGTAAGTGGCCAGGCGTTCTTCTTTCGTCATATTGTGCCCAAGTATTTGGCCGACTACTACCGCGGAATCATTATAGACTACCATTTGCTTTGCTCCCAGATCACTAGCTATTCTCAGGCCTGAAATGATGGCTTCGTACTCAGCCTCATTGTTGGAGGCATTAAATAGGAATTTCAATGCTATCTCCAGGGTGTTAGCCTCAGGAGTGATTAGCACCAAACCAGCTCCAGAACCTTGTAAATTGGAAGCTCCATCGGCGTGCAAGACCCATATGGGTACTCCCGGTAACAAGTTCATCGAGGTGGTAAGGGTCGAAGTGTTTGGGTCTGGGAGCGACAGTAACTCTGGTGGCTCGCTAACCTCTTCTTCTGTGTAGGTGAACTCGGCTATAAAGTCCGCCACCGCCTGGCCCTTGATTGAGGTTCGAGGCCGGTAGTTAATCACGAACTGCCCGAGTTCCACGGCCCAGATGGACAAATGACCTGATTGTTCTGGCTTGTCAAGAATTCTTCGCAGTGCCTGATCTGTAAGCAGATCTATGGCGTGGGCCTGAAAGTAGGGTCTTAACTTTCGAGATGTGATGAGCAGGGCATAAGCTAATTTCTCCAACCTTGGGTAGCTTAGTTCGGCGGCATGCAAAGCTCTACTCGTGTAATACACTGGTAGTTGAGCTTCTTCATCATTCCTCATCAGTACTGAACTAACTGCCGTTCGTGATACTGCCAAGTATAGATTTAGAACCTCCTCCTTTTTTGGTGAGCTAAGGAGGGGAGAAGTTCCGAGGTATTGTTTGAGCTGCTGAAAAGCTAGCTCGCATTCTTCAGTCCACTCGAAAGCTTTCTTTAAAGTTTTGAAGAAAGGGTGGCACTTGTCGGTTGCTCTGGAGATGAACCTGTTGAGAGCTGCCACTTTTCCTGCTAAACTCTGGACTTCTTTCGGTTTGGATGGAGATCTCATGTCAATAAGGGCTTGTATTTTCTCTGGATTAGCTTCAATTCCCCTTTGAGTGACCATAAAGCCCAAGAATTTTCCTCCTTTAACTCCAAAAGCGCATTTGGCTGGGTTGAGGGACATGCCATTTTGTCTGAGTATTGCAAAGGCTTCATTGAGGTCGGCCACATGGTTTGAGGCCTTAAGGCTCTTAACCAACATGTCATCAACATAAACCTCCATGTTTTTGCCTATTTGGTCTTTAAATAGTGAATTCATCACCCTTTGATAGGTAGCTCCCGCATTTCTTAAACCAAATGGCATAGCTTTGAAACAGTACGTGCCTTCGTTGGTGATAAAGGAGGTTTTCTCTTCATCTTCCGGAGCCATTCTGACCTGATTGTAACCGGAGTATGCATCCATGAAACTCAACATTTCGTGGTCCGTAGTGGCGTCTACAAGCTGGTCGATCTTTGGGAGTGAAAAACTGTCTTTCGGACAGGCCTTATTAAGGTCTTTAAAATCCACGCACATTCTCCACTTTCCATTGTGCTTCTTTACGAGCACTATGTTAGAGAGCCACTTTGGATAGTGGACCTCCCGAATGAAACCAGCTCGGAGGAGCTTCTGAACCTCTTCTTTGGCGGCCAAATTCCGTTCTGCAGCAAAATTTCTTTTCTTCTGCCTCACGGGTTTGAAAGTGGGGTCGACATTGAGCCTGTGTACCATGACATCCGGATTCAACCCCTTTATATCGTCGTGGGACCATGCAAAGATATCAGCGTTAGCCCGTAAGCATCGGCAAAGTTCTTCTCTGACCTTTGCGCAAAGTCGATCACTGATCTTTAGGATCCGATCGGGCTGTGAGGGGTCCAGAACTAGATCTTCCAAGTCTTCCACTGGTTCACCACGGAGCTCTTTTTCTTCATCTCTGGGATCTAAGGTGTCGATCTCCCACATCTTTGTGTCGCTAGGCTCTTTTGTCCCTATCAATTCTTTCTCAGCAGTGACTTCGACCTCAACTACCGTGATGTCTATAGTTCTGACTTCTTTTAGCGTCCCGAACTGACAGCTACGAGCTTCAACCTGATTTCCTCTGACCTCTCCAACTCCGTGGGGGGTAGGGAATCTCATAGTTAAGCTACAAGTCGAAATGGCAGCCCTGATCTCATTAAGCGTTCCCCTGCCAAGAATGGCGTTATAATGGGGAGCTCTATCTAGTATCAAGAATTCGGCGACTGTGGTGATCTGCTTTGGAGCTGTTCCCAGGGTTACAGTGAGCTTAATTGTTCCCAGAGACTTAATATTTTCTCCTGAAAAACCAACTAGGGTGACCGAGGAAGGGGTTAGGTGCTCCGTAGTGAGACCCATGGCCTTAAAGGCGTTGTAGTACATGAGGTTGGAAGTAGCACCTGTGTCAATGAGGATTCTATGGACATTGTGGTTACCCACCATTGCTGTTATTACCAGAGGGTCGTCGTGGGGGAATTCTACCCCGCTCATATCTTCGTCAGTGAATACGAGCTCCTTAACATCGTACTTCACCATTTTGGTAGGTCTGAAGTTGAAGCATTCTGCCTTTAAGTTCGAGGACTTGGCTTGTCTGATGTAAGCCTTTCTAGACCGATTGCTATTCCCAGAGTAGGAGGATCCCCCCTCAATCATGAAGATCTCGTTTTCTGGTGCATTCCCTTTGGCTTCTAGATGAGTCCCTTTCTTTCTATCTTCATATTGCCTGAGTTTTCCTCTTTGAATGAGCTTCTCAATTTCTTCCTTCAAGTTCCAGCAATCATCTGTTTCATGACCGTGGTCCTTATGGTACCGGCAATACTTGGTCGTGTCCCGTTTTTTTTAGATACATTCGTCTTCCGAGCCTCTGGGATCTGCCCTAGGTTTAATTGGGCATAGACCTCACCTAAAGGGGCAGTCAAGGGGGTAAACTGTTGGCGTGCCTTGCCTTCTCTTAGCTCAGGCTTGTCTGATTCTTTCTTACCTTTTTTACCCTCTCTCTCTTGACCACGGGGTGGGGTGTCCCCTCTTTGGCGCTTGGAGGAGGATAAAAAGGTTGACAAGTTCCTTCCTTGCAGAGTTTCTTCCACGCCGATCTGCTTGTTGACCTCATCCAAGAGCTCGGACATGGTCTTTGGGGCCATTCTTGCTAGAGTCATAAGGCAGTATGGGGAGGTTACTCCCTCCATAAAAGCTGCTACAGCCACTCCTTCATTTAGGTCGGAGACCATGAGACTTTCTTGGTTAAAACGGCGAGCATATTCCTTCAAGCTCTCGGTAGACCCCTGCTTTATGGTGAAGAGATAAGTAGAGGTTTTGGACTGCCGCTTGGTTCCCATGAAATGTGAAATGAACTTGGTACTGAGCTCCTGTGAGCTTGAGATCGACCTCGGTGGCAGGCTGTTGCACCATGTTCGGGCTGCCCCCTTAAGAGTGGTAACGAAGGCTCTGTATATTATGCCATCTGGGACAATCTGGAGCCCCATCATGTTTTCGTATTGTTGCCAATGATCCGCAGGGTCAGTGGTTCCATCGTAGCATTCCAGCGCTGGGAGTCTAAATTCTTTGGGAACCAGGCAATTTTGAATGTGATCTGCAAAAGGAGATTTAGAGTCCCTAACCAGAGCTGCTGTCGAGTTACCTGTCAGACGACCCACGGTCTTCATCATTTCTGCCATTTGGGCCTCCATCCTTGACATCAGTCTTTTCTCGACTTCTTCGACCGACTCTTTACGAGAGATCCTATCAAAAACGGATCCCCTAGGTCTAACTTCTACCTCTCGCCCTGGTATCTGGGCTGACGGGAGAGGAGATAGGCCTACGCTTGGGCTCCGATATCGCAAAGCTTCGTCTGAGCGCCTCTCACGAATCATGTTAATCCGTGGGTCCCTTACTGGTGGGGGAGGAGGCGAGGCAGAAATTTCTTCATAAGAGGTCTCTCTAGTAGAGCTGGAGTGGTGGGATTCAAGCTCGGCAGTTCTGATGCAACTCGTCCCAAATCTTCTGCCATAGTCTCCGAGTCTTTCTCTGACTGGGACTCTTGGAGGGATTAGGTGAACATTAGCAGACGTGGAGACTGAAAACGACCTGCTTCTTGAGCTGGCTCGGGGACTCTTTCTTTGGGCTAAGAGTCTGTCAATCCGGACTTGAAGAGCAGCTTGTTGCTCTTGTAGGTCCAATATGGGGTCTGACTGAGTTCGTCTAGAAGACATAATAAATTTTGGGAGCTTTCGTACCTTTAGGAGAAGTGTGTGACTTTGAGAAACTGTCGTTCCCACAGACGGCGCCAACTGATGGTGTCAAAATCTAGAGATAGATAATTAACCAATCAACAAATAAATATCGATAAATAAATAAAATAAATGAACACGAGACATTTTTTATTAAGGTAGGTTCCCCCGGTAGCGCTTATGCTAGTCCGGCAGTACGTCCTCTTTTTGTGTGTGCTTGCTTTATATTAGCTCAAAGGCAATTAACTTGAACGATACAAGGAACCAATCTCTCTCTATAATTTCCTTAATTCTATTTATAAATATAGAATTAGGACTACGAATATATAAGAGAGAAAGTATATAAGGGTTTTTGGTGTTTTTGGGGTATGAAAAGTGAGAGTATAAGACCCTCGAAAATTGGCTTGTATTTTCCAATGGCTTAATATCTCTTGGAAGAGATATATGGATATTAAGAGAGAAGAAAGAAATGGTTTTTGTTGTGTGTTGAATGAATGAATGGTGGGGGGTATTTATAGGTAAATGGAGAATGGCAAAAACCGTAAATTTGGTAAAAAAATGAATGGCATAAGTTAATCTTTGGTGGAGGTAGGTGAGGTAGGTGAGATGTGGTAGGTGTGGTAGGTGAGATGTGGTAGGTGTGGTAGGTGAGGAGGTAAAAATGAGATTTTACCGGGGGTAAAAACGAGATTTTACCGGAGGTAAAAAATGTTGAAAATTATTTTTGTAGGCCAATGATAAATTAATATTTACCCCATCAACTTCTTAATAATTTAAAAAAAAACAAACAATTTATTACATATATGAATGCTTAAAACTCTAACACTAAGTATTCAGAAGCCAAAAAAAAAAAAAAAAAAGAAGGCCCAATGCATTAGTGTCCTTTTTAGAAGTAAACTTAGGTTTTTGTAATATTATATTTTTAAAATACAAATAAACAAAAAAAATAAGCTGTATAGCCTAGCTAGCTACTTCTTAGTCACTTTAGTTATTTTTTGTTTTGTAGTAGTTAATTGTGGCTCAAGAACTTCTTTTTGTTTTGAAAACTATTACTTTTAATGTTTGAATTGCAACTTGCAAGATATATTTGTTTAATGAACTCTTAATTTCCCTTTTAGAAGTAAATTAAGTTAGGTTATGTAAGAGTGTCTTAAATGTGGGTATATAATCTGTCTTTTCACCTCATTAAAAGTTAAAATTACGTTAATATTAACCTGTAAAATAGCGTAAAACCCCTTCTTATCACCCCACTTTCTATACTTTAAAAAAATTGTCATTAATTTATCTTCTCACCCACTTAAATTTTTAAAAATAAAAAATTAATTAAAAAAACTTCATTCTTTCAAACAAACAAGTATTTACCATTTTCACTTAATTACATACATCTCATAAATTTAAGCTTATAATAAATATTTTCATACTTTTTTATAGATTGTAAACTTGTCTTTTCACTTGTATTGGCACGATAACATTTTTAATGATGTTTTTCTTAATTTATTCAATCTTTTTATTTATGCATACATGTATAGCTCAATAAAATTCATATTAAGTTATCCAATATCCAAGTTAAAAAAAATAGTGTTAACTTATGCCTAATATGTCAAAAATAAATAAAAATATGTATTTTATATTATGCTTTTATTGTTTCAATATTTAAATTCTTAAAATTACTCTTAAAAAAATATTGAAAAAGAAAATCTACATCCCTTTAATATTTTGTAAGGAAATCGTTTTCTTAAGTCTTCAAAAAAGTAAATATCATAGAAATCGAAAGTAACAAAATATTTTAATAAATTTATTTTTATGAAATCTATTTTATTTTTTCAATTAATTTTTACCCTTTTCACAAAAGATAACATTTTTTAAAAAGAAAGAAGAAGGTGGTTTTAAATCGTTAGAATGAAGAATTTGTGATGGATTTACATGTAGATCTCTCCGTGTTATAGTTTTCACTTTCTATGTTTATAACGACATAGCTAAAGTTTACGAGTATTATTGTCTCCTATTTGACTTTTTAGTTAAAGGTTACTATATAGTTAAGCTGGGTGTTGAATTAATTCATTCACGTAACAACTGCACCAATAAAACTTTTAAGTTTTAAGGTATCTTAAACACCTTTTTTTTTTAGAAATTCCTTTATTATTAATGGTACATGTAGTTTTAGTTTAACATAGATTGTTTTATTTTTATGTGCTTTGATGTTAGTTCAATCATATCATTATAAATCAGTTTAATCAGGGTTTGTGCGGATTCAAATTTTCCTATTGTTGTTGAGTGTTGCAGTGTCTTTTAATGTTTTTGATGTAGTGAATTATAATTTATATTTACTTATTTCACAAAAATAAAATTTATAGACAAATTTAAAATATGAATAGTAACCATTTGAGAACAATTAATAGTAACAGATTATATGAAATATAATAGCTAAAAATGTATTTATCACAATTAATATTTTATATTTTTTTCATAGGTCCTATAACTTATACGTAATTTTTAATGAAATTTATTAAGAATGATGTAAATCTTTCTTATTATGTAATTTTTAATGCAAAAGTTAATATTATTTAATATTTTTACTTTTAGCGACTAAACTTTATTGTCCCTACATTATTTCAACAAATTCACCCACCATTGGGGTTAATTGCAAGTTTTTTTAGAAAACCGGTGGGGTGACAAGAAAGTATTCTCAGATTGTGGTAAGAAAACGGATTTTGTGGGTGGATTTAAGAACACCCTTTTGTAATATCATATTTTTAAAATATAAATGAACAAAAAATCAGTTGCGTAGTGTTACTGTTTAGTCCCTACCTAGATGCTAGATGGGACTTCCGCCTCGTGTTTTCTAGACATTGCCTTTTGGATTTGTAGTGTGTGTGCAGTAGCAAACTTGCTTGGTACGAAATTCAAACCTGTGGAGAGAGGAGCATGGAAGCACATATTTCACTCATATGACCATAGCCGTTTAAGATCTTTGGAAAATTTGAGTTATTTACGTACTTTAAAATTTAATGATCGAATAAATTTGCCAGTAAACATGGCCTCCTTGTTGGCTAATTCGTATTCTCTTTTGATGCAGGCGTATCATCCTGTAAATTGTTCCATTGTCATAATTCTCTGGGAAAATTCTCCCGTTATTGTTGCTGGTGGATGCTCATGCGGAGGGAACATAAGCCATGTTATCTTAGAAAGTAATCTATGTTAGCTACTCAAGTTTGGTACAGCTTTTGTTAATTTTTTCATCTGCCTATTTTGCGTGGTTCTTTATTGGACCATAGAACGTGGAAAAGGTGGGAAAGAGTGAAATGGCTGGGCAAATTGCATTTACTGCTGTGGACAAAGTTATAGGAAAAATGGTGGATTTAATTTCGCTCCAGTTTTCATGTCTACTCTGTTACGAAAACAACACCAACAATCTTACCGATGGGGTTCAGGATCTTCTTAATAAGAGTGCGGGTGTACAGCTATTTGTTGATGGGGCCAAGAAGAATTTAGAAGTTGTTGCGCCAAATGTTGAGGTTTGGCTGACGAATGTGGGAGAAATTAAAAAGAAGATGTCCGCAGTTGTTGAAAGTAGAGAAAAATTGAAAAATGGGTGTCTGAATGGGTGGTGTCCTAATCTGAAGAAATGATACTTGTTGAGCAGGAAAGCTGTGAAACAGACTTTGGTGGTTATTAAACTCCAAGAAGAAGGTGCAGGCTATACGCAACTGTCTTATGTTGGATTAATTTTTATATTAATCTAACTTTGGTTCACACATGTATATTATTAATGTGTGTCATCATTTACAAGCCTAAAATTAAGTGATCTAATTTAAAGTTTTAAGTAGGCTTGAGGTTATTTGTCATGGATATAATGTGTAGATGCCATTATGTGAATTCTATTTCTATGAGGGGCGGAAATAGAATTATCGGAAAGTTCAGGGTGAACTTATGTAATTACGGCATTAGTCCCCAACCCATCCATCCTTATATAAGTTGTCTTCTATCAATGGAGACATGAGCAATTCTCTACATCCTCTTAAGGAGAATACTAAGGGATATAGAAGGGGAAAGGGTTGGAAGATCAATTGCCATACGAAAATTGACGCTAAAGTCCGCTGCATCGATCAATCAATTTCAATGGAGACAGGTACACACACTTCTCTTTTGTAATCTCTTGGCACTAGATATGATGCACGATCCTAGAATTGATGTTGTCTAGGACACTCAATTAATACTAACAAGTGGTATCAGAGCAAGGTTTTAGTGTCGTATCTATTGTTAGAGATTTTATATGTACAGAATTCATGATTATAATTTTCTATAAATCGTTGAAAATAATATTTTTCATGAATTGGAGAACACGATAAAATTCTAAGAATTTTAATTTGGTGGTATTGTCTTCGTCTTTATGGATATATATATATATATATATATGTATGTGTGTGTATATATAATTTCGGATATGTTTACAATTATATGCATAAATAAGGAATCCCGTATACATGGCCGATTGAATTTATGGCAATTGGTATCACCCTTAAGTAATTAATTTTATTTTTTTTTGGATTATGGCAACTCTTGGAATATTATGAAATTGTATAATTAGTGTTATATATATATATATATATGTCTACGGATGTGTGATTGTGCTTTCATTCATAATGGGATTAGGTGAGATCTATATATATATAAAGAATATGTTATAATATTTTTTCTTTACATGTATATATTAATTTAAAGAAAAAGTAAGATCTATATATATATAAAGTATATATATGCCACCATGATGTTTTCTTTTTATATATGTAAATGTTAATTTAAGGAAAAGTAAGAAGAATATGCTATCATCATGATGTTTTCTTTCTTTTATATTATTTATGTATATATTAATTTAAGTAAAAGTTATATATATATATTTATATATATAAATTTTGTGCCAGCATGATATATATATATATATATATATTAAATGAAGAATGTATTATATATATGTTGGTTTCATTTATTACATGATGGTAATAGTTTTATGGTAAATAAATATATAGAGAGAAATTTTAGAAACATCAGTGAAAATGAAAATATTTATTTATTTATTTTTCGCCAGAATTGTCACTGTTTTTGACAGTGACGAACTTCAGGTTGTCACTGTTTTCAGCAGTGACAACACAATTTTTGGGGTTATAATAAATTCGATTAATTACATGTGACATCTATTATTTATATTGCCTGTCTAAACATTCTATTAAGAAATATTTACACAAGATGTTACCAAAGTGACCTCTCTTTTGTAGATAAAGAATGATTAGATATTTGTGTTTGTTTTAATTCATGCGAATATTAACCAATCCAAAGAGGGGTTCATATTTGGCCGAATTTCATACACACTTGTGATGGTAAATATGTGACAATTATCAAAGTAACCTAATGTGAATAATAAATCAATCCAAAGATAGATTTGTTATTTGACATAACTTATTGTCAATATTTGATCATTACAACAAGAGTACCACTTATAATTAATATCATTGTTCAAAGACTTGGTATTAATGTTGTGCTAGGTATCTTGAGATGTTGCGATAAAATTAATCAATTTAAAGACTACTTATTTTGGTTATATGATGTGAGCATTATTATTAATTTACTTTTGTTCTCTATTCAGCTTTAATGTCTACTACTTCTGTATCTGCCAATATGAACAATGTTCCAATTTTAAATGGAACAAACTTTAAGGACTGGAAAGAGAATATATTAATTATTCTTGGTTGCATGGACATAGACTTGGCATTGAGAATGCCAAAACTGAATGATCTCACTGATCGAAGTACTCCTGAGAAAATTGCGTACTTTGAGAAGTGGGATCGTTCAAACAGGCTGAGTCTTATGATCATGAAACGTGGGATTCCAGAAGCTTTTCGAGGTGCTACTTTGGATGACAAAACTCTTGCCAGTAAATTTCTTGAGGAAATACAGAAACGTTTTATTAAAAACGATAAGGCTGAAACAAGCACGCTTTTAGCGAACTTGATTTCAATGAAGTATAAAGGCAAGGGTAATGTCAGGGAGTACATTATGGAGATGTCTCATCTTGCTTCAAAACTTAAGGCATTAAAGCTCGACTTATCAGATGATTTGCTCGTGCATTTAATATTGATCTCTCTCCCTGCACAATTCAGCCATTTTAAGGTTTCTTATAACTGTCAAAGGGAGAAATGGACTCTTAATGAGCTCATTTCATTTTGTGTGCAAGAGGAAGAGAGATTAAAGCAAGAAAAGACTGAAAGTGCTCATTATGTTAGCACCTCTAAAGGCAAGGGCAAACGTAAGGATAAGGGAAATAAAGTTGCTATTCCTAAGGGTCCGGATGAAAAGAAACAGAAAATCGAGGCCGGTTGTTTCTTCTGTGGTAAACCCGGACACAAAAAGGCGAATTGTACCAAATATGCCGCTTGGCGGAATAAGAAAGGTACAAATTCAGTTTTGGTCTGTTCCGAGATCAATTTAACCTCAGTACCAAGTAACACTTGGTGGGTAGATTCTGGTGCTACTACTCACATATGTGTTTCTATGCAGGGTTGCCTGCACTCCCGCAAGCCAATTGATGTTGAAAGACACATCTATGTGGGCAATGGAAAATGTGTGGAGGTGGAAGCAATTGGGCATTTTAGATTATTGTTGAGTACTGGTTTTTATTTGGATCTAAAAGACACTTTTGTTGTACCGTCGTTTAGACGAAATTTGATTTCTATTTCCGTATTGGACAAATTTGGTTTTTATTGTTCATTCGGAAATAAGAACTTCACTTTGTCTTTAAATTCAAATGTTGTTGGTACCGGTATTCTTAATAGTTTTGATAATCTATATTTGCTTGAAACAGTTGCATCCTATAATGAAACTTTAAATGTTGAATGGCGTGGTACTAAGCGAAAATTGAATAATAAAAATTCAAGCTCATTATGGCACAAACGCCTAGGTCACATCTCTAGAAATAGAGTTGAGCGACTTGTGTCTGATGAAATTTTAGGATCTCTTGACTTTTCAGACTTTGGTGTCTGTGTTCAGTGTGTCAAGGGAAAGCAGATTAAAACAAAGAAATTAAGTGCAAATCGAACTACGGATGTCTTAGAACTTATACATACGGATATCTGTGGGCCATTCCCTACGGCTTCTTGGAATGATCAACGGTACTTTATAACGTTCACAGACGATTACTCTCGATATGGCTACATATTTCTTATTCATGAAAAGTCACAGTCTTTGGACGTGTTTAAATCTTTTAAAGCCGAAGTTGAATTACAACTCAACAAACGGATAAAGTGCGTTAGATCTGACCGTGGTGGTGAATACTACGGCAGGTATGACGGATCAGGTGAACAACGTCCAGGACCATTTGCTAAATACCTAGAGGAATGTGGAATCGTCCCACAGTATACCATGCCGGGTTCGCCTAGCATGAATGGTATATCTGAGAGACGAAATAGGACTCTTAAGGATATGGTTAGAAGTATGATTAGTCATTCTTCTTTACCCGAGTCCCTCTGGGGTGAAGCTCTAAAGACAGCAACTTACATTCTCAATAGAGTGCCAACTAAGGCGGCTGCTAAAACACCTTATGAGTTTTGGACTGGGCGAAAGTCGAGTCTAAAGCATTTTCATGTTTGGGGATGTCCTACTGAGGCGAGGCCTTATCGGCCTCATGAGGAAAAATTGGACTCCAAGACAGTTAGCAGTTACTTTATTGGCTATTCGGAACGATCGCGGGGCTATAAGTTTTATGATCCCACTACTAAGTCTATTTTTGAAACGAAAAATGCTGTGTTCTTTGAGGAAGTTGATTTTGGGGGGAGAAATCGAGACATTGTGTTTGAGGAGGAAATGGGAGCAATCCTAATTCCTACTATTACTTTTGATGATGTATAGGTTTTTACACCTGTCATTAATCAAAGAGTAACTTTGGAACCTCAAATAAACAATGAGGAACAAACTCAACAACCTCAAGAACCTGTGCCATTAAGGCGGTCCATTAGAGAAAGAAGAAATGCAATTTCAGATGATTATGTTGTATATCTTCAGGAACATGAGGTAGAAATTGGAATGTCGGAAGATGATCCTATCAACTTTCGACAAGCCATGAATGGTTCCAACTCTCAAAAATGGATTGAAGCCATGAATGAGGAGTATAAGTCAATGCAAGACAATAAAGTTTGGGAACTTGTCCCATTACCGGTTGGTGCGAAACCCGTTGGTTGTAAATGGATATTTAAGACTAAACGGGATTCGAATGGTAATGTGAAAAGGTATAAGGCACGTCTTGTGGCTAAGGGCTTTACTCAAAAGGAAGGAATTGACTTTAAAGAGACTTTCTCTCTAGTTTCTTCGAAGGATTCTTTTAGGACAATCATGGCACTTGTGGCACATTTTGACCTTGAGTTACATCAAATGGATGTCAAAACTGCGTTTCTTAATGGTGACATTGAAGAAACGATTTATATGGTGCAACCAGAAAATTTTGTGTCGGGAGACCCACAGAATATGGTTTGCAAATTGACTAAATCAATTTATGGACTCAAACAGGCTTCTCGTCAGTGGTACTTTAAGTTTCATCAAGTTATCATTTCGTACGGTTTTGAAATGAATTTGGTTGATGATTGTGTGTATCACAAATTTAGTGGGAGTAAACATATATTCCTGGTTTTGTATGTCGATGACATTTTGCTAGCAACAAATGACATAGGCATCTTGCATGACACCAAGAGATTTTTATCAAAGAACTTTGAAATGAAAGATCTTGGTGAAGCATCCTTTGTATTAGGAATCGAGATACACCGGGACCGATCTCGGGGTACTTTGGGATTATCACAAAGGAGTTATATTGAGAAAATTCTCAATAGATTTGGCATGCAATGTTGTAAACCAGGTGAGACCCCGGTCGCTAAAGGAGACAAGTTCAGTCTCAATCAATGCCCGAAGAACAGTTTAGAAATTAAGGAGATGCAAAAGATTCCTTATGCCTCGACTGTAGGGAGTCTAATGTACGCTCAAGTATGTACGCGTCCGGATAATGCGTTCATAGTTGGCATGTTGGGCAGATACTTAAGTAACCCCGGAATGGATCATTAGAAAGCAGCCAAACGGGTTATGAGGTATTTACAGAGAACAAAAGAATATATGCTCACATATAGGAGATCGGATAAGTTAGAGATCATTGGATATTCCGACTCCGATTTTGCTGGATGCCAAGACAGCAGGAGATCCACTTCAGGTTATGTTTTTCTGTTAGCTGGTGGAGCGATTTCGTGGAGGTCTGCCAAGCAGACGCTCGTTGCTTCGTCCACCATGGCTGCAGAATTTGTAGCATGTTATGAGGCATCCAATTATGGAATATGGCTGCGAAATTTTGTCACTGGGCTGCAAATTTTAGAGGGTGTTGAAAGACCACTCAAATTATACTGTGACAATAAATCAGCGGTTCTATATTCAAACAACAATAGAAGCTCGACTAAGTCAAAGCATATTGACATCAAGTTTCTAGTTGTAAAGGAAAGAGTACAGAGTGGTCAGATTATGATAAAGCATATTGGGACAAACTCCATGGTTGCGGATCCGCTTACAAAGCGATTAACACCTAAGGTCTTTCATGAGCATACTGCTCATATGGGTGTTGTCTTATTTGAGGACACTTTGGTTTAGTGGGAGTTTGTATTAAAGTTTATGTTGTTGCTCTATGTATGCTTTGGATTACATTTATATGTATTTAGTTTAGTTTCTGCAGAAACAAAGTATTCGGTTTATTACACTCTGTTTAAGTATTTTAAGGTTTTGATCTCAATAAAGAGGACCAGTTGGAAATAGGCATGTTTGGATCACATTACATGTAATTTCCATGCTGCGCACCATGATTGATCTATGTCATTTGATTGTGTTGGTATACGTGATCATTGATGGGTCGAGTTACGATTAATGTAACAAAGGCCGCTTTGGTTCTATATTGGCATAATTGATGGATGAGATTGTTTGATAACCTAAGGTTATGATGGCAAGTTCTGAGCTCACTAAGGTTAAACACATTTGGCAGGATACATATGTGGCCCAGTGGGAGATTGTTGGATTAATTTTTATATTAATCTAACTTTGGTCCACACATGTATATTATTAATGTGTGTCATCATTTACAAGCCTAAAATTAAGTGATCTAATTTAAAGTTTTAAGTAGGCTTGAGGTTATTTGTCATGGATATAATGTGTAGATGCCATTATGTGAATTCTATTTCTATGAGGGGCGGAAATAGAATTATCGGAAAGTTTAGGGTGAACTTATGTAATTACGGCATTGGTCCCCAACCCATCCATCCTTATATAAGTTGTCTTCTATCAATGGAGACATGAGCTATTCTCTACATCCTCTTAAGGAGAATATCAAAGGAATATAGAAGGGGAAAGGGTTGGAAGATCAATTGCCATACGGAGATTGGCGCTAAAGTCCGCTGCATCGATCAATCAATTTCAATGGAGACAGGTACACACACTTCTTTTTTGTAATCTCTTGGCACTAGATATGATGCACGATCCTAGAATTGATGTTGTCTAGGACACTCAATTAATACTAACATCTTACCCTGCAGCTCCAACAAGTATGGCTTCATCTACATCTACCTTTTGCTATGAGGTATTTGAATCCCGAATTTCAAAGACCAAAGAAGTCATCGAAGCCCTGAAGAATAGCAAAATCCACAAGATAGGGATTTGTGGTTTGGGTCGCGTAGGGAAAACACGGATGGTGAAAGAAATTCGTGAAAGAGCAATAGTTGATCATCTATTCAATGAGGTCGCAATGACGGCTGTGTCCCAAAATCAAGATTTGTGGAAGATTCAAGATCAACTTGCAAGTGCATTAAAATTAGAATTAGACGAAAAGGGCACTACTAACGATAGAGGGATAGTGCTTTGTAAAAGATTGATGCAAGGAAGGACTTGTGTAATATTTGATGATGTGTGGGACGAACTTGACTTTGGGGAACTCGGAATTCCTGTAACAGGTGAAGGTGAGAGCAGGGGGTGCAAAGTTTTATTAACATCAAGAGATGAGCACGTGTGCAAGATGATGGGCACTCAAGAGAATTTTACAATCCAACTATTGTCTGTCAAAGAAGCGTGTGATCTTTTCAAAGAGAAGGTAGGAATTCATGTGGACACTAGTGATCTACATTCCATTGCGCAAGAACTTGTCAATGAATGTGGACGTCTGCCTCTTGCCATTGTAGCACTTGGCATTGTGCTAAAAGATAGAGATTAGTGTGCATGGGAGGATGCACTCGAGCTGCTGAAAACATCTAATGCAACAAGCATTGAAGGAATGGATAGAAAGGTTTACTCAGTCCTACGACTGAGTTATGTCTATTTGGAAAGAAACCAGATTTTCACCAGGACAAAGGGAAGCAATGAAATCCAGCGGTTATTTCTGCTATGTTGCTTGTTCCCAGAAGATTATGATATTCTGATTGAATCCTTGGTCAGATATGCTTGGGGGCTGAGGTTGTTTACAGATGTCAAGAACTTGGCAGCGGCAAGAAACAAAATAAAATCACTGGTGGGTCGACTAACAAGTTGTTATTTATTGTTAACCAGTGATTTTGACGGGCATGTGAAAATGCATGATGTTGTGCGGGACTTTGGTTTGCTAGAAGCCACCTATGGTGAGCACATATACATGGTTAGACACAATGCTGGGTCAAACGAGTGGCTACAGAATGATACGAATGAACCTTACACGCCATCTCATTTGGTACCAAAGAAGAATTCCAACTGCCTACTGGTATAGTTTGTCCTAGAATCCAGCTTATGAATCTTGTCGCAAAAGGTTCAGTGCAAATGTCAAGAAGTTATTTCGGAGGAATGGAAGAACTCAGAGTTATTTCTTTGAAAGGGCAGTTTGTTGATTTTGATTCTGAGCCTATGTTGGTTGAATCTCCTCCAAAAGCAGTTAAGTTCTTGATCAATGTTCGAATGTTGTCGATGGAATCTTGCCATATTGGAAAAAGTATAGGCTTCGTTGGAAGCCTGCAGAAATTGGAAATTCTCAGCTTCTATAAGTCTGACATTGATGTGTTGCCTAGTGAAATAGGAAAACTCATTAATCTCAAGTTGCTAGATCTAAGGTGTAATAAGTTGGGTCTAATCCTTCCAGGTGTGTTGTCATGCTTTAGTAAACTAGAAGAGTTGTACATGGGAGATTATTTCCACGGTGAGGGGGTTAAGGAACGTAACCAAGGGAATTGTGCAAGCATTATAGAGCTGTATTCAATGTCTTGCTTGAAGTGACTGCAAATTTCTGTGTCAAAGACAGAGCTTCTCCTAAAGTTGAAGGACTTTCCCTTTGGAGAGTTGACAAGATTTAGAATTTGGGTATCTGAGTATGAACATGATGACGATTTCCGAAACCAAGTGATGCTGGGAGAAGTTGATGTGGTTTCTATTTTGAATACCAAGGTTTGGGGCTTAATGAGCAGAACTGAAGAACTTGTACTATTGAAGGTGAAGGGTTTGAACAACTTCGCCAAACAGTTCGACGAAGATGGCTTTGTGAACTTGAAGAAGCTGCCCATTTGTTATAGTGATGATATGATAGAGGTATTCCATGCAAATCTTCCAACAGGGTCATTGGGTAGACTCGAAGAGGTAAAGCTTTGTCATCTAAGTGTGATGAGGCATTTGTGGAGGGGTCTCACTCAGCCTCCATACCTCATTAACCTTAGGTTTCTTCAAATTTATGATTGTGACGCTATATGAAGTTTATTTTCGCCATCTGTAGTTGGTTGCCTAGTGCAACTCAAAAGCCTTGAAATATTCAATTGTAAGATGGTGGAATAAATTGTTTCCATAGACGGGGCAGCTGAGGACGACTCTAGAATGATTGAATTCCCAAACCTCGATATTTTGTGGCTGAATAGTGTACCAAGTCTTAGGAGCTTCGTTTCAGTATCCGAAAATAACCATTATGGACTGTCCTTGCTCAATGAGGTATGTTTTTCTTTTTAATCTTTGCTCCAAAAATTACCATGAGATGAGGCATGTTTTTTTTATTATCTATGTATATTATAGCTTTTCGTTTAAAAATCCTACAACCCACCGCGCGCACCATGCTGCCAGTTAATCTAATGTAGTGTGTAATAGTAACATTTATCTAGTTTTTCAATATCTGTTCTAGCAGGAACATTTGTTTTACTAGTCATAAGTTTTTTTTTGTATAAAATCCTATAACCCCCATCATGGCTTCAGTTAATCTTATTTTACTGCATAAAAACAATGATGTGTTAACTATTAGAACATAGTTGCTACTGAATATAGTTAAAAACTAATTGTGGGCTCTACAAAAAAAATTTAGTATGAAATAGGTAAAATTGCATATTCAGCAAACGAACTTTGTATAACCTTTTTTTTCACTTTGGTCAGTGTACATTTTTATGGCAATTTAACTGCTGAACTTTCATTTTTTTTCCCTCGTCCAAGAATAATGTTGTAATAATCTACTTGGAGGAGATGTAGTGTCTACACATGATGTGAATGACTAGACAAAAGGCATGGTAAGTATAGTGGGTGCATCGCACCTGATTTTTACCTAGTATATTCAAAAAGCAAAAGTAGGAGTTTGGCAATAAACAAGTTCGTTTTGTATTTTAAACATTTTTGAGCTATTTGTCTTGGAAATGAATTAAAATCTGATGGGGTTTTGGCAGGTTTTATTACCTAGCATGAGAAAATTGTTGTTGGAAGACATAAACATGGTAAGGATAGTGGGTACCTGAATGCGACCTGGGTCCCTGTATAAACTAAGAGATTTGTCTTTACACATGTAGAAAAATCGTGTGTTTTTCCGTTAGAAGCGACAAAACAGTTAAAGAATCTGGAAAGCCTTGAAGTACGGTTTTGTAATTCAGTGGAAATGTTGTTCGACTTGGAGGGGTTAGAAGAGGAGGTGATGGTGCTTGGTCAACTAGTTTCGATTGATCTTTATCATCTAGTTGAATTAAGACATTTATGGAAGAATATTCCTAGAAGAGGATTTGAAGGCTTTCGAAACTTGACAAAATTGGAAGTCAGCACCTGTAATAAGTTGAGTTATCTGCCCTCTCCTTGTATTGCCTAGCTATTAGTGAATCTACAAGAGATGATTCTATGGAATTGTGAGATAATGGAACGAGTTATTCAAATGGAAGAAGAAGATGAATACTTCCATTGGAGCAAAACTGAAAAGAAGAATATAATTGTGTTTCCTCAATTACGCTCACTACAGCTTGGATGCCTTGACAACCTAGAAGTGTTCTGCCATAGAAACCACTGTATCGAATTCCCATCACTTGATAAACTCTTCATCAGTGGCTGTCCACGTATGGAGATTTTCCTTTCAAGATCAGTAAGAGCACCGAAGCTTAAGACTGTAGAGTTTGACTATGACAGCATTCCAGTGCACAAGCTCAATTATATGATGAAGCGTCAGAATGAAGGTATGCATTGCTATTCTACAGTTTCTGATGAATAATTATTCTCAAGAAATATATACAATGTTGGGATTGAAAAAATCAGAGAATGATATTGAGAAGAAAAACAGGTTTATTTCTCTCCAGAAAATAAACAACAAGAATTACAACAAGAATTCTTTACAAAAAATACTTCTCACAAAAAAAAAAAACTCTCTCTTGGAGTCTATCTATCTCTCTATCTCTGATCCTTCTTATTGTGTCTTGTGTGTTTAACAAATGGAATGGGCAGGGGTATTTATAGCAAGCTTCCTAATGCCATTCCTTCTCCACCATTGACAAAGTTGCCAACTTTGCCAATTTTTTCCACCAAGTTAGGTAGTGGCGAAAGAAGACTAGGGAGCTTCTAGATTGAGCTTCTAGATGAAGCTGGACTTTTCTTTCAATTCTCCCCCTCCAGTTGCATTTAGAAGCATATGTCATCTGCAATCCATCCCAATTATGTCTCTGCATAATTCTTGCTTTTCTCGAGGAACCGCTTTTGTTAACATATCTGCTGGATTGTCCTTTGTGTGTATCTTCACAAGTCTCAGTAGCTGTCTGTCCATAACTTCCCGTATCCAATGATACCGAGTGTCGATGTGCTTTGTACGGGAATGATACATTGAGTTCTTGCTCAAGTCCAGAGCACTCTGACTGTCACAATGTATCTTGTATTCCTTCTGTTTAATTTCCAGTTCTTCTAGAAACCGCTTTAGCCACAACATTTCTTTACCGGCTTCAGTTATTGCAATGTACTCAGCTTCTGTTGTAGATAAAGCAACGCACTTCTGCAATCTTGACTGCCATGACACAACTCCCCCTACATAAGTGTAAAGGAATCCCGATGTAGATTTTCTACCATCAAGATCTCCAGCCATATCTGAATCTGTATAGCTTTCTAAGACTGGGTCACCTCCCCCATAGCACAAACACATTTTTGATGTACCCTTGAGGTACCTGAGAATCTACTTGACAGCCTCCCAATGTTCTTTCCCTGGATTGGAAAGGAATCTGCTCACCACTCCTACTGCGTGGGCGATATCTGGCCTGGTACAGACCATAGCATACATCAAGCTTCCTACCGCTGAGGAATATGGTATTTTTGACATCTCCTCTATCTTTTTCTTGGATGAGGGGCATAATCTTCTACTCAGCTTGAAATGATTTCCCAATGGAATGCTAACTGGTTTGGCTTTGTCCATGTTGAACCTTTCAAGCACTCGTTCAATATACTTCTCCTGAGATAGCCATAACCTTCGATTCTTCCTATCTCGAATTATATGCATCCCCAATATCTGTTGAGCTGGTCCCAAGTCTTTCATATCAAAGTACTTGGAGAGCTCCTTCTTCAGCTGGCTTATTTTCGTTGCATCCTGTCCAACGATCAACATGTCATCTACATATAGCAGCAGTGTAACGAAACTTCCATCTCGAAATCTATGGATGTAAACACACTGATCTGCGTTGGTTCTCTTATAGCCTTGACTCCTCATGAATGAGTCAAACTTCTTGTACCACTGCCTGGGTGCTTGCTTGAGACCGTACAGACTCTTCTTCAGCTTGCAAACGAGGTTCTCTTTCCCTGAAACCTCAAAACCTTCTGGCTGGTTCATGTAGATTTCTTCATGTAAGTCACCATGAAGAAATGCTGTTTTTACATCCATCTGCTCAAGCTCCAAATCCATGTTGGCTACCAATCCAAGAATGATACGGATTGAAGCCATCTTCACAACAGGTGAAAATATCTCGTCAAAGTCAATTCCTTTCTTCTGAAGAAATCCTTTGACCACCATCCGGGCTTTGTGCTTCACCACCTTTCCGCTTCCATCCTTTTTGAGCTTGAACACCCATTTGTTCTTTAATGCCTTATTTCCTTTTGGAAGCTCAACCAACTCGTATGTGTGGTTTTTCTTCAAAGAATCCATCTCATCTTCCATTGCCTCCTTCCATTTACTGTTGTCTTGATGAGATATAGCTTCCTGGAAATTTTCTGGCTCCCCATCTTTCGTAAGCAGAATATACTCTGAATCTGGATATCTGGTTGACGGAATCCTTCCACGTTCAGATCTTCGAACCTGTGGACTTTGAATTTCAGGAGGAGTATCACCATCTAACTCTTGTGATGGTCCTGCAACTTCTGGTGGAGAGAATTGAGTCTCCCCCTGCTCAATGTCCTCTTCTTCTTCCTCCTGTTCTTCTTCTGGTATTTCCTCTTGCACCTCATCATCCTCTGTCACTGGTTGTGTAGGTGTTGGATCAGGAACAATATCCTGGGCAATGGACTTTGATTGAGTAGACACAGTTGGCTCTTCAATGTCTTTAATCGTCTGGTTTTCATGGAACACTACATCCCGGCTCCTAATAACTTTCTTCGCCTTTGGATCCCACAGCCTGTATCCGAATTCTTCATCTCCATAGCCAATGAAGATGCATGGAGTAGTCCTTGCATCGAGTTTCTGCCTGAGCTCTTTGGATACATGTACAAAGGCTAAACATCCAAACACTTTCAAATGTGAATAAGAAGGATTCTTACCCGACCATACTTTCTCCGGGATCTCAAAATTTAACGGCACTGAAGGTGATCTATTGATCAGGTAGCAGGCAGCATGAACAGCTTCTCCCCAGAATGGCTTTGGCAATTTAGCCATGCTCATCATACTTCGGACCTTATCCATGATAGTCTTATTCATCCTTTCGGCTACGCCATTGTGTTGTGGGGTGCGAGGAACCGTTTTCTGATGTCGAATGCCATGTCTCCTGCAATAGTCTTTGAACTTTCTGGATCTGTACTCACCTCCATTATCTGAGCGAAGGCATTTTAGCTTCTTTCCAGTTTCACGCTCTACCATGGCATGAAACTCTTTGAAGTAATCCAGAACCTGGTCCTTCGATTTTAAGAAATAAACCCACACCTTTCGTGAAGCATCATCAATAAAGGTTAGAAAATACCTGTTGCCACCAAGTGATTCCACCTCCAAGGGACCACAAACATCAGAGTGTACCAGACTCAACATCTCTGATTTCCTCACTGATGATGAACGGAATGAGACTCGGTGTTGTTTACCGAACAAGCAGTGGCTGCAAGGATCTGGTGTAGCATCCTTTGCAATTGTGATTAGATCCTGTTTTGTCAAGGTAGACAAACCCTTCTCACTCATATGTCCGAGTCTCTGGTGCCATAAATTTTGGGACTTTTCACGCTCTACAACATTCAGACTGTTTTCACATATTTTCATATGTGTTTTGTATAGAGTACCACATGTGTGTCCTCGGGCGACTACCAAGGAACCTATTGACATCTTCCATGTGCCATTGATGAACATATTTGCATAACCTTGTTTGTCAAACGCCGACCCTGAAAGTAGATTGAGTCGGAGGTCTGGAACATGCCGCACATCCTTCAATATGATTGAATATCCGACATTCGTTTTTACTTGAATGTCACCAATCCCTTTGATCTCAGCAGAACTCTTATTCCCCATCTTCACTGTACCAAAGTCTCCAGCTTTGTACGTGGTGAAGAAGTCTTTGTGCAGAGTGACGTGATAGGATGCCGCAGTATCAACAATCCACTCGACATCTTGGCTTCCTGTATGAAGACATGTCTCCTCCTCATTTGAGCATAAGACCACTTCTCCTGTGACAGTAACCAGTGTATCTCCGTTTCTGTCCTTCGATTGCTTGCTATTCTGTTTCTGCTCTCGTAATAGCTTCTTGCAATTCTTCTTCATATGGCCTTCTAGGCCACAGTGATAACAACTATATGTGGCCCTTTTACCTTCTACTGATTTGCCTCTGCTCTTGCTCCGGCCTCTCCATCTGCCTTGATTTCTTCCTTGTGATCTCCCTCGGTGTTCAGTGACTAAAGCTTCTGTCTGATCTGAGCTTGCATCACTCCTCCTCGCCTCTTCGTTGAACAAGGCTTCTTGTACCATTGTCATGGTCAGTATACCACTCGGAGCTGAATTTCCAAGGGTGATTACAAGTGTTTCCCAGCTGTCAGGTAGTGAACTGAGAAGTAGGAGAGCCTGCACTTCATCTCCAAGTTTGAAGTCAACTGATGTTAATTGGTTTACCAAGCTTTGAAATTCACTCGCATGCTCGGCAACTGACTTCCCACTCCGTAACTTCAGATTTACTAATCGTCTCATTAGTAAAGCTTTATTCCGAGCTGTTTTGGGCTGATACATATCCTTCAACTTCTTCCAGAGTGTGTATGCATCAGTTTCCTCAGAAACATGATGGAAGACACTGTGATCGATCCATTGACGAATTGAACCAATCGTCTTTCGATTCATTTTCTTCCATTCATTTTCTTTTGCGGGCTCAGGATTCTTACCTTCAAACTCGATTTGATCGTACAAATCTTTACAACTAAGGAGATCTTCCATCCGAGGTCTCCAAAGTGTATAGTTTGTAGCTGTGAGTTTGAGCATAGCTCCAGATGACGAATCTTCTGCCGCCATTCTAATTTGATTCGTACTTTGTCAAATTTAGAAGCAGAATTTGACAAAACGGAGTGCACCGTTGCGTCCGGAACGGTCGAAAATGGTAAGATAGACCTCTTCGGGGTCAAAAAATGATTACTTGGCCGATGACGTGGCGCTGACTGTGCGCTGACGTCACGCTGACTGTGCGCTGACGTCACGCTGACGTGGCGCTGACGTCACGCTGACGTGGCGCTGACGTCACGCTGACGTGGCGCTGACTGGGCGATGACGTGGCGATGACGGGGCGATGACGTGGCGCTGACTGGGCGCTGACGTGGCGATGACTGGGCACTGACGTGTCGCTGACGTGGCGCTGACGTGGATCGTCTTCAACCTCCAGACGCTGGTTTTTCGGCACTATTCCAGAAACTTTGACCAGAGTTTGACCGCAGATTTGAGGACCTTCCCGTGCTCGAAAAATTCCGAAAAAAATTATTTTCGGGATCCTCGAAACAAGAGCTTTCCAGTAGTGTGCCCAGAAATCGATTCGGAGACAAAAAAAATTTTGACCCGAAACAGAAAAATTCGAAAAAAATGCCTCTATGCACTAACCAATCCCTCTGATACCACTTGTTGGGATTGAAAAAATCAGAGAATGATATTGAGAAGAAAAACAGGTTTATTTCTCTCCAGAAAATAAACAACAAGAATTCTTTACAAAAAATACTTCTCACAAAAAAAAAAACTCTCTCTTGGAGTCTATCTATCTCTCTATCTCTGATCCTTCTTATTGTGTCTTGTGTGTTTAACAAATGGAATGGGCAGGGGTATTTATAGCAAGCTTCCTAATGCCATTCCTTCTCCACCATTGACAAAGTTGCCAACTTTGCCAATTTTTTCCACCAAGTTAGGTAGTGGCCAAAGAAGACTAGGGAGCTTCTAGATTGAGCTTCTAGATGAAGCTGGACTTTTCTTTCAATTTACAATTTCTTGCAATCATAACTAATTTGTAGCAGACTAGCACCGCAACAATCTATAGTACTTTGTGTTTTATATTGGATGCACCCACAACAATCTCTTTACAGTCTGGTTGTATTATATATCCCAAAGGCAACTTAAGATGTTCCATCATAGTTATATATATGTTCAATAGCCTAAGAAGAGAAGAACAAAGAGAGAAAGACTGTACAGATAAAGAGCACGGATTTTTTTTTACTCTTCTATTCTTGACTTATTGTATAATTCCCTGCAATTTTTTTTTCTCTACAGAGGGAGGAGAGGGACTAGCATGAATGAGAAGTGATTGACGTCTGCCGAGATCAATTTGTAAACTTTTAGGCTTTGTTTGATTGTAACGCGAAAAATGATTAAAAAAAAGAAAAAAACAACTAATTTGTGTGAAAACTTAGAAAATAAGCTGAGCCATGTGGTGAGTTGCTGTTCATCTCATGATGATTTTTATATGTCATTCCTTTTTTAATTGTTTTTGTGGAAATTTTTTCTTCCTAACCCAAAGTAAGAGTTAATCTCACCTCGTTCCTCAACTTATTTTCCAACTTCTCACACAAATCAATTGTTTTTCCTACCATTTTTCATGTTGCTATCATCCAGAGCCTTAATGTTTGGATTTGGGACTTGTAGATACTTTGGCCCATTGCATCATAAGAAGCCGACTATCAAGGGAAAGTGATTGACATCTTGTGAGATTAAATTTCTAACTTCTAGTGCTCGTTTGGTTCGAGTTTTTATTTGTTCTTGGAATTTTAAATTGATCATTTTACACTAATAGTCTCTTATAGTTAATGTGAAGAAGTTGAGTTGATGAGACTCAAATTCATGTGGAATTACTATTTCGGGAGTTCCAAGAATGAACAACTTGAACCAAATGATCAATTAATGTTTTAAATTTGGAGTTTGTAAATGCATTAGCTGAAAATTGTGAAGGCTGATGTATTTTTGTTTTGTAATAAAAATGAAATTTGGTTATTTTGATTCGAACTTTAATGACAGATTGAAATAGCTTGAAATAGGGGCAGAGCTAGTGAGGGACCATGGCCCCACCTAGGTTTTTGAGAAATTTTGCTCGAGTGTTTAGGTTTTTGTTGGACATTAAGAAAAGTCGGGGGGTTTTGTGAAATTACTAGTATATATAGGGGAGGAGGCTTTATCTTGGAAACTTGCTAAATGGCGAGGGGTGTTTGCGCGACAAGATACAATAGTTTAGGATAATGTTTTGTAATTATGCTAAGTCCAGTAATAATTGATTCAACAACTCAATTTCTTATTCTTCTTATAGCTCATTTTTTTCTCCTTCTCATTCTCGCGGCTCTTGAAAATAATTTGGTCCATCATGAAAATAATTTCTGGTTCTACCTTCAATTTGAAATGTAATAATTAAACCCCAATCATGTGCACATACAAATTAGTCAAAATATTCATATGAGACAAAACAAATAATCTATATAGTGATGTGAGCAATAAAAGAATCCAACTATATCCTATTAACGCCGCACCATCACGACCTTTTAAACCGCCCCACCCAACTCCACCGCCCTCTTCCTCATTTCCTCCCATTCTCCCTCTTCCACCAGTTTCCTCACACCTCTTTCCACCATAAAAGCCATCACCAAAGCGCCTCTATGTGCCCAATTCTTAATTACAACATTAATTTTATGTATTTTTGTAACAAAAATTGCATTTTTGGGTTGGTTAGAGTGCATTAGCCAAGTTGCTTTTGCCACCCCACATGTAATGTTTTCTATGCGTGAGTTCCAACCACAGTGACTTATGAAACCGCCTGTGGGGTGGGTCAATATCTTTAATTGCGATGCCCAATCTCTCACCACTATTCCTTTTCCTTCAATTCTTTCTTCATATCGGGCAAGTTCGCCTTTTAACATTTTTATCAAACACATTTCCTTTATTCGCATCTCGCAAAACCCAAACAAAATTTTGCTCGCTTTGCTCTAATTCGAAAGCAATTTCATTAGTAGTTCCAAATAAAACAAATATTACTGAGTTCATTTCTTGTTGTCAAGCCAATCTAAGTAAATATGACATTTTTTATTCTGGTACTGGTCCTGGTTTATTGCCACAGGGTTGAATGGACCGATAACCCAATTTTCTGTGTTTCCATTAATGTCATATTCATTAAGCAAGTCAATATACATGCCTTCAGTGGATTTGGGCGCGTTGAAATGTCCATGGTGGTGTTGAGTGTGCATGAGTTCATGGAACTCGAACGTGAAGCAGCCTTCGTTGGAAAGTATCTCATTCTCTAACTTATTTTTAATGAGGATAGGTTGTCCCAAGAAATCCTACATGAACCAAAAAAATGCAAAAAGCGGAGACACTATGAAAAGTGTAAGATTCTGCATTGGGTACCTTGGCCATGTCTTGGCCACATATGCGGTCATGGATAATTATGACCCTATACGCGAGGTGCATGGGAGGGGAAGGTGTTACGGGTGATGGCACCTGGGGGAAGAGAGACAACGGGCGCAGTTTGAATTCGTGGAAGTGGATGTTGTCGAAGGCAGAGAGCGGGTCCAACCCGTGGAGGCGGAACTGGGCTTAGCCGATGTGGGTGGTGGTGTCGACATAATGGATAGAGAAGTTGTATGAGGAGAATAAACAGGAGAGGTGGAGATAGCCTTGTGCTAGAAATGGAACCACTACCATAGCTACTTGAGGTTTTCTATGGCCATTTTGGGCGTTGATTTTGGTGAGTGGTAATTTTGAAAGGTTAAGAGAGGACATTATAAGGGTGTATTTGGTTGCAAGTATGGAATTATAGTAGAAAATGTTTATATTCTAAGCAATTTTATTCCAATCAATTCAATTATAGGAAAACGCATTTAAAGCTGTTTGATTGCATTTATTTTCAAGGTGAAAAATATGTATTTTTTCTTTGTAATAATAACATATTTTCTAAATTTTGGTATTTGATTACTTACATTTTACCTAGAATTAGACTTTCTAGTCTTTAAGTCATTTTACACCTTAAATATAACTTATTTTTTTTAGAGTAGGTTAAAAAAAAAAAAATTACTTTTATGCATTATCTACTTATATTTAAGAATTAAGTGAAACTTATATTACCTAAAAAATTAGGTAATCAAATATTTATAAAATACCAAAAGTACACTTTTTTGCCTTTTACTAAATTTTTTATGAAAAAACTTTGACAATCAAACATATAAGTCTCGAGTAAGACAAGACATTAAACACATGTAAAATTTTAAAAAAGTATGATTCGTTCTTGGGGGATAGTTTCAATGTTACAGTTTTGTCATTTAACTTTTACATCTGATCAACTAATATATTTCCTTTCATTATTATCGTGGGTCCCAGTTTGTCAGTTGAGAGAATCATGTAAGGGTTATCAAATTTAAACCGAATTTTAAAACTCAATATATACAATTTCGAGTTCTTTTTATGACTAAGGTAATTTTATAACTTATTTATAAGAATAAGGTACTTTTCTACTTATTTATAAAAATAAGGTACTTTAGACATTTTTGTCTTTATTAGACAAATTCAGAAATTGGACTTTAGTCCTTAGATTTGGTTATAAATTAAATTATAACCCTTTATATTTTAAGAAAGAGACAAAGAAGACGAAAACCCCATCAGAGTAGACTTCAAACAATAGACGTTGTTTATATAGATGCCCTTAGGAATTTTTCCTCACATCTACTCCTTTATTTTTGGAACAAATCCAGATTACCAACCGATTCCGATTCACTTTATCGAAGCAAAAGTGTGTTTAACAACTCAGACCGAATGTTGTTCACATATAGAACATGTACCTTTAAAACACTCAGAAAGCAAGCAGGTTATTGCAGGAGCAATAAATTGCTTACTAGAACAAAACCAGTATTTGTTATTAGTTTTGCAACAGACTCACATCGAATTTCAAAAGATCATAACAGACATCTAGCTTCTGAATTTAGAAACCAAAAATAATACCAGATAGATTAAAATCTTAGACCAACAAATCCCTTCAGATTTTGTTGCAACATTGAGAGAAATTCTCAATACAACTAAAGAAACAAAAAATAATTGCAAAGAGCAAAATTCTTTTCTAGAGACAAAAATTGACAAATTAACAAAACACATTCGCCAATTAAACATTGAGCTCACAAGATTATCCTCTGAGAAATCTGAAATCATACCTAGACTACATAACTATATTCCAGAAATATAAAACATGGAGATAGTTAATTCAGACTGGAAAGAAGTTCCAAGAGGAATTATCCCTTCAGATATATCAGACTTTTATCGAAAGATAATAGACAAGATGAGCGATGAAAGATTCTCTCGCAAATTTATTGAATCAAAAATCAATAATGCTAATAAAGTAACAATCTGCATCCTAGATTGACTAAAGAAGATACTAAAGAATATAGAAAGTGGCCTGGAGTTAATAATACTAAAGAAGATACTCTTGATGAAAGTATAAATTTCGCCAATGATTACACTATAACTAAAAGACGCGAGAAAGCACAAGACGCTTTGATTAAGGAGACATTTAAAAATATGCATGCAATCAAAGATGAAAGAGATATAGCACCCATCCAATTGGGATGCGGAAGAAGTACTTCCAAAAGCCATAAAAAGAAACATTGGAAACTGACTTTCAAAGCTACAATTAATACAGACCCTAATAGTAAAAAAATATAAATTTAGAAAATCGACTAACTTTAGAAATCCAAAGAAGAGAAATAAATTATTCCCTAGAAGGAGATATTTCAAGAAAAATTTAGATACCAGAAAAAAGTGCCTAATTATAGAAAGGGCGAAGATAAGAAATTAACAACCTACAATTCAAAGAATGAATGTTGGGTATGCGGAAAGACAGGACATTTCGCAAGAAACTGTTCTTAAAGATAGAACAAAGAAATAAAACCTAGCGTTAGACTTGTAGAAGTCATGCTTACCCAAGCTGACTTACAAGACTTAGACCTCATATATAATATTGAGTTATCAGACTTCGAAGTATATCACAATGCCAATGTGTATAGTGCATACACAATCGAGTCAGCTACTAAATCTTCTTCTTCTGAAGAAGAAGGATTTAAAGAATGCTTTGTCATCATAATAATTGATGATGATGAATTCATAAAAGAAGCTACTTATCTATACTATGAAAAAACCATTTACTGCTGTAATTTAACAGACGTATGGCGACCTTCTCAACCAGAAAAAATGGTTAGAATACCTCAGTGCTACACGAATTCAAGCCATAGGTGTAAATTCAAAATGAAATGTAGTCCTGTAGACTTTACTTATGATTATTGTTTTACCACAAATCACTTGTGCTATTCATGGTATGCATTACATGCAAACTACATTATCATGAAGATTGTTGGAGATAAGAATTCCGTATTATGTACGAAAATAAATATGATCACATACTAGACACAGACAAAGATAAATACTATCAAGAAATTGATAAAAATAGACTTAGAAAAATTAAAGAGGGAAAGAAAAAGTTAGATGAATATCCTTATAAGACAATCCCTAATATTCCTAATCCCTTAAAAGGAATTGAAATCAGATAACAGAATAATTTAGGAGTACTAGCTAAAGGAGTTTTTATAAGCTACATTAAAATAAAAATCCTTAATCCAGATTATTCTAGACTACTCTCTGCTATGATTGATACTGGTTGTACTACTAGTATCTGTAAATCAAATGCATTTCCAGACGAGTTTTATAGACCTAGCAAACAACTTATCTCTAGACAAGTTGCTAATGGGGATTATTTTGAACTCCCATTAAAAATTATTCCCGTATATTTCCAGATAGGAAGTAACGAATTTACACATGAATTTTATGTCATGGACCCACCTTGTAAATTCACAGGAAATCTTCTAATCGAAAATGATTTCCTTCGAAAAACTCAACCATTTGTTCAATATGACGACAAGATAGAATTATCACATAAAGGCAAATTCGATACACAGACTATGCTTATAACTAAAGATAGAGCATTTGATCTCATACAAGTCAAACCTTCATGGGTCCCCCCTCAGAGTTCTACAGCTAAGTGTGGTGACATAGAGGAAATTACCGCTCCTTTTAAACATAAATGCACCTGTCTAGATAAAAACAATATTATAAACAGATAACATTAATCCAACAAGAAATTGTTGACCAGAATAGACATCATCTTTTGGTAGTTCAAGAAATGAGAAAGAGAAAAAATATAGATATTAGATCCTTAGAAGTAGAAAAGGATAAGATCAAGGAATTAGCAATTCCTACGATTGGAGAAAATCCTATAGAAAAATTAGAAAAAGATAAGGCATATTGCCAAATTATACCTATAAACCCAGACGCCACCATAAATGGAGGCACTTATAAAAAATGATATTCTCAAAGGGATAGAGAAGAATTCCAAATAGAAATAAACAGTCTACTTAAGGGTGGAATTCCAAAAAAATTACAATTGAATGTAATTTTTATCAAGTTCATCTGACAAACCACAAGAAAGAAATTAAAGAAATTTTTAGCGGATATCAAACTTCCACAAAGCCGAATGCAATTTTGAAGTCTATCAGACAACAGCAGAACCACCTCAACCCAAAGAGACCTGGCTGAGAATGATCATCTACTGCTGTACCACTGGTCAGAGACCAAGATTTTAAGAAACCCTGGTAATAAATGAGAAAATTGTCAGAATTTGCTTAAAGTTAGAAGGGAGCAAGACTCTACTCAAAACTTAGCAATTTGCTTAAAGTTAGAAGGGAGCAAGACTCTACTCAAAACTTAGCAAATATGCCTAAGTTAGAAGGGAGCAAGACTCTACTCAAAACTTAGCAAAAAGAACAAATTTTCCTTTTAAGAAACCAAGGATTTCGAAGAAATTGCTATCAACATATAAGGGCCATGCTTTAAACAATCACAAGTGGAGCTTCTCCGGAATACTTTTCCAAAACCCTCACTAGAGATACACATTATCTAGTCACTCAAAAAAAGGGCTGAAGAATCTGAAAATCATCAGCATCAAGATTCCAAATAGTACTTAAATCAGAAGAAGAAGAATCAAAAAAAATCATGGCGGATATTCCCCGAAGCTGACCAGTCAGGGCCCGTTGTTTCGGCAAAATCCACAACAAAATCATCTAGCGAAGATTGCGATAAAAAACCTTCCGAGACAGCCTGGTAAGCGGAGTCCAAGGTAGCCTGGTCATAGGACGGATTCGGAAATGACGGCAAACTCACTTCAGTCAGAAAAGCCCCGTTTTCTATAAGATTCACGGTAGGCGAAGGGATCTCAGGTGCAATCTCTTCCGCCGACATAAGGAGCCTTAAAAAACTTCCGGGAGCAGGTTCTGAAAGATTCATGGCAGTCGGAATAACAGCAGGCATGCTATTTTCTACCGACAAAGGAAACCTCGAGGAACTTCCAAGAGGAGTGAAGGAACATAACGGGTTAACGCAAGAAAATCCCCTTTCTGATCGAGCCTCCAAAGCCGTCACCCGTGCTTGTAACTCTTCCACCTTCTGTTCAAAAGAAGCAAGAAGAGCAGTACAGCCTCTAGCGGGATTCTCAATCCTCGCCGTGGCTTCAAGAAGATACGATCTAAGAGCCTCGAGAAGTTGATCTTCGGGGACACGTTGCAAAAAAGATGCAACATTCCTCACCCCGAAAACAGTGAAGATTGTGTGATAGTCCTCACGATCAATCACATTCGGAAATATTCTAGCATAATCACAAGCTAGAGGACATCTCTTGTGGCTATGAGCACAAGCCACACATGGACGACCTGAAAAAAATGGAGTGTTTGACATTATTTGGCGTTGGAGGAAAAGGATGGTGATGGAAGAAAGGGGTTGGGTCTCGAAGGAGAGGAAGACGAAGAAGGAGAGTGAGAGGAATACGAAGAAGGAGAGGGAGAGGGAGAGGGAGATGAAGAGGGGGAAGAATATGAAAAGGAAGAAGGGAGAAGGGGAATAAGAGAGAGATAGAGGAGCCACCGACAGGGACCGAAAAACGGCCGAAAAAGGCCGACAAAGGAAAAAGAAAAGAAAAGTGCAAAAAAAAAAGAAAAAAAAAAAGAAAAGACGGGCGAAAAAAAAAAGAAGAAAAGAAAAAAGAAAAGAAAAAAAAAGAAAAAAAGAAAAGAAAATATATATGTGTTGGAAAAAGCCCGAGTAGAATCAAATTATTTATGATCAAAATCTGGTCAGCTTTACATATTAATGTTCCGAGCTCTACGACTTGCATCTAATGTCTAACGAGTTCTACACATTGATGTTTCGAGCTCAACGACTAGCATCCGAGATCTAGCATCATTGGACTACGACTCGAGATCAACGTCTAGCCAGCCTTACACAATGATGTTTTGAAGCTCTAAAAGCTCTACACATTGATGTTTTGAGCTCAACGACTAGCATCCGAGATCTAACGTCCTTGAACTAAGACTCGAGATCAACGTCTAGCCAGCCTTACACAATGATGTTCTGAAACTCTAAAGACCAATGATCAAAGTCTAGCTAGCTTTACATGTTACCCGCTCTCACACCTTAGCTTTGAGCCGAACCATTTATCCGGCAAAAATATTTATCCTTCACATTCAGCTTTCAGCATAAATGATAAGGATAGGGGGCAATTGATGGGGTTAAATATTAATTTTACTATTGGCCTACAAAGGAAACTCAACATTTTTTACTCCCGGTAAAATCTCTTTTTTACCCCTGGTAAAATCTCATTTTTACCTCCACTAAAATCCCACTCAACTCCACTCAAATTCCACTCACCTCCATTAACTTCCACTCAAATTCCACTTACATCCACTCACCTTTGTAAAATTACCTTTTTGCCCCTCATTTTCATCAAATTTACTTTTTTACCGTTCTAGATTTACCTATAAATACCACCTTCATTCATTCAAACAACACCAAAAAACATATCTTCTTTCTTTCTTAAGATCCAATTATCTTTTCCAAGAGATATAAAGCCATTGGCAATATAAATACAAGCCAATTCGAGAAGAAATAGAAGGGTCTTATACCCTCTCTTTTCATACCCCCCAAAAAATAGAAGAGTCATATACTCTCTATTTTCATACTCCAAAAAATACCAACAACCCTTATACACTCTCTCTCCTACACAGTTTATTATTTATTCTGTTGAAATATTTGTAATCCTAATTCTATACTTATAAATAGAATTAAGGAAATTATAGAGAGAGAGGAGTTGGTAGCTTGTATTATCTTCCAAATTGATCGCCTTTGAGCTAATACAAAGCAAGCACACACAAAAGGAGGACGTACCACTGGAATAGCCTAAGCGCTACCGGGGGAACCTACCTTAAAAAAAAGTCATCTGTTCATCATTGCGCCGCATTTATTTTTTATTCACCGATATTCGCTTATTGATTGGTTAATTATCTATTTCTAGATTTTGACACCATCAGATCTTAAGAGAGAAAGAAGATATATTTTTGTTGTGTGTTGAATGAATGAATGAAGGGGGTATTTATAGGTAAATTTAGAATGGTAAAAAAGTAAATTTGATGAAGATGATGGGCAAAAAGGTAATTTTACAAAGGTGAGTGGATGTAAGTGGAATTTGAGTGGAAGTTAATGGAGGTGAGTGGAATTTGAGTGGAGTTGAGTGGGATTTTAGTGGAGGGAAAAAATGAGATTTTACTGGGGGTAAAAATGGGATTTTACCGGAAGTAAAAAATGTTGAATTACCTTTGTAGGCCAATGGTAAAATTAGTATTTAACCCCATCATAAAGTTTTACCATGGATGGAGAAGATTAGTTAATCAATTGTATGTTGTTCAATCTATAAAGTTTGATCCCGTTATTAATTTAGCATAAAACATAATGCGCCATTTGTTTCTTAAACATAAAATGATAAATATAATTGGCATGACCTGAAGATAGAAGTGTTACGTATTATTATTATCCTTCTTAAAAACAAACGACAAATTAGATTTTAGTTTAAAAGTGACAATGTACGTGATCAAACTCTATGAATAGAGGTAGTAAAAAATAAACATGGTAAAAGAAAGTAGAAAAATGGTCAAATTTCACAGAAGTAAAATGTAAATAACTCATTTATTGTTTTTTTCCCCTTTCATTCCGAGTCCACTTTATCAACCTCCACCTCACAATTTTCTATTTCAAACACTAAAATCTTGTTCTACCTTCTTATTGCCGACAATTTTATTTGACAATAGAAACTCGCTAACATTCGAAACAAATCCCCCCAACTTTCCATATTTGCCCTTCGTCGGAGTTCACTTTCTGACCATGACAACCGGCGGCATAAACCCAACCACCACCGGATCATACCACATAGTAGCCATACCCTACCCGGGCCGAGGCCACATCAACCCCATGATGAACATATGCACTCTCCTCGCATCCAAGGGCATAACTGTCACGGTAGTCCTCACCGAGGAGTGGCTTGGCTTGATCGGCTCGGTTCCCGACACGCCCAACATCCGGCTCCGGACAATTCCCAACGTGGTTCCATCGGAGCACAACCGTGCAGCTAACTTCGTGGCCTTTGTCGAGGCAGTTTATAGTAAAATGGAGGCGCCATTTATCGAGCTACTTGATCGGCTCGAGCTTCCGGCTTCTTGTTTAGTGGCCGACGTGTTCTTGCCGTGGATAACTCACGTGGGTAACCCGAGGAATATTCCGGTAGTGTTGCTTTGGACAATGGCGGCCTCTATGTTTAATGTTTTTTCCAAGATGAACTTGTCGGCTAATGCTAGTGAAGATTTTCCAAATGAAGACACACCAGGTATATCTGATTATTTTGAGTAAATTAACCCTAGTGGCCCAATCTCGTTTGGTTGGCAATAATTAAAGATGGGAATGGATATTCCATTCTCAATCTAACTCATTCTCGCATTTTGTTCATAATTTGTTGAGAATATCTAAAATTTGGTATCTGGATTTTATTTCAAATATAGGTATTATGTTGTTTTATAATTTGTTTAATTGCTACTTATTTTATATATGCACCTTAAAATAAGCTACTGATAAGGCAATAATTGAATTTCTCCCTTGAAATCTTTCTTCATTTAAATAAACAATTATTTGATCATACAAAATAATTTAACTTCGTTGTTTTACGTTCCTTAATTATTCATAGTTAGAATCTCAAAGTCCAGCGGTCCTGCTCGACGATTGAATATTGTTAGTATATTTATTGACTTTTACTTTTACTTTCAAAGTTTGACTTGCCATTCACAATTTTACAATTTTATGTTGTCTTCGATTCCCTTTTATTAATTATTATTATTATTATTATTATTATTATTATAAATAGAAAATGGATTAGAAGACTTTTTTTTTTTTCCAAAGTACAAGATTTGAAACAGTTGATGACTCATTTTGTACAAAAGTGTGAGTCCACATATATTTTCGTAGTTAGTTTTGAAACAGAAATTGATCAAAATGCTGACAAATTGTGCTTTATTAGACGTACAAATTGGAGAAGAGACCACTAAAGACCCCTCACCAGTGTCAGCAATGGACTTAGCTAACAAAACAATTGGCACTATTTCCAAGACAAGTTTCTTCAAACGTGCATTTGAATCCTTATCTTCCTCAGACAAAATCCAAGCCATTTTCTTCGCTTCCTTCTATGAACTCGAACCCCATGAAGTAAACAACCTAAAAGCCCAACACCCCAATATCCCTCTCTACACTATTGGCCCTTCAATCCCCCACATTTCCCTCAATTTTTCCCCCCACTTTCCCACCACCCAAACAGGCTACTTCCCCTGGCTCGACTCCCAACCCGATTCCTCGGTCTTGTACGTCTCATTGGGTAGCTTCTTATTGACGTCAGATGGACAAATGCTTGAATTGTCAAAAGGGTTACAATCTAGTGGATTTAAATTTTTGTGGGTCGCAAGGAACGAGGCACTGGAATTGCAAAAAGATTGTGGTGAGATGGGACTAGTCGTCACGTGGTGTGACCAATTGAGGGTTTTGTGTCATTCCTCAATTGGGGGGTTTTTGACACATTGCGGATGGAATTCGACGATGGAGGGAATTTTTGCTGGTGTTCCAATGATCACTTTTCCGTTGATTGCCGATCAGATTCATAATAGTAAGCTAATTGTTGAAGAGTGGAAAATTGGAGTGAAATTGAAGGAAATTGAGGGGAAGGAAAATTTAGTTGGAAGAGAGGAAATTGTGAAAAGTGTGAAGAGGTTGATGGATATGAGTGGTGAGGAAAGTATAAAGTTGAGGAGTAGAGCTAAAGATCTTAAAGAAAGTTGTCATAGAGCTATTAAAAAAGGTGGGTCTAGTGACAATAATATCAATGATTTTATTAAAGAATTTGTTCAAGGCAAATTTAGTAATGCAAAGTAGTATATGTCAAGAGTTTTAGTCCTAATCTAAGCCATTGAGCTATCCTTGTGTAATGTAATAAATATTTGGTCTTTATTATAACATTGTGAACTTGTGAATTATTCCCCCCTTTTGGTGTCTCAATTTGTGTACGTATATATATAGAATGACATTCTAGCATTACACTCATACTTGTATCTATTTTTGTATCTATATCGATCTACACACGTATCCGTACTCAAACGCTCTCTATTGTACTATGCGTTAGTACTCTATATAAACCTTCAAATAGTTTTAATGTCATATCTCCGGCATTTGCACGTATCTGAAGTTGCACTACAACACTCTTAACATGCACCACTATTTAGAACTATCAACCTTAAATTATTTTAGTGTAGTGCTCCCACCACCTGCACATCCTTAATATTTTTGCTTGGTCCACATTTTAATTTTATTCTCTTAGACTCCGTTTGAAAGCAATATAGAAAATAAAAATAAAAACAACTAATTTGGGTGAAAAGATGGAAAATAAGTTGAAGCATATGATAAGATCATCTCCATCTCATACTTATTTTTGTGAGTATATGTCCTACATCATCTTCTAATATTTTATGAAAAAAATTTCTCTACCATCACTCAAAAAAAAATTTGTCATAGAAAAATGTAAAAAGCAAGAGTTAATCTCACCACATCCCTCAAGTTATTTTCCATCTTCTCACTTAAATTAGTTATTTTCCTTTTTATTTTTCATGTTGCTATCAAAGAGAGCCATAGTCTCTCTGTTCTTACTTGAAAATCGCTTTGTCTCGGCGAATGGTTCAAGGAAAAGTGTTTAGTTTATAGGGCCACCAAGCTTGAGTCGCTTGACTGGTCCATACAACTTTTGTATATCATGTGGGTCTTAAATTAATAAATCAATAGTTGATTTTGATATATTTTATGAAAATTGATGGTGTCAAAATCTAGAAGTAGATAATTAACCAATCAATAAGCGAATATCGGTGAATAAAAAATAAATGCGGCGCAATGATGAACACATGATTTTTTTTAAGGTAGGTTCCCCCGGTAGCGCTTATGCTATTCCAGTGGTACGTCCTCCTTTTGTGTGTGCTTGTGTTGTATTAGCTCAAAGGCGATCAATTTGAATGATAATACAAGCTACCAACTTTTCTCTCTCTATAATTTCCTTAATTCTATTTATAAGTATAGAATTAGGATTACAAATATTTCAACAGAATAAATGATAAACTGTGTAGGAGAGAGAGTGTATAAGGGTTGGTATTTTTTGGAGTATGAAAATAAAGAGTGATGGTGTCAAAATCTAGAGATAGATAATTAACCAATCAATAAGCGAATATCGGTGAAAAAAATAAATGCGGCGCAATGATGAACACGTGATTTTTTTTAAGGTAGGTTCCCCCGGTAGCGCTTATGCTATTCCAGTGGTACGTCCTCCTTTCGTGTGTGCTTGTTTTGTATTAGCTCAAAGGCAATCAATTTGAATGATAATACAAGCTACCAACTTCTCTCTATAATTTCCTTAATTCTATTTATAAGTCTAGAATTAGGATTATAAATATTTCAACAGAATAAATAATAAACTGTGTAAGAGAGAGTGTATAAGGGTTGTTGGTATTTTTTGGAGTATGAAAATAGAGAGTATATGACTCTTCTATTTTTTTTTTGGTGTGAAAATAGAGGGTATAAGACCCTTCTATTTTTTTTGGGGTATGAAAATAGAAAGTATATGACTCTTCTATTTTTTCTTGAATTGGCTTATATTTGTATTGCCAATAGCTTTATATCTCTTGGAGGAGATATATGTATCTTAAGAGAGAAAGAAGATATATTTTTGTTGTGTGTTGAATGAATGAATGGTGGGAGGTATTTATAGGTAAATGGAGAATGGCAAAAATGTAAATTTTTTGTGGAGGATAATTATTTAAAGGAAATTAAATAATTATTTAAAGGAAAGTATAGAATATAATGGAGTGGGATAATTATTTAAAGGAAAATAATTATCTAAAGGAAAGTGTGGAATATAATGGAGTGGGATAATTATTTAAAGGAAATTAAATAATTATCTAAAGTAAAGTGTGGAATATAATAGAGTGGGATAATTATTTAAAGGAAATTAAATAATTATCTAAAAGAAAGTGTGAAATATAATGGAGTGGGATAATTATTTAAAGGATTTAAATAATTATCTAAAGAAAAGTGTGGAATATAATGGAGTGGGATAATTATTTAAAGAAAATTAAATAATTATCTAAAAGAAAGTGTGAAATATAATGGAGTGGGATAATTATTTAAAGGATTTAAATAATTATCTAAAGGAAAGTGTGGAATATAATGGAGTGGGATAATTATTTAAAGGAAGTTAAATAATTATCTAAAAGAAAGTGGAGAATATTATTTTTGTAGGCCAATGGTAAAATTATTTTTTATTTTTGTAGGCCAATGGTAAATTAATATTTACCCCATCAATTGCACCCTATCCTTATCATTTAGCTCGGATGAGCTGATTGGTGAGGATATCCTTCGATCCGGGAGCTAGTAAGTTTATGGAGCTCAGAACATTAACTTGTAAAGCTAGCTAGACTTTGATCATTAGTCTTAGAGTTTCAGAACATCATTGTGTAAGGATGGCTAGACGTTGATCTCGAATCTTAGTTCAAGGACGTTAGATCTCGGATGCTAGTCGTTGAGCTCAAAACATCAATGTGTAGAGCTTTTAGAGCTTCAGAACATCATTGTGTAAGGCTGGCTAGACGTTGATCTCGAGTCGTAGTCCAATGATGCTAGATTTTGGATGCTAGTCGTTGAGCTCGAAACATCAATGTGTAGAACTCGTTAGACATTAGATGCAAGTCGTAGAGCTTGGAACATTAATATGTAAAGCTGACCAGATTTTGATCATAAATAATTTGATTCTACTCGGGCCTTTTCCAACACATATATATATTTTCTTTTTCTTTTTCTTTTTCTTTTCTTTTCTTTTTTCTTTTTTTTTTCGCCCGTCTTTTTTTTTTCTCTTTTTTTTTGCACCTTTCTTTTCTTTTCTTTTTCTTTTGTCGGCCTCTTTCGGCCGTTTTTCGGTCCCTTTTTCTTTTTCTGTCGGAGGCTCCTCTATCTTTTTCTTATTCCCCTTCTCCCTTCTTCCTCTTCATCTTCTTCCCCCTCTTCATCTCCCTCTCCCTCTCCCTCTCCTTCCTTTCACTCTCCTTCTTCGTCTTCCTCTCCCTCGAGACCCAACCCCTTTCTTCCATCACCATCCCTTTCCTCCAACGCCATTTTTCTCTTTTGTAATAAGTTTTTCTTACAAAAATAATGTCAAACACTCCATTTTTTTCAGGTCGTCCATGTGTGGCTTGTGCTCATAGCCACAAGAGATGTCCTCTAGCTTGTGATTATGCTAGAATATTTCCGAATGTGATTGATCGTGAGGACTATCACACAATCTTCACTGTTTTCGGGGTGAGGAATGTTGCATCTTTTTTGCAACGTGTCCCCGAAGATCAACTTCTCGAGGCTCTTAGATCGTATCTTCTTGAAGCCACGGCGAGGATTGAGAATCCCGCTAGAGGCTGTACTGCTCTTCTTGCTTCTTTTGAACAGAAGGTGGAAGAGTTACAAGCACGGGTGACGGCTTTGGAGGCTCGATCAGAAAGGGGGTTTTCTTGCGTTAACCCGTTATGTTCCTTCACTCCTCCTGGAAGTTCCTCGAGGTTTTCTTTGGTGTGAAAATAGAGGGTATAAGAAGAGATTGCCCTTCTATTTTTAGAAAACGGGGCTTTGGGGTATGAAAATAGAGAGTATATGACTCTTCTATTTTTTCTTGAATTGGCTTATATTTGTATTGCTAGATAATGTGTATCAATAGCTTTATATCTTATATGTTGATAGCTTGAAATCCTTGGTTTCTTAGGAGTTCTTTTTGCTATATATGTCCCTTCTATCTTAAGAGAGAAAGAAGATATATTTTTTCTAACTTTAAGTTCTAACAATTTTCTCATTTATTACCAGTTTCTTAAAATATTGTGTGACCAGTGAATGAATCATTCTCAGATGTCTCTTTGGGTTGATGGTGGGAGACTTCAAAATTGTTCGGCTTTGTGGATTTATAGGTAATTTCTTTCTTGTGATGGAGAATTAATAAAAATTACATTCAATTGTAATTTTTTTTTTTGAAAAATTTTTCCTACAATAAAAATTTTAAGAAAATTATACAACTTTAGTATATTAAAATAAAGGAGGATAATTATTTAAAGGAAATTAAATAATTATTTAAAGGAAAGTATGGAATATAATGGAGTGGGATAATTATTTAAAGGAAAATAATTATCTAAAGAAAAGTGTGGAATTTTCTTCATAATGCATAATTTGAGTGGGATATGCCCCCGATTATTAGACCCGCGGGATAGTTTTTCAAAAATTCACTTGTAATTTCTAAAGAAATTAAATATCGTTCCCACAGACGGCGCCAACTTATCTAAATAAATAATTAACCAATCAATAAGGAAAGTGAAAAAAATGGAATATAATGATTTTTTTTCAAGAGTGGGATAATTATTTTTCGTGTGTGCTTGTTTTGTAAAGAAAATTAAATAATTATCTAAAAGTAAGTGTTACAAATATTTCAACAGAAATATAATGGAGAGAGAGTGGGGTTGTTGGTATTTTTTGGAATTATTTACTCTTCTATTTTTTTTTTGGTGTGAGGATAAGACCCTTATTTTTTTTGGGGTAATAATTATCTATTTTTTCTTGAAGGAAAGTGTGGAATATAATGGAGTGGAATAATTATTTAAAGAAAATTAAATAATTATCTAAAAGAAAGTGTAATTATTTAAAGAAATATAATTATCTAAAGGAGTGGGATAATTATTTAAAGAAAATTAAATAATTATCTAAAAGATTTAAATAATTATTTAAAGGATTTAAATAATTATCTAAAGGAAAGTGTGGAATATAATGGAGTGAAATAATTATTTAAAGATAATTATTAAAAGAAAGTAAAGGAATAATTATTTAAAGGAAGTTAAATAATTATCTAAAAGAAAGTGGAGAATATTATTTTTGTAGGCCAATGGTAAAATTATTTTTTATTTTTGTAGGCCAATGGTAAAATTATTTTTTATTTTTGTAGGCCAATGGTAAATTAATATTTACCCCATCAAAGAGTATAAGACCCTTCTATTTTTTGGGGTATGAAAATAGAGAGTATAAGACCCTTCTATTTTTGGGAGTATGAAAAGAGAGAGTATATGACTCTTCTATTTCTTTCCGAATTGGCTTGTATTTGTATTGCCAATGGATTTATATCTCTTGAAAGAGATAGATGCATCTTAAGAGAGAAAGACGATGTTTTTGTTGTGTGTTGAATGAATGAATGGTGGGGGGTATTTATAAGTAAATGGAGAATGGCAAAAACCGTAAATTTGATAAAAATGAATGGCATAAGTTAATCTTTGGTGGTGGTAGGGGAGATGTAGTAGGTGTGGTAGGTGAGGTGTGGTAGGTGAGGAGGTAAAAATGAGATTTTACCGGGAGTAAAAACGAGATTTTATCGGGGGTAAAATTAAAATTTTACCGGAGGTAAAAAATATTGAAAATTATTTTTGTAGGCCAATGGTAAATTAATATTTACCCCATCAATAATAATAATTATAGTATAGTTAATAATAAAAAAATACGATATATATCATATTTTAAAATTTAGTATATTTATTATATACACAATAAAAAAAATAACAATTATGATATAAAACATTTAAAAAAAATATTAAAGTATTAATTTAAGACAAAGTAACTAATATTATGTAAATTATGGAAGACCACACAATCATGTGGCCGTCACAGTTGAATGAACGAGCCTTTAGTTAATTTTTATTTTTCTAATTATTAGTGGTACCCCGCAGTAGATGACTTGTCAGCATTTTGGACTAATGGCAGAATAATTGCACACAACTGTAGGACAATCCGTAACATGTAACCACAAAAATATGGAATAAACTCAAAAACGAAGTCCATGTGCGAGGGGAGGCTTGCCACAAGTTGACTATGTACAAATATTCTACATGGACTAAATGTTTTTAGGTCACTAAAACTAATTCCGTGCAACATTAAATTAACTCCTTTGAGTAATCAATTTTTGAATTTTGTCATCAATTTTTTTGGCTTCAAAAATTTTATGGCGAATTCTAAATTTCTTCTTCTCTAGAAAATACCTTTTGTGACCAAAACAAATATTTTATCAATAATGTAGTATGTTATGAAAACGTGATTCATTACAAATATTTTATTGTTAAAAGTACACAATTTTGCTATGAAAAATGCATTTGATCACAGTATTTCTTTTACTAATTCAACAACATCTTGCGGTGAATCTGATATATAAAAGCGGAGAATTCTTGCCGTTACAAAATTTAATCTAAAGTGATGTTAATTTGAAAATACTAGTCTTTGGAAAAAAAGTATTTACCTTCTAGAAAGTACAATTAATATCTTCGTCAATATATGCATGTTCGTAGTGAAAATTAAATTATTAATTCTCTCTCTATCAAAAACGCTTCTCTCTCTACACCTTCCCTTATAAAATGGCCAACACCCAAAATGGCCTAAACACTAGTTCTACAGTAGTTGGAAAAACCATTTTATAAAACCCCACAAAAATTAAACACACAAAAAAACTTGTCTCTCTCTCAATCTTCTAAAATGGCCAACGCCCAAAATGGCCTAAAAAGCTCTCAAGTAGCAATAGTAGTGGTACCATTTCCAGCACAAGGCCATCTCAACCCACTCCTCCACCTCTCCCGCCTCCTCTCTGCCTACAAACTTCCCGTCCACTATGTCGGCACCACCACCCACATCCGCCAGGCCCGCCTCCGTCTTCATGGCTGGGACCCATTCTCCCCCTCCAACAATATCCACTTCCACGAATTTGAGACCCCGCCCTTTCTCTCTCCTCCCCCAGACCCCACCGCTGCATCCAACTTCCCCGGCCACCTCCAACCTGCTGCCGACGCCACCACACACCTCCGTGAGCCTGTGGGGGCACTACTGAATAACATGTCACTTCACGCACATAGAATCGTGGTAATCCACGACAACTTGATGCCCTTTGTGGTCCAGGACGTGGCCACGATTCACAACGCAGAGTCCTACAATTTCGAGACCATCTCCGCTTTTTGCATTTTTTGGTACTTAGTTGAACTCAAAGGCATACCTTGCCTCATCGACGATGAAATAGCGAAAGAAGTGCCTTCGCTTGAAGGATGCTTAACTCATGAGTTCCTTGAATTTATTAGCAAACAAGATGCACATAGACATTTCAACTCTGGTGAACTCTACAACACGTGCAGATCGATTGAAGGCAAATACATCGATTTGTTAATGAAAGAAGAAGTTAGCGGCAAAACAAAGCATTGGGCTATCGGTCCATTAAATCCAGTGGTAGTAGACCAAAACCAGAATCAGAATAAAAACCGTCATATTTGTTTGAATTGGCTGGACAAACAAACCGCAAATTCAGTAATATTTGTTTCATTTGGAACTTCTACTACTTTTACGAACGAGCAAATTGACGAAATCGCAATTGGATTAGAACGTAGCAGGCAAAAATTCATATGGGTATTAAGGGACGCAGATAAGGGAGATATATTCGATGAAAATGTTAGAAAGTTTAATTTGCCAAAAGGTTATGAAGAGAGAATAGAACGGGAGAGGAATAGTGGTGAGAGATTGGGCCCCACAATTGGAGATACTAGCCCACTCTGCTACGGGTGGGTTCATGAGTCACTGTGGTTGGAACTCATGCATGGAAAGCATTACATGTGGTGTGCCAATAGCGACCTGGCCGATGCACTCTGATCAGCCCAATAACGCAGTTTTAATAACAAAAGTTCTAAAAATTGGTGTTGTAGTTAAAGATTGGGCACATAGGCACGAATTGGTGACGTCTTTGATGGTGGAGAGAGGTGTGAGGAGGTTGATGGAGGAAGATGAAGGGGAGGAGATGAGGAAGAGGGCGGCAGAGTTGGGTGGCGCAGTCAAAAGGGAGGCGGCGGAGGGCGGGGTCAGTAGGATGGAGTTGGATTCTTTTGTTGCTCACATCACTAGATAGATTTGTTTTTGTCTGATGCGAATATTTTGGTTAATTTGCATCTGACTAGGATGGCATAATTATAAAATTAGCTGCGTGCTTGATTTTGTTTTGTATTTTGTCTTTCGTTGAAAAGGTCACAAATGTTTTAATGTTTGCAATTTGGGATTTGACTAATGGAGATCGAGCGTTAAACTTTTAGCAGACAGAGTTTGCATGTAAAATTTTAAACAAAATAATTTTAGCCATTCAAAGTTAAAAGTCAAAAGAAATTCAGTCTTAATTCACCTCACCCTATACAACCCGCGGACTTAATTTATTGATCAAATATCCATCCAATGGGCTTTTATTATTTTTTAACATTGTTGGAGAAGGAGATCGATCTAATCCGCATTGATTATTCTTCTCTTAAGTGACGTGATATATATTGTTGACTGGTCACTTATGAAAAGTTTTGGCAATATACATGATTTATAATGTCTTTGTTCCACAATTTTTGAGACTCCTCTGAAAAATATTAGTCACCTCCCACTCTAACTTAGTACGATATTATGATTTTTGGACTTAAGTCCTCATAATTGTGTCTGTTGTGAACGTGGAACAATAACGAAATCCCAAATCCACCAATAAACTCGAGAAATCCCTTTCGGGAATTTCCACAAACACTTGGCGGGCGGAAACCGTCAAGCAATAGGATCTTGGCTCAAACCAAGAATAGCCAACACAATCACAAGCAACAATAGATAAAAGATAAAGAACAACAAGAATGAAGTGCAAAGCAAAGAGGAAAAACACTCCGAGATAATGTGGAACCCTTCGGGTCTTCCACTTGAAAGGGGAGCAACTTTTATTGATCAACCAAGAATTTACACCAACTCTCTCTCAACAATCCTCACTCAAATCAATGGATTAATCCTCCAAAGATTACCCTCTCAACCTTTAGCTAAACCCTAGCTAACCTCTCACAAGAAATACCACTCTTGTAAGAACAAGTCTCTCATTCTCACTCTTGCAAATGCAACAACACAATAAATAGAAATAAGCCTTCCTATTTATACTAAGTGAGAAAATTAGACAATAAGCTTACACCCGCCCAAGTGCAAAAACGATTTTGCACTAATTCTGGGGTGTTCTGCCTAGTGCAAAATCGATTTTGCACTCAACTGCAAATGCACTGCCTGCTGCAAAAACAGTTTTGCAGTGGTGCAAAAACCGTTTTGCACTTTCACTGCTTGCACCAAATTACAAGCCAAAAACAACAATCTCCACCTTGGCGAGTAATCTCAAGCCAACCTCGATTGCTTCACCTCGGGATAAGAACCTTGCATCCCCTTAGAGATTATCCCGACACCTCCAAGGTCACACCCTCCTTCTTCAACATGAAGTAAGATTAAGAAGCTTTAGGCAATGCCTAAACTTCTCCGCGGTTACCAGTTTTGTGAGCATATCGGCCGCATTCCCATCCGTATTCACCTTCTCTAGAACGACTTCCCCGGAATTAACCCAATCCCGAACTCGGTGATACCGCACATCTATGTGCTTTGTGCGAGCATGATACACTTGATTCTTTGCCAAGTAAAGCGCACTTTGACTATCACACTGTAGCAAAATACTCTCATGCTTCAAGCACAACTCGCTCACTAAACCTTTCAACCATACCGCCTCTTTCGACGCCTCCGTGAGTGCCATATACTCTGCCTCTGTCGTAGACAAAGCACTCGTTGCTTGTAGCATAGATCTCCATGAAACCGGCCCACTTGCCAAAGTGAACACATAACCCGTGGTGGACCTTCTTTTATCAAGATCCCCCGCATAATCGGAGTCTACAAATCCCGCAACACTCTCAGCCCTATCTTTTCGCTCAAACACTATACCCAAGGACTTGGTACCTTGTAAATATCGAAGAACCCATTTAACCGCATTCCAATGCTCTTTACCCGGATTCGACATATACCTACTAACCATTCCAACCGCGTGAGCTAGATCCGGCCTTGTACACACCATGGCATACATAAGACAACCAACCGCGCAAGCATATGGTGTTGTCGACATCTCGGCACACTCATCAAGAGAGGAAGGACATTGCTTTGCGGACAAAGCAAAATGAGGAGCCAAAGGAGTAGAAACCGGTTTCGCACTCGACATATTAAATTTCTCAATGACATGAGAAATATACTTCTTTTGCGAAAGCCACAACTTGCCTACCTTTCTATCTCTCCGAATCTCCATACCAAAGATCTTTTGTGCGGCCCCAAGATCCTTCATGTCAAATTCCCTGCCCAATTGCACCTTGAGCTCTTTCACCTTTGACATATCTCGACACGCTATAAGCATATCGTCCACATAAAGCATCAACAAGATAAACGAGCCATCATCGAAGTTTCGAACATAGGCACAATGATCACCATCACACCAACGATAACCAATCTGCAACATAAATGAGTCAAATCGTAGGTACCATTGCCTTGGCGATTGCTTTAGTCCATACAAGGACTTCTTAAGCCGACAAACAAATTTTTCCTTACCTACTTCCTTGAACCCTTCCGGTTGCGCCATGTAAATCGTTTCCTTCAAATCACCATGAAGAAAAGCCGTTTTTACATCCATTTGCTCAAGCTCCAAATCAAATTGAGCTACCATAGCAAGCAAAACCCGTATCGAAGTGTGTCTCACAACCGGGGAAAAAATCTCATCATAATCAACCCCTTCCTTTTGAGAAAACCCCTTCGCTACTAACCGTGCCTTGAATTTCGGTGCTTCATCTTTGTTAATTGCTTCTTTCTTCCTAAATACCCATTTGGAACCGATAATACTCCGGTCCTTGGGCCTAGGAACCAAATCCCAAACGGAATTCATTCGTAAAGCCTCCATCTCCTCTACCATAGCACCCATCCAACTATCCTTGTCTTCGACACTAATGGCTTCTTTATAACTAGTTGGATCACCCTCACTTGTAATAAGGGCATAGTTGACCTCGTCTTCCCAACCAAACCTTGAGGGTGGTTTGATTTTTCGTCGTGGTCTATCCCGTGCTATTGATGGTTCCGGCTCCACCTCACCCGGTCTTTCCTCGGATTCCTCTTTCTCTAGCTCCACCTCAACCGCGTCGTCATTCGGTTGAATTTCATGAGAATCATCCCTACTACCGCTTGAAGATGCTCCACCACTTCCGGTAACCGACGGACTTGGAACTAGAATTGGAATCTTGACCGTATTAACCCCACCGTTATCATTGATCTCTTGGTATTCCCGTTCCTTAAGCATGGCCCCCTCATCAAATGTCACATCCCGGCTAAATAAAAGCTTTCTCGCTACCGGATCCCAAAGTTTGAACCCTTTCACCTCTCCCCCAAAACCGAGAGAGATACACCGGTGAGCTTTCGGGTCATTCTTTGATCTTTCGTCGCTAGGAATATGAGCATATACCGGGCACCCGAATACTCTTAACTTAGAGTAGTCAACTTCTCGCCCCGACCATACTTCTTCCGGACATTTCAAACCAAGATTCACATTCGGTGACCTATTGACCAAGTATACGGCATGATCAACACAAGCCGCCCAAAATGTTTTCGGCAAACCCGCATGAATCCTCATACTTCTCGCCCTATCCATAATGGTACGGTTCATTCTCTCCGCAACTCCATTTTGTTGTGGAGTTTTCTTCACGGTAAAGTGCCTTTTGATGCCGACATTCTTGCAAAACTTCACGAATTCTCCATCCTTATACTCCCCTCCGTTGTCACTTCTCAAATACTTTACTTTCCGACCCGTTTGATTTTCCACCATAGCCTTCCACTCCTTGAATTTTCCGAAAACCTCGGATTTTTCCCTCAAGTAGTAGACCCAAACTCGTCGTGAAAAATCATCAACAAAAGTCATAAAATATTTGAAACCGCCCAAAGAAACTACCTCTAAAGGGCCACATACATCGGAGTGAATATAATCAAGCATACCTCGGCTTTTGTGTTCCGCGGTATCAAATCGAACTCTAGTTTGCTTGCCCATCACACAATACTTGCAGAAATCGAGCTTGCACCCATGGACCCCTTTCAACAATTTCCGTCGATGAAGCTCCTCCATGCCCCGTTGGCTCATGTGGCCAAGCCTCATGTGCCATAACAAAAGCTCATCCATTTCTGCTTCCGTGGAAACCGCCGCTCCACCAACCTCCGTGGTTCCTTTCAACCTATAAAGGTTGTTCGATGACTTTGTGCCGCGCAAAATCACCATTGATCCCTTCTTCACCTTCATAGCCCCGTCTTCGGCTTGAATCACACACCCTTTTGAATCGAGCGTGCCTAAAGAGATCAAATTCTTCTTGAGAGCGGGTACGTGTCTAACATCATTTAGCGTACGGGTCATGCCATCCCACATCTTTATTTTCACTGTGCCAATACCGACAACTTTGCATGTAGCATCATTGCCCATGAAGATTTCCCCTCCATTACATTCTGTGTAGTCAACGAACCAATTACGATTCGGGCACATGTGATAGGAGCATCCGGAATCAAGAATCCACCCACTACTTTGATCCGCTAAAAAACAAGTAAGAACATCGGTGTTAACCTCTTGGTCCACCTCTTGGGTCGCAACTCCCGCAACCTCCCTTGGCGCGTCCGCCCTCTTACCTTTTAGCTCCGGGCAATTCTTCTTGATGTGGCCTACCTTGTGACATTTAAAGCACTCCCAATTACTTCGATCTCGTGATTGAGACCGACCCGTGCCTCTATTCTTGGCACCCCGTGACCTTGACCGCCCACTTCGTTCACCACCACCACTCTTGGCAACCAAGCCCTCACTTGACAAAGAACTTGCCCCGTTACCTCCCTTTTTCATGGCCACGTGCGATTGGAGGTCCTTGACAACCTCATTAAACTTGAGCGTTTTCTTGCCAAATATCAACGTAGTAACGAAGTGATCATAGGAGTCCGGCAATGAAGCAAGCAACAATAAGGCGCGGTCCTCCTCATCAAATACAACATCAATTCTCTCAAGGTCATGCACTATTGCCTTGAAGACATTGATGTGCTTGTTCAAATCTTGCCCCTCCTTCATTTCCAACTTGAAAAGTTGCTTCTTGAGGTTCAACTTGTTGGACATAGACTTCCCTATGTACATCTCCTCCATTTTAGTCCACATATCCTTTGCATTCTTCTCCGACATCAAGTTTCTCAACACTTCGTCGGTCACATGCATCTCTATAGCGGACATAGCTTTTTTATCAATCTCATTCCATTGGTCTTCGGACATATCTTGCGGCTTTTTCTCAAGTCCAAGCAATGCAACTTGCAAATTTGATTGGACGAGTACCCCCCGCATCCGCCTTTGCCAAATACCGAAATTGATAACCTCGTCATAAGGCTTTATCTTAACTTCCATAGTGCTCCCAACACCTACAATGGTAGAAGAACTAGCTTGTGTTGCAACTACTCCGGTTTGAGTTCCTTCGGCCATTTATCAAACACTTGGCGCACAAACCTTGCACCCAATAGCCAAACCTTGATACCAAACACTAGGCACCAACCAAATCCTCTGATACCACTTGTTGTGAACGTGGAACAATAACGAAATCCCAAATCCACCAATAAACTCGAGAAATCCCTTTCGGGAATTTCCACAAACACTTGGCGGGCGGAAACCGTCAAGCAATAGGATCTTGGCTCAAACCAAGAATAGCCAACACAATCACAAGCAACAATAGATAAAAGATAAAGAACAACAAGAATGAAGTGCAAAGCAAAGAGGAAAAACACACCGAGATAATGTGGAACCCTTCGGGTCTTCCACTTGAAAGGGGAGCAACTTTTATTGATCAACCAAGAATTTACACCAACTCTCTCTCAACAATCCTCACTCAAATCAATGGATTAATCCTCCAAAGATTACCCTCTCAACCTTTAGCTAAACCCTAGCTAACCTCTCACAAGAAATACCACTCTTGTAAGAACAAGTCTCTCCTTCTCACTCTTGCAAATGCAACAACACAATAAATAAAAATAAGCCTTCCTATTTATACTAAGTGAGAAAATTAGACAATAAGCTTACACCCGCCCAAGTGCAAAAACGATTGTGCACTAATTCTGGGGTGTTCTGCCTAGTGCAAAATCGATTTTGCACTCAACTGCAAATGCACTGCCTGCTGCAAAAACAGTTTTGCAGTGGTGCAAAAACCGTTTTGCACTTTCACTGCTTGCACCAAATTACAAGCCAAAAACAACAGTGTCCCCCCCCCCCCCCAAAAAAAAAAGATATGAATTGAAGGTGCATGTAGTCTGTCAACACTAGGGGTGTGCACGGTCCGGTTGATCGGAATGAACAGCAGTAGACCGGACCGGACCGGATATTTCGATCTCATAATTTCATAGATCGGACCACACCAAAAAAGGGTGTGAAGACTGGACCAGACCAAACCAGTCCGGTTTCGGTCTAGGCATTTTTTTGGGCTCTTTTATAACTAAAATGCAATTATTGGAGTAATTTGAATATTTTCTGGCACATAAATCCCCATGAAAACAAGAACAAATTGACAACATGAATCTGGCACAACTTTTGAAGAACGTATTTCAATAACCTTGAGCATTTGTAACTTTTAGCTTTTAGATGATGAACTGCAAAAAGGCACTGTAAAACCCTACTACTAAGTATTATAATTCTTTCAATCCACAAGAAATAGACCATAATACTAGATCACAGATTCCACAATTCACTAATATAGACTTGATCCCAACTACTTGGCAAATGCTAAACAGAACACACTTTGCAAATGTAAAATTAAACATTTTTATAACAACTGAGTCATAATTTTTTTAAATATTCAAAATGTTATAACATTCCTACTCTGTTACTGGACCACATTTATCATTATAAACAATAGGTGTATATTATTCCACTCACAGCTGAGCAATGATTCACTAGAATCATATGGTAATGCAATTTCTAAAAACACAATGTCCAGTTACTTCTCCAAAATCTTCTATATAAAGTAATGAGGAAAGTGAAAAAGAGAAGGGGGAAAGAATTTATCACAATCCTACAACTTACGAATTCTACGTAGAGTTAAAAAAAAGGAAAAACATTACACTTATGGTGCCTCTGTAAATACACCTTTTTGAATAGGGGGAACAACATATTGGCTTCAATACAAATAAATAAAACAAACCCGTAAGAAATGTTTTACCAAAGTATATATATGTACATCTGATCTATGTTCCATCTAAGTATGGATAGGCACCAAAGACGTACATTTTTCTGCTTCTACAGTTTTACCTGACATACTCAACTCAAACTTCTAAGCACAACATCATAATAAACTTCTTCTTTTTTTTCTAAATTAAAAACAAACCCGTAAGAAATCTTCTTTCTTTTTTCTTTTCTTTGTTCATAATAACCTTCGCAGCATTCAGACTTAAAAATAATTTAATCATATTTATTCATATCTACATCTATATAGAGATTGATAGACAACATAAAAGCTCAAAACATTTAGCCAAATCGTAAAAATTAGAAGAAACGAAGAGAGAAGAGAGGGAAAATACTAGTGAAGGAGAGGGAAAGAGAGCTTTGGGACACAACTTCAGGCACGGGATCGGAAGGATCGACCGGATCAGCGGGAGGAGATGGATCAATTGGTCTAGAAGGTGAAGCCATGGGTATGGAGGGGAGAGAGTGAGAGATAGGGGGTTTCAGTGAGGGTCTGTGGGAGACAGCCAGACGAGTGAAGGAGAGGGAGAGGGAGAGGAGAGCGGCGTGTGCGTTTAGGCTCTACTGCTTTAGGGTTAAATATTAATATTAATAATATATATTTAAAAAATATATATATATAATAGAACCGGTCCGGTCCAATCCGATCGAAGTATTAAAATGTAAGACCGAAGATCGGACCGAATAGTTTTGGTCCTTACAAAATTGGATCGGATTGGACCGAATTCAAATGGTCCAGTCCCAATCGGTCCATTTTGCAGTCCAATTCTTTCAATTTGGCAGTCTGGTTCAATTTTTGAACACCCCTAGTCAACACCTACTACAGTTATAATCCTCCTTTGTAGACTTACAATTGTGTTTTTCTTCCTATGCAAATGACGGATCGAGAATGGAGAAGGTGACGCGCGTGAAATAGTGCAATCGTATACACCCAAGTGTAGGCGGTCAAGTTGTAATATAGACTTATGGAAGTCCGAGTGTCGAACCACAGGGAGGGGATTAAAGCTTTTGTAGATCACGTGTTTATAAAATAATTATTGATTGATTTAAATTGTTATGAATTGCTTTGTGGAGAAATGTGTAAAACAAAACTTAAATTTATGAGAATATTCTTGTTTTTAAGGAAAGCGAAGGCTTTGGGAGTTTATTTGTTATTTATTGGGAACCATGGTTTATGAATCCAATTCGGCTAATTCATTCTCCTTATTGTGTTGCATATTGTACTTTTCATTTAGAAGTCTAGATGTTGGCGGTAAAAGATTTCGAAAAAAATACAACCAATCCAACTTTACTAGGCTACCTTATGAGGGAAGACAAACACCACATTTAAGGAGAAAAATAAGCAATGAGAGAATTTTCAAATATAGGCACAAAGTATATTTAAGTGTTGTAGGTGACAAGGGAAAATAAAACCTTACTTTACACTTAACTATAAGATGTGACCATATTTGAAATAAAATTCTATAATTTTATATAAAAAGCATAGCCATCCATTTATAATGGTGATTGTAAAATAATATATGCTTACTTGAAGTACTTTGTTTATATATAAATGATTTAATTAGTACTAATCATACATGGCATGAATAGTCTATGTATCATTTATGTACTAAACATGTCCATTAATCACTAAAGAATTCCATATACATGGCATAAGGAGGCAAAAGAGATTAAAATAGAGGTTCCATAGTATTTATGGTGTTTTAAGCCATCAAATATTATGGACTATTATTAATAGATGAGAAGCATAATTATTTAACAATACTAGGCACAGAGCTTTTAAAGAATTGAAAACTTGATCATGTTTACCTTTTAAAACAAACTCACCCCCTAGCATTGGCTAGGTGATTCACCCCTCCATAGATGAATACATGATAATAATGAAGAAGAATCAACAAAATACTTGTATTAATAGATATGAAATGAGTCTATTACAAGTGATTGAGAATATAAGAAGAAGAAGAATATTTCACTATATTTTTCTCTCTTTATTACAAGAAGATTTCTCACTCTCCAATTCTCTTCATGTGTCCTCAATGGAATGGGGTGGGGATGTATTTATAGTAGTTGTAATACACATCCAATGGTCTACATTTAATCCCACCAACCATGATCTAAGGGCTCACATTTATTCTCACATAATACAAGTGATGTAAGCCATAACATCATCAAATACTAGTCAAATACATGATGTAAGCAATGACATCATCAATACATGATGTAAGCAATGACATCATTAAATACTAATCAAATACATGATGTAAGCAATGACATCATCAAATACTAGTCAAATACATGATGTAAGCAATGACATCATCAAATACTAGTCAAAAATACTAATTTTAAAACAAAATAAAAAATAAATTCTTATAATTAAAACTACTTAAAGTAATGCTTCCAAATTATTCCAATTGGTTAAAGCCCATGTAGCCTTATCCGCGTAATCCTTGCCATTCTTCTTTGATCCTTTGAATGATCCCTTTCAACGATAAAAAACGGCTTGCAATAATTTGTTGGCACATTAATTTGCTATGAACCAACAAGTCGTAATTTGAGATTTAATTAGTGTGTTTAACCATATAAGAGCACTATAATACTTAGAAAAGCGTATTCTCATATTCAATATAGTGCGCTTGTCAGAAGGGAAGGGTTCCAATCTAAGCATCAAGAATGAACACTCCTAACTGCTTGATCAGCCCATATCCAAGAAACAAAAATTCATAGACAAAGCCCAAATTAGTAGATTGAGGAAGAAGATACTAGCCGAGATGGTGAAAGCATAATGAGATTATCCATATCATCCAAGATGGTTGTGATGACGTGATAAGAACTCTTTACAATGTGAACAAGATTAGTGCTAGAGTAGTAGAGTAGTGCCCAAATTTTCTACTTTTGGTCTTTTACTATCAAACCCTAAGTGATCATTTGATTCGAGTTTTAGTTTGTTCTTGAAATCTTAAATTAGTAAATTTACATTACGAGTCTCTTATAATTCATGTCAAGAGGTTTAATTATAAGTTGATGAAGCTCAAACTTTCCATGTGAAATTACCATTTTGTACTCCATCAACAAAGAAAAACTTGAACCAAACGAGCACTAAAAGGTGCAATGTAAACCACAATTTTATGCCTATAAATAGAAGGGGTAACCATAATAATGGGGTCCAGACTTTTAGATAATTAATTCTTGAGGGATTAAACTAGTAGCTTATTTGTAAACAATATATTTATTGTTTTGAATAAATAAACATACACACACAGAAGGTGGAGGTACTGCCAGATTAGTCATCAAACTGACCAGGAAAACCATCCTTAAAACAAGTTTCGATATCTTTTATTTCCGTTCTTTTTTCATTTCTAGTTGAATTGTGCTTAAACAATACCTAGTGGGAGATTCAAATTTTTTGGCACCCATAGATGTGATACTAAATTCTTGTGTAATTGCTTTTCTTTTTTCAATGTGAGAACGTCCGGGTCAAATTGCGTACACCTTGTAGAATTAAACACAAATACAAAAAAATTTATATAATTAAGGACCGGTGTTTTGTTGTATAATTAGAGGGTAGAGGTCATTAGACACCTCATATTGATTTAGAGGTGAAGTTACGTTTGAATCTAAATGGTGTGTCTTAATAGGGAAAGCAATGTCCAAAACACCTTAGCCTTTTCAATAGAAGAAATATCTTTTGAAAAATAAAAAATAGTCCTAAAAGTATTTTTAATATCTATTCAATTACTTGTTGCAATAGTAAAATACATACTCCCTCTGTCCTAATTTAATTGTTCAACTTTAAAAACCTAAAACTTAAAGAAACATAATAATTACTTTAAGAGAAAATGCTTATTTCTAAAAATGACTTTTACTTTTTCCTTAACAAAAAAAGGTGGCGGGACCCACAATAAAAAAAGTGGTAATAACTTAAAGGGTAATGTTGAAACTAATAAAAAGTGCTCTAATTAAAAACTTGCTAAATATAGAAAGTGGACAACTATTTTGGGACATTCAAAAATGGAATAATGGACAATTAAACTAGGACGGAGGGAGTACAAAATTTTCCAGATTTAATTTTTAGATTTTGTACTCAAAATTTAGCTTTATATAACAAAACAAACGCACAACCTACTACTGATTCAAAGAAAAATGATTGCTTTGGAAGATCACAAAACTTCACTTGTCTATGCATTATATTTCATTATATGCTCTGTCAATCTGTTTCGAATTGATAATCATTTAATTTTGATACACTTTAAGCAAACATTAATAAATCAATTTAATTTAATTAATCTTCAATATAACTTATTTTCTATTTTAAAATTTAATTTATGTATTATGTAAAAAAAAAAAAGAAGTAATAAGTACTGTCAATTTGGAAATTTTGAGAAGAGAAAAAATAAATAAAGTAATTACATCTTTTGGCTTAGAGGTATAAAATTATTATTATTGAAACAATATTAAAATCGACTGAATTTGTTTTGCATGTTAATCTTAAAACTATCACAAATAATACTTGAGCAGCAGCATTATTTGCTCCTCACTTAAAGTGATAAACTAATATTAGTGAAATATTGTGAGAAAGTCACATGCCAATTTCTCTCCATTAGAATCAAACTGGGGAGAAATCGGCATCCAAAAGTTTCTCCCTCCATCTATAAATGGAAGCTATACATTTATCGCATGTATCACCAATTTCCACTATCTCCACCTCTCCGGCCATTTGTTAATTTTCTTTAGTGCTCTCTTTAATGTTCTCTACTTTCTCCATCTTCAAGCATTTTGTGTAAGGGTGAAATTATTACCAAAGTTAATTATAGTTATTATCAACGTAATGTATAATTTTCTAAAAATAATATTATACTCTGAAAATGTTTAATATAGTAAAGATATATGTGCTATTAAATTCAAATTGTAAAATATTGTACAGGAGTGTGGTAAATTAAGTAGAGTGATAGTACAAGTAGTTATTTTTTTTTGATTTTTTTTTTATAAAGTCGTTAAAAAATGTGACTAAATTAAAATGAAAGAGCTAGGACGCAAAGTCGACAATCCCAGCTAAATTAAATTATTTGATTGGTCAAAAATTAAATAGTATTAACGATTTTTGAATAGGTCCCAATTCCTAAACCCACCATCTATATTATAAATTAAACATTACACTACAAGACAAAGTTTAAGATCAAATCAATTAAAGAGACTTTCGTTAACATATATATAATTATATCCCCCATGCGTTGGAATAAAATATGCATCTCAAACTTATAGAATACTTGAATTCAAGTTTTATCCAGTAAACAAGTAATAGAAGAGTTTTCATCTCTGAATATTAAAAATAATAGAAACGTTTTGTTGAATTGTTCTTTCTTTTAAATAAAAAATGTATAGGATTAGATTTTGAAGCTTAAACATAAAATTAACGTCCCCTCCAAATGGTGACATTGAAAAAGAAACAAAACCCTATCTTTCCCCCAACTTCACTTTATATATAGAACCCCAAATTAACCGCACAACACACTTCTCCCTCTTAACATTCAAAAATGGCCAATAATACCCAAAATGTCCTAAAAAGCCCTCAAGTAAAAATAGTAATGGTACCATTTCTAGCACAAGCCCATCTCAACCAACTCCTCCACCTCTCTCGCCTTCTCTCTGCCTATAACCTCCCCATCCACTACGTCGGCACCACCACCCACATCCGTCAGGCCCGCCTCCGCCACCATGGCTGGGACCCACTCTCCACCTCTACCAATATCCACTACCACGAATTCGAGACCCCACCCTTTCTGTCTCCATCCCCAGACCCCACCGCACCCACAGCATTCCCTAGCCACCTCCAGCCCACATTCGATGCATCCATCCACCTTCGTGAGCCTGTGGGGGCACTGCTGCATGACATGTCACTTGAAGCGTGTAGAATCGTGGTAATCCATGACGCCCTGATGGCCTCAGTCGTCCAGGACGTGGCCACAATTCCCAATGTAGAGTCCTACAATTTCGAGAGCATCTCCGCTTTTTCCCTTTTTTGGTACTTTGTTGAAATCACGGGGAAACCTTGCCCAATCGACGACGAAATAGCAAAAGAAGTTCCTTCATTTGAAGCGTGCTTAACTCCTGAGTTCCTCGACTTTGCCAAGAAACAAGAAGAACATAGACATTTCAACCACGGCATACTCTACAACACATGCAAATTGATCGAAGGAAAATATATCGATCTGCTAACGAAAGAAGAAATTAGTGGCAAGACGAAGCATTGGGCTATAGGGCCATTAAATCCCGTGGTAGTAAACCAGAACCAAAATAAAAACCGTCATATTTGTTTAAATTGGCTCGATGAACAAACCCCGAATTCAGTAATATTTGTTTCGTTTGGAACTACTACTACATTCACAGACGAACAAATCAACGAAATTGCAATCGGACTAGAGCAGAGCGCACAAAAGTTCATTTGGGTATTGCGAGACGCTGATAAAGGAGATGTGTTTGATGAAAATGTTAGAAGGGTGAATTTGCCAAAAGACTATGAAGAGAAAGTTGAAGGGAGAGGAATAGTCCTCAGAGATTGGGCCCCACAATTGGAGATATTGGCCCACTCTGCTACGGGTGGGTTCATGAGTCACTGTGGTTGGAATTCTTGTATGGAAAGTATTACGAGTGGTGTGCCAATAGCGACTTGGCCCATGCACTCTGACCAACCTTATAATGCGGTTTTGATAACAAAAATACTTGGAATTGGTGTTGTAGTTAAGGATTGGAAGCGTAGAAACGAAATGGTGACAGCTTTGATGGTGGAAAGAGGTGTGAGGAGGTTGATGGTGGAGAGAGAAGGGGAAGAGATGAGGAAGAGGGCCGCGGAGTTGGGTGGTGCGGTCAAAAGGGCGGTGGCAGAGGGTGGCGTTAGTAGGATGGAGTTGAATTCCTTTGTTGCTCACATCACTAGATAGCGTTTTCTCTGATGTGAATATTATAAAAATAGATACGTGCTTTATTTGGTTATGTATTTGTGTTTGAATAAAAAAAAGTTTGCTAATGCGTCAGTGAACTTTCATTTTACAACTTCGGGGGTTTGACTAGTTTAACTTCAATGGCAATTAAATATTAGTGATTCTCTTTTCTTTCTTTCTTTTATCTTTTTGCAATAAGAAATTTTTTAAATCTCTTCCTTTTATTACAATAATAACAAAACTCACCTCCACACACCTTCTCCAGATAAGACTCAAACTTAAAATTTCTCCTAAATTTGGGTCACGCCTTATCTACTGCATAAGTTAAATACAAAATATGAAGTCTTAGGCGGAGCTCTACTAAGGTTTCCAAAACTCTTACAATAGTCGGCTGAAGTGTCGACAGTGAGTGGTGACAGAGTTTGCTGGTGAGGCCTAGTGATCACTAAACAATTGTGGTGGATACAAAATTAATCATTCAAAAAAAACAAATTTTATCCTTTGAGTGACAAAAAAATTACTTATGGCTAAGGAAACTGTTGAAAAAATACTGTATGAAATAGTAAGACATTCTTTATGTGTGAAGAAAAGTGTATATATATGGGTGAATGTTTGGCCATTTGAGAGTGTTTTTTTCCGGCCTTAAATTATTTAATTTTTTTTAGGGAATCTCAAGCATTGGAGCGTTATTATATAAGTATTAAAAAAAGTAAGTGAATTAGAAAACCCAAACTCAATAACATAAAAAGAAAAAAGTTGGAAACATGGATTTGACCTCCACAAAATAACTGCAGAAGGCAAAATAAAATCCTGTCAATGGGCCGGATTTGCATGACTGAGAACAAATATATATATATATATATATATTTGTTTATATCAGACGGTGTCCGGCCAACTTTATGGGTTCAACTTAGAGAGGTTCCGGTCAACCTCAAAACTAAATTTAGAGCAATAATCGCTGAACCAAGTCTGACCGTTATTAAGAACAAATGTCTCATGTTTTTGTTTTTTCAGTTTTCTTTTGCCCCTTACTGTTAGCATATTTACTAAATTGACCCCTTTACTGTTAGCATATTTAACAAATTGGGCCCTTAGTATAACATTACTAATTTAAGCTTGCTCGCCGTGCCGGGGCAGAGTTTGCACACTTACAAAACCGAACCTAAGAGATTGCATCTAAATTATTAATACAAGGTCAGTCACCCTTACTCTACGGCCTTATTCCCCAGCATCCTTTATGATCATATATCCATTTAATGGGCTCATCATTAAGTTTTCAAGAATGAGATTTTAATCGATACCTATTGCTTCTTTTTAACATGACATAAATTGTTGACTCACCACTTTTAAAAATTTTGGGTGAAATAGTTTTTAACATATGGACGAAATAAAAAAATAGTGGCCTGGGTGACCAAATAAGCAACCTGCGTTGTACAGATTAAGAACCCTTGAGCTGTGGGCTGGGATTTTGATAAGCTCCCTTTCGTTGCTGCATTATATTTGAGGCAATAAAATTGTCACAAAATCTCAAAATAAAGTTGTCATTCAGTGAAACACTGTTTGACTTTGAGGGAATAGAGTTTTTGGAAGAATGCGCTTTCAGAAGTGGTGATGCTTGGTCAACTAGATTCAATTGAGCTTAATTAGCTTCTACCCGAATTGATCAAGATGTTTGTGGAATAATAATTAAGGTCCCCAAAGGACTCCAACTATTCCAAAAACTCTTAGAATTGGAAGTCAATTACTGTCGCGGATTGAGGTTCCTATTATCTTCTAGCTTCTGTGGTCAGAAAGCTTATCAATCTACGAGTAATAAGACTTCAGAACTGTAACATAATGGAAGTAGTCATTCAAAAAAGAAGCTAGTACTCTTCTGAGATTGAGAATATGGATAGAATTTTGTTCCTTCAATTACACTCGCTATATCTTCACAAACTAGAAAAACTAACAGTGTTCTGCCACAGAAACCATGATACCGAATTCCCATCACTGGATAAATTGTACATCGATATGTGCCCCAACATGAAGAACTTCTGTTTCGGATCATTAACCACACCAAAGCTCGAGCGTTTAAGTTTTAGAAATGAATGGATGAATGAATTCTGTATTTTCCTGCTTTGTTTCAGTATTTGTTTCTTTTTCTTGTAACCCTTTTTCTTTTTTTGGTGTGGATATATGGATGAATTCTGTATTCTCCTGCTTTGTTTCAGTATTTGATTATTTTTATTTTCCGCCCTGTATATACATACATCTACCGTGGGAATGGAAAGGCAAACCTGAGGTTGTTAGTATTCCCTTCGTCCCAAATTAAGCATCATCGATACTCCTTTAAAAATCGAAATGGTTTTTCAATTTGATAAAAAAATACCAAACTGTTTTTAGATTTTACCGAAAATGCTAATATCTAAAACACTGAAATGCCAAAATTGAAAAACAACAAGTGTGTAAGTGAAAATCTAACCATAAGTACAAACAATACCAGAATTTGTATATATGTAATACTAACAGATATATAGCTTGTACTTTGTAAAAAGGAGAGGATTCGGTTCAAATTCCTCTAAAACATATTCTAGAAATGGAAAATAATGTGCAGCACTGCATTTTGCCATTGATTTCCTCTACATATTTTCCTGTTCCTCTAAAAGACGTCAATAGCTGTTCTTGAATTCTCAAGCCTCGATTAATATTACTCATAATATATGATTCTCCAACTTCCAATTAACCTCTCTTCACTCAAACTAGTCTTTGCAAGTCTCAAGTCTTTGCTACTCAACGGGTAAAGGCTTTTCGTATGTGCCCCACTGCCGATACAAAGTACAAATTATAGGTGTTCGTTACATATTATTTGGGTTTTGTAAACTGACTAGGTATTGTCCGACCCTTTCGGCACGATAAAATTGATCAAATTTATTGAGAGGGTAAAATTATGTAAATTAAGAGGAGTAAAAATAAAGTATTTTTATTTAAGAGGAAAAATTTGTTTCAATTACAGTGATTAAATATTTATCCTCAAAAATATTGAGATTTTAGAATTTTCAAATTAAAAGGACTTAACGCTAAAATTAGATTATTATGTAAACTAAGAGGAGTAAAAATAAAATATTTTTATTTAAGAGGTAAAATTTGTTTCAATTATAGTGATTAAATATTTATCCTCAAAAATATTGAGATTTTAGATTTTCAAATTAAAAAGACTTAATGCTAAAATTAGATTTCACGTAATTTCAAAAGGAAATAATTTAATATTACAAGTTTCGCATTTAATCCCAATTGGATGGGTTTTTAGTCCATATTTTTTTATTTATAAGAAACATATTATTGTTCACGGATTTAGTTCCTATGTTTTATATTGTAGATGTGCGTGAACATGCGGTCATTTTCCCACCTTATTTTGCTGACATTTAAAAAAATGAGTTAACAGAAAGATTTACTTTTTGCAACAAATTTAAGAGGTCTAATGAGGCTAATTAAACAATCGCATTTCTTGTTCATATATAAGTTGTACTAATAACTATATATCAATTAAGTTGAAGTAATTTTTTTTTTATGAACGCGATACATTCGTTAAAGACATAGTTAGCAATAATGGACCACTAATTAAGTACAAAATATTACTTGTGATTTATAAAAAGATTTATTAGTGCAGTATTGTCAATTTTAAAGTTCCATACTTTTTTATAAACTATTTAAGTTTGTGGTATGTGTGTTATTTACATGGTGTTTTAGGTCAGCATAGTATGTAAAGTACATTTTACACATTTAATTAATTTATAATTCAATTGTTCTTTTACAAATACAAACATATTGAATTATGTAATTTATATTTCAAAATTGGGTAGTATTAGCCCGTTTGATTGTCCTCCAATTTACGAATTAGACAATTTAAAATTATTTAATTTGAGTGTTTGATTGCAAAAATGAACTAGCATATAAAGTCATAAACTTAAGTTAATATTTAAGATATTAAATAAAAAAAAATATGGATATAGTTGAAATTACATTAGTTATAACTATCATACAAGTTCATGCGAAAAAAAAGCACACTACAATTTTTTTTGTTGAAATAAAAAAAATTACAATTTATTAATTTACAATGAAACAATTATAAATGAGATAATTTACGCAACCGAACGAGCCCAAATGTACTAGTGTGAAAATGTTATGAGAATTATGCCCTTGTATGGTTGTAAATTTCGAATATACATGATAGACTATTTAAAACATAAAAAATATACATATATAAATTTAAATTTAAAAATCACTGGGAGCGTGACTTCATGTAATCTTATTCGTAGGAGAGAAAGAGAGATAAGGTGGGTTGTGCTGAGAGGAGAGAGGAAAATGAGGAGTTTTTTTTTTTTTTTCGTAAGAGTAACAACTATTGTACACCTGGAATAATGATCACATCAAGATAATCTAATTTGTATTACAGATATGTTATAGCTAGTGAATGTAACCAAACAATATTGTAGTTAATGGAGTGACCAGGGCAACTTCAAATATTCCCTTAAGGTTACCCTCTTTGTTATCTATCTGGTACTTAAATTATATACTTTAAGTGGCCATCAAGATTTGAATAACTTTACTTTAGTTGATGTAGTGATGAAGGCAACATAATTTAAATATTCTCCTCAGGTTACCTCTTTAATTTCTTCTGTTATCATTCTTCATCACCAACGGATTCACTTCTCTCATATATAATCATTCACTGCTCAAAGGTTTTTTCTGCAAAAAACTCTGAAACTCAATTTGTGCTGTTTTCCTTTTCTTAATACAAGAGACTCATATACTAAGGTATGTTTGCTTTGATAAATAGCCTTTTTGTTTAATCATTCATGTTTACTTAACCTTTGACAGAGATATCATTGAAAATTAACTGAAAAAAATCGATACAAGTTGCAACCTCAATTTTGTTCTTTTGAAAAAAAAGTAACATGACTATTCTTTGATTCCTTAGGAGAACAGGAATATTTATATCTTGTAATATGTAACATGTTTCTTTTGTAGCGGAAATTATTCCTATAGAGTTATACATTCGTGAGACATTGAATCAACATCTTACGTTGAACTCGATGCAATTTGATGCGTGTATCTAGACAGGTAAAATTTGATCTCTTCCTCATTCAAAAAAGGATTTTTAAATGTTCGAATTGCTCATAGAGTCATATAGATGTATATGCCTTCGTAACCCTTAGTATGTGTTCAACCAATAATATGCCTATATTAATTCATTTATGCCACAGTATGTTTAACTTTGTTTTCATCTTTAGTCTATGATACGTCTGTGTTTGTAGAGTTTTAAAAAATATATACGCATTCAAATGTACAATTTTGAATAAATAGCAGATTCGTAAATTGTTGTGTGATATTTCAAACTCAAAATGTGAATTAGCGCCAGATTTTAGGGGACTAGGGATAATATTATTTATTATAGCAAATTAGTATTTGGCCCGGTATTTAAGGATTTCTTTACTCAAATCCAGCACATTTGTGAAATTAGTGAGTAGACCGAACTTTTGTATTTAGCCCATTATTTTGCTACTAGCCCTAGGCAGAAAATCTATTTACTTTTATTTTTTTGTTTCATTTTTAATGGTGAATTGACTTAGTTGCCCTTATAGTTACTCTACATTAACAAGACGACGAATGGATTTTGGAGTATATTTTTGCCATTATATCAAATTGATTTTTTATTTAAACTCTCTCTATCTATATCATTTATCCTTTCTTTCTTGAAGAGTTATTAAAGATAAGTATTACTTTAATACACAAACCTTATAGATATGTAAATAATTCAAGTGGTCATGTGTGGGACTAGAAGAAGCTGGGCGAGCGTGGCAACAATGTTCCTAGTGGCGGTAATAGTGGTGTAGATTAGTTTTTATCGTGGCTGAGGTATTTTTAAAGCCAAACCACCATCAATGGTGGCATGGCAGCAAAGTTGACATTTATTGGCAACAAATATGGGCCTTGGCCCATACTCAGGTTATGAAATGTTAATTACTATACATGTTTTGAAAGCGAAATCACAAGTGATGGTGGCATGACTTATATGTAGACCATGTTTGCTATTAATTATTGGTTGAATAAGTATTACAGGTTTTGATGAAATTGATACTTACGTATACAATAACGATGCCATATGTTATTTTTGGCTATTCATAAAAAAAGTTATGTACTGTATATCTATACCTTTTTCCTTTTTATATATATATATATATATTCATCTTAATGACGTGTTTTAAAGCCATCAGATGCATTTGAATGTATAGTTAATTAGATGAATATATTTTGGATAGTACATGTTTACTAAACTACTCCCTAAAAGAAAACTAACATTACGGTGTATCTATTACCATATATATTGTAAGATCTATTTTAATTACCTATTTATTGTAATTTCACTACACTCGTAATATGTTTATTTTGATTTTTTAATGTGTGGTAATATACATGAATTTTGATATAATACTTTTTTTTATAGAATATTTTTCATGATTTCTTACCTTTGAAATTCTCTTAACACGGATACATATTACAACTCGATTGATGCACACTTATAATATGTCTATGATAACTTTACATATTATGTCTTCTTTACATCATATTTAATTACTATGAAAATTGTCATATTCAAATATTTGTATAAATAAAATGAATAACCACATTAATATAACATATTTACAGTGTTGCTCAAAAGATCAATTCAAACGTGGTGTATTCGTTTGCCAAACATATTGTAAAGTGCTCAACTTACACAATAATCATATTACAAGGTACGTTATATTAACTTCTTACTTTTTAAGAGATATCAAATACTTAATATAGCTGTCACATGCCTTTTTTTAAAATATATCAAATACTTAATATGTTTGTCGCATGCCATAATATGATTGTTTTGTACATTTTTCGGGATTGAATATGTGTATAACAATAGCACAGTATGTCTATAGTAGATTTAAATATGTTATTTCTAATTTGTTAGACTTAGATTTTGATTTTAAATTCCAAAACTTATCTCTACTATATTAGACTTAATTTTTTATTTTAAATTCCAAATTATTTTAATTTGAATTTTCAAATGGATTATATCAATCTTACAAGTATTTTTCAAATCTTAGGATTCCTTAATTGTAGGACAAATTAATTTTAATTAAAAAAAATCCTAAAGGACAACTTTGGAAAAAAGCAAAATAATTTAAAAACATTTAAACAATTTTTCAAAATTTGAAAAGATGATTATCCATAACTTTGGGTTAAAAACTAATTTCAAAAATGTGTTGTGCTAAATGCAAAACAATTCAAATTCTTGGGGCTAAAATCAAAAAGCCCCTATTTATTATCAAAAAGTCAAACGAAGCGTATATTTGGAAAAGCGAATTTTTTTTTTAAATAAAAAATAAAAGTAGACATATATCACAATTATCCACTAATTTAGGACGATTTATTATCCCCCGGTTATCACGTGATTTCATCTAGATTATTAATTAAATAAGATGAAGAAGATTCCAGCATCGTATGGTAATTAAGAGCCCGTTTGGTTATCTTTCAATTTACAAATTATGCTATTTATAATTGCTTAATTAGTGAATTATTTAAATTGGGCGTTTAACTGTAAAAATGAACTACCATATAAAGTCATAAACTTAAGTTAATCCCAAAGATATTAAATGAAAAAATGTAGAGATATAATTAAAATTACATAATTTATTACTATCATACAAGTTCATGCGGAAAAAAATCATTGTAAAATTTTGACATATTTTTTTTTCACTTATTTATACTGTTCATATATCGCGTTAGTTGGTCACTTGTTAAGATATAATTCCGATCCTAACTTATGAACTGCTTCTTGTTGTTTTGGCACTAAAAGTACTATAAGGTTCTAGCATTAACTTTACTTTTGTGATTATGACACTTGAATAAAAATTGAAAAAACCTAATATTATTAAAATTAACTCATTAATTACTTTTGTTATTCTATCCAACAACGCGAGTAATCTTATTAGGTAACTTGGACCAACTTAATAAATCTTCAAAATGTTGATGAACTAACAAATGGTGTAGATAAATCTGGAATCACCGACTATTAATCACTTTTTTTCTTTCCCCTTTTTTTTTTGTAAATAGTAATTGTTTTATACTTCTTTATTAGCTTTTCGCCATCTTAACTTATTTGTTTCTATGAAGAGTGCCAATCCTACACACAACACATGCCTTCCTTTTTCTTTTTCAATTTTATTCCAAATCTTGATAAATGGATTAGATTTAAACTTGGGACAAAATCGATCTGGTCATCGACATGCCTAGTTTGTTTTAGTGACATTCTCCTTTTACTCTACTGGCATAGTTCATGGTTGCCAGTTCTCCAATTAAAAGTCAGTTTTTTATTTTTATTTTTGGAAGAACCAAAGTGAATATTAATTCCTTTGTTCGGTAGTTTATTTGGAGTGAATAGGAGAAAAATAGAGATATTGAAAAGTTAATTTTAGTGAAAATTTTCTACCCTAATAAGGATGATAAAAAATAGGGATAATGTGAGTTCCAATTGTTCCTTGCTGAAGGGACTTTATTTAGATTGTTCCTTGCTGAAGGGACTTTATTTAGATTGTTCAGCACTAACCTCAATAAAGACATGATTTCCTTTACTTTCTTTATCCATTTGAGGACGAGGCTTCCAGTCCGTAGGCTTGCCATGGATTTTGCAACAAGTTTCCTTGGTATGCCCAAATGTTTTGCAGTGGTCACACCAGTCTTCCTTGCTTCCTTTGTCGATTGTCAGTAGGTTTATATAATAATCCTCGTGTAACCAGAGCCGAACTTTCAGTAGTTGATTGTTGGCTTTCAAATCCCATCATAAACATCTTTCTACTCTCTTTATGATGAACTTTGGAGAAAGCTTCTCAAATGTTGGGAAGAAGTTTCATTCCCAAGATTTAGCCTCGAACCTCGTCAAGATTCTTATTCACTCATAATAAGAACTTATATAATCGTTTATTTTCAACAATCTTTGTGTACTTGTCACCATCGGTTGGGAATCTCAAATCGTATGTTTCAAACATATCTAATTGCCGGTAATGACGAGTAAGGAGATTGAAATATTGAGTGACTGGGAGATCTCCTTGACGCAAATCATGAAGAATAACTCCATTGTAATTTCATTGTCTGATTACGTCTCTCTAATAGCATCCTATATTTCTTTTGTAGTTTCATAGAGAATAAATTTTCTCCTATATCGTTTTCATTAAATTAATTAGCCGGCCAAGACGTACATGACCATATTGTTTTCTGCCTTCCATCCTATTAATTTATGATCTTGCTTTGTACGAGAAACTTTAGGCCTGCAACACTAGTGAGGTAATCATCATTCCATTTTCGACATATAAACATCATTACATATTATAACCATTGAAGAAAATTTTCCCTTTCACTTTATTTCCTATAATGAGGAGATGAGAGCTATCCATACTTCCATAGTTGTTTAGAGCCGTGACTGTAGGCAGCCAAGCTAGGCACCATGGTAAACCGCCATTTTCTTTAGTACTGTTTGGCTTTTTGTCGACCCATTGGGAACCACGTGGTTTTGCGCATTTTCAGTGGGTCTAACCTGTGGTGTGCACATGTGTTAGAGTTGCTAGTCCATTTAACCTTATAACATACAATAGAGAAAACAATATAATCCAGGTCAACAACGAGGCTTAACCAAATTGATGAAATCTACAAAACCAGATATTCATTGAGCTCGAGAATTAAGTTATAGTGGGGAAGGTGTTACTCCCCATTGCTCCTTTCGAGTCTCCTCCTCGTGCGATTACTACATGGATGCATGTGATATATGTGTGTGTGTGTGAATCCTACTGTGGTAATGCGCTTTGTTGCATTCCGTTGGCAGATAACGATGTAAGCTTGATTATTTTGATTATTTAAGGTCGAAATTGTAAAAACAAATTATATATATATACAGAGACTAGAGTATATCAACAGATTTGTGGCTTGAGGCGTGAAATAGACACTTTCCTTAAGGTGTGATTTGTCCCCACTCTCGGAAAGAGTTTGCTAATGGGTCTCGATCAAATACACCCCCAGGATACAACAAACCACGGAAATCTGCAGTTAGCAAATACTAAAGATTTCACTCTCAAAACACTCACTTAACTATGTGAAAAGATTAGGATAAAAGAAGAAGAATGATAATTTGTGTTCCAGATTCTTCTATTTATAGAGCATGAATAGGCATGTCTATTCCTTTGAATTCAAAGGAAATAACTGTTTAAGAACAGTTGTTGCAATTGTTCAAAATGGTAGTTAATATAACTGCTCTAATAATAATTAACGTAACTGTTCAATTAATCTATCAGAGCCTTTTCCAACATATGTATTACATAATTATGCCTAACCTTAGAATCATGATATATATATATATATTACAATCTACTCAACATTCCCCCATTAGATTGTAATATTACCCATGAATAATTTGATATCATCATGCATACAAGAAGGTATCTTTCGACTTAAACCTTCAATTAGTGAAAGTATTTCAAAGTTTTAACAAAGATATTGGTAGCCTTGGCGTTAAACCTATTCTTTATAAGTTAAAACCGGAAATATGACACACATGATTTTATCTAGTTTTATTGAGTGTTTTGAGTTTAGTTTAGCACTAATCTGGCCTTGTGCTCCTTCCTGGTTTCATGAACATTGACAAGAGCAAACCCAAAACTCTTGCTAGAAGCGGCACCACTTCTATGTTCATATAGATGAAATTTATTACATGTCTCTGCTACTTTAGACATTTGGTATATCATAATTTCATTAAGAGTTTTAAAACTCAGTCTCATTATCGTAGCAGTGTGCACTGATGTTTTGGAATGGATATATATATTTTTCAGTGCGTAAACAATCACATTTCAGTAACTTGTTACTACCCATTAAACTTTACAATAGTGTTTTTCTAGTATAAAGTTGGGTTACCATTACTGGTGATTTTCAAGAAAGGGTTTTAGTCCCATTCCATTTGTAGTAATTTTCACTAGATCTCTCGAGAGCCCTTTAGTTAAAGGATCTGCCAAGTTATTACTTGACTTAACATATAATATGTTAATAATTCCTTCAGATATTAATTGTTTAACATACTCATGTCTTAAACTAATATGTCTAGACTTTCCATTGTATACTTTGTTATATGCTCTAGACAAAGTAGCTTCACTGTCACAATGCAAAGAAATAGATGGCATCGGTTGTGGCCACAACTCTATATCCAATAACATATTTCTTAACCATTCAGCTTCTTTGCCCGCTGCTGCCAATGCTATGAACTCTGATTCCATTGTCGAATGAGTAATGCAAGTTTGTTTTTTAGAAGCCCATGAGATAGCACCTCCAGCAATAGTAAATATCCATATACTTTGTGTTGTATATTAGGTAAATGATAAAGTTAACTTTAGTTAACTTTCTGTTATGATTATACCAATAAATGAGTCCGTTTGGAATCCATAACAAGACCATCTCTTGTCCAGTTTGATGCTCAATTATTATCCGGGCATCTTTGCCCTTATACTACTTATCATATACAAATTAAAATGTTGTTGCAGATGCTATGATCAAACCCCAACTTTCAAAAAAGAATACAAAAAAGATAAAAGTAATTACTCAAAAATATGTCCATTTTTTAGATATTGATCGTCATATCAACTACTTCAATATTGAATTTTTTTAATGAAATTTGATATAAGTGTTCTATTCATCGTATAAATCATCTCGACAAAATTTTATATATATAAAAAAATCATACATCTATGCCTTGAACATCGCTCCCTTTTATATTAAAAATTAAAAAAAAATTCATAGATCATATATGTATGCCTCTTTAGAGCCTGGTTGTATCATACATCTCAAAGACAACCTAGAATTTTCCTCTTTAGAATGTTCCATCGGTGCCTAGGCACCCTGGTTAGTGCCTGGGCTCCCTAATTAGTATCTAGGAGCCAAGATCAATTAGGTGAATTTTGGTGAACGCCTAATTGGGCTTGGCAAGAAGTAGGCAGATAGACCGGATTTTTTCATTTTTCCTTTTTTTTAAAGAGTTACGTATTTTTCACTAGCTTTTTAATTTGTTGTTATTTAAAATAAATTGATTATTTCATATGGATGTGAATATGTGCTTAAATTGAATTTTATTTTAAATACATGATTTAATGATTATATTTTACTTATTTTTAATGTTATACAAATATTATATACATTTATATTTAAAAATAATAAACAAAATGTGAACATGATATATTTATGCGTGTTCAATAACCTAAGAAGAGAAGTACAAAGACAGAAGATGCGTGCAAATAAAAAGTACACGTTTTTTTTAATTAATAAATTCTTGACGTATTGTGTAACTCCCTGCAATTTTATTTTATTTTCTACATAGGGAGGAGAAGGAAGTGATGGCGAGGGAAGTGATGGACAGGGAAATGAGGGCGAGGACTTCGATTGAAATATGCTAAGATCAATTTGTAAACATTTATAGTAAGGGTCCATTTGATAACAACATAAAAATGAAAAAAAAAATAATTGATTTTTGTGAGAAGTTAAAAAATAAGTTAAAACATGTGGTGAGATATCTTCTTATTTTGTAATTTTTTCTATGGAGAAATTTTCTTTGGTTATTGAAGAAGAAATTTTTTTCATAAAATATTATGAATTATGGAGGAGATATATTCATGAAATGAGAAGGGCATCTTATCACATTCCCTCAACTTCTTACCAAATCAAGTATTTTTATTTTCATTTTTCATATTGTTATCAAACGAAAGCTTAATGTTTGGATTTGGGACTTGTAGATGCTTTAGTCGGTTGCATCACATCAATGAAGGCGGCAATCAAGGGAAACTAATTGACATCTAGCGAGATCAAATTTTATAGTTAACGTGAAGAGGTTGAGTTGATGAGTCAATTTCATACATATATGAAATTACTATTACTTGGATTCCGAGAATGCACACTTAACGTAAACGCTTTATTCAAAAACTGTAAAGGCTAATGTATTTATGTTTTGTGATAAAGATGAAGTTTCATTATTGTAATTTGAACTTAATTTAATAATAGATTGAAATGTATTATATTGCACTGAACCAAATTTTGCTAACTGGAACGATTTTGAACCATGTCTAATCGTATTTAGAACAGTTCCAAGCAGAGACGAAAACCGGCAAACCAATTATTTTGGCACGGTTTATAACTGTTCTTAATATGTTCTATTTCATGGTCAAAGGGTTTCTATAACTACCAACATGGCACGCATGTGGAACTGTTGGAAACCGGACTAATAGTGGACACGTGTCACATTTATGTTAGTTCACGTTTTGTGTTTATTTGTCCACGTGTCATAGTGCTACTGCCAAGAATCTATTTGTCCATGTGTGAGAGAGTAATAACCAAAAATTATTTTTAGCTTAATTCTCAAATTGTTCTTAATTATCTGTGGCAAAATTTACTAAGTTCAGTTCTAGAGTAATGACCAGAAATTATTTTTAGCTTAGTTTTCAAACTATTCTTATCCGTGCCAAAATTTACTAAGTTCAGTTCTGGCTATAAACCTACTGCTTTTTTTTTTCTTACCCATTTTTTCCATTTGCTGCATAACTTATAACCCAAAGAACCAAATCCTAAAGAGTCAACATTTACTTCATAGCAAATACATACTTATTCCATATATTAATCCCAACAAAAACCATCATTACTTAGATAACATGAATGTTACATTTGTTTTACAACACTAAGTTGTTTTAAGTCTTCCTGAAAACCTAGTTAATTCTAGGTACAATTTGAAGTTAATATTTAATTACAAGTTAAAAGCAAAAAAAGAACCCGAACTTTAAGCATTTCAAGCTTTCCATCCGTTAGAATGGGCAGGTCAGCGTGCGGTTTATAATAATTTTCATTCCATTGAATAGGCGAGATTCACAATAACAAAAAAAAACAAAAACAAAAACAAAATAAAAAAAATTGAAAAAGCATCTTTTTGGGTCACTGTGAGATTAACAAAAAATAAGCTTTCTTTCCATTAGTTAACAACCACCCCCTTGCTAGTTGGTATATATATATATGTGTGTGTGTGTGTGTAAAAGGACATAATAATAAAAGAAAATGTCACTACACCAGTCGGTAGATTGGGCGACGTATTCAATATATTACGTCGCCCTATATGTACTTAGGCAACGTATAAATATATACGTCTCCTAAAATTTTCTTAGACGACGTAATTTTTTCATTTGTCGCCTAGAATAACTTATGCGACCTAGGTATATTTTTGGTCGTGTAAGAATGATTTAGGCGACGTGAGAAATAACCTACATCGCTGTGAGAATCCGCAAATGCGACCCTAGGGTCTCAACCTCTGGTTTGGGAGTCTGAAACATCGAAAAGGATTTCGTTATTCCATTTGCTTCTATGTGTTGATAATTCATATCGGGTGTCCCTCTATCCTATTTCTAGATGCAAAATGGTTCGTTCAGAGTCGCCAGTACATTTTACGAGAAAACAAACAAAACAGTTGTGTAAGAGGAAAGGCTACAGATAAGTCTTTCTTTACACGTTTGTCTACGAAACCAGGATTCTATAGGGTTCGGGAATTATATTACAGTTTGAGAAGGTGTTAAGCACCCATTCCGCCATTTCGGTCTCTAGTGGTCTTATATGTTTATTCTATGTTGAAAAACTTGGATGCTTTTACTGGTATTTTACTGCTTTCTAGAAATAACTTATGAAAACCTGATTTTGGGAAAAACGGGAAAAGGGGCGAAAACCTTGTATTCCATGATCCGATGTTTTAGTTTTGTTGAAATCTGATTACTAGTAACAAAAGTTTATCTTATCTATTTTTTAGAAGAGTGTGATTCGGTATTGTTTCCTTAGATAACAATATAAATTATCTCGTTTGGTTTAATTTAGAAAAGATCGGATCTTATCGAAATTGATTTGATATGGAATTGAACTCTTGAGGAGAGTTTATCAGATACATTATAGTCTATATGGAAGACCAAATATATCTGAATTTAATTCCTAAGTAAGCTTTATCAGTCCGGGTTTTAAAAATTGGGTTTTAGTCGGATGATAAATGGTCTTACTTCTTCTGGTTTTACAAATGATTTCATCAGGATTTTATCAATTTGTTTTGTTTTGAAAATGATAGGATATCAGTAACTTGACAATAAGTTTATTCAACTATAAAGTGGACAGAACAATAGATAAACAAAATCTACAAATAATAAACTTAATTAAAATTGGAACGAGGAGGGTGGAAGTAAATGCTTTTGATTTGTGTTGGCCCAAGCAAGCCAACTCCCTACTCACTTATAGTACTTCCGAAAATAACAAGTATGTATATATAGCAAACTTACATAAGAATTAAACAAATATATAACTACTAAATAAAGTACAATAAAACCAATATGCAGATATGTTATTTGATTACTAGAAGAGACTTTAGTTACCTTCCCGACGATATATATAAGAATAAGAGAGAGAAAATATAACACGGTAGAGAAAATCTTTGGCGGATATCAGCTTTCCTCTTAGAAATATTTTCAGCGGTCTGACTCTAGAAGGTGGCACTCCGGGTGCCAAGATTAGATACAAGACTCTTGCGAAAATAAATGTTATCAAAGGTACTTCCGAAGAAGGCTTAAAGATTAGAAATGTAAGAGAGAAATAAGGATTTTCGGTGTCGAAACCGTGTCCTTTGTGGTGGAGAATGGCTGCCTAGAACCCATGGGGGTGTTGGCCTATTTGTAGTGCTCGGGAGGGTTTGTCGTGCAACATACTGCAACAGTGGGACGATTGTTATGCGACATATACATATGTCTTGCGACAAACGACTGAAGTGATGGTTCTGACAGACTGATGTATCAGAAAGTGGTTGGTCGGTGTTTAGGGGGTTTGTCGCGTGACAAACGACAAAAATAGCCGTTTGTAGCGCTACAAACGTCCGTTTATAACGCGACAAATGCTTTTTCGCGCTATAAACGCCCCGTTTGTAGTGCTACAAATGTATTTTTGCGCTATAAATATCCCGTTTGTAGTGCTACAAATGCCTAAAGCATGTTCTAGTGTGTGTATGGGTTCTAGACTCAATGTGTACTCTATGGGGGTTTTCTTTTAGGGTTCTTGCGGGGGTCACGAATTGGGGTGTCTACATTCGCCTAAAATCAATTGATCACGAGCATTATATATAAGTGGTGGTCCACCAGGAATGACCTTATTATTAGGCGATGTAAGTATGCATACTTACGTCGCTTAGGTTCTTTTAAACATAAGTAGCCGTAGCTCCTCCATTTTCGGGATCTGAAGATTGTCGGGCGATTTTGGTGATTTGAAATTGTAAATCAACAACATTCCTCTCGTTAAAGGTTTTTTTAATCTTTAGTTAGTTTATCTCTTATTAATATTATTTTCTAAGTAATTTGTATATTTATATAAATGTTGAGATTTGTGTAAAAAATATATATTGTTTGTTGAATATATGATTTTGTTGTTAGTTGTTGCCCCTATTTGATCTGTTGGTTAGTATTTTTGATAATGGAGACAAATATTTTAGTATAAATTTGTAGATTTATAGATTTGAGATTATATATAAATTGTTTAAAATACGTTGAGATTTGTGTAGAAAATGTACATTTTTTGTTGAATATATTATTTTAGTATAAATTAGTTGTTGATGCTTGGTTAGTATTATTTGTCTCTTGGTTCGTATTATTAGTAGTGGATGCTAATATTTTAGTATAGATTTATAGATTTATATATTTGAAAATATATGTTTATTGTTGAAAATATATATTTATTGTTTAAAATATATATGTTATATGGCAGTGAAAATGGATAAATCTTGGATGAAATGCTCAAGAGGTTCAACGCAATTCATTGTAGGGGTAATGGATTTTTGCACGTTTATACGAGAGAATGGCAACAGTGCGACGGGATTGTATCCATGTCCTTGCAAGCAGTGTTATAACATGGGCACATGATTCAGCTTGGATGACATATACGCCGACTTGACAAGTAACGGTATAATGCCATTGTATACCTTATGGTACTTACACGGTGAAGCGCGAGAAAAACAACAGTACACTGCTTCTTCAAGTAACAGTGTCGATCATTGTAGTAACCCAACTGTGGCGTTCGTGCAAGATGCTTTTCCATTCCATGAATCGTACAATCCCCCTGGTGTTGACACTGCATTTCAGGCAGATCTAATTTCCCTTTTTTTGGCAATGTCTTTGGAAAATAATGCTTTCAACAGTATAGCTATCGATACTTTGCTGGTATTTTTCAATAATTTATTATTTTTGGTAATAGTAATGGCAGTAGTTGAAATTATCTATGATATATAATTTTTGATGTACTGTTAATTAACATCGATACGTAGAATACGGTGTAAAATAAAACTCAAACAACCAACTAAAGACCATATTTATTTATTTTCTTTTAAGCAAGTTAATTACAATTTTAATGTACAAAAAAATTTATTCTTTCGTGCTATCAGCATGGGCATACCCTAGTCTATATTATAAGGGAAATAAACATCACATCGCCGATTTATCAAATCAATGGCTCACATTTAATTAAAATAAATAAGGTAAATTTTGGGCTATCAAATGTGTTTTTAAAATACCAAATCAACAAAGTCTGATGGGGTTAAATACTAATTTTACCATTGGCCTACAAAGGTAATTCAACATTTTTTTACCTCCGGTAAAATCCCATTATTATCCCCGATAAAATCTCATTTTTACCTCCACTAAAATCCCACTCAACTCCACTAAAATCCCACTCAACTCCATTAACTTCCACTCAAATTTCACTTACATCCATTAACTTTCACTCAAATTCCACTTACATCCACTCACCTTTGTAAAATTACCTTTTTGCCCTTCATCTTCATTAAATTTACTTTTTTACTGATGGTGTCAAAATCTAGAAATAGATAATTAACCAATCAATAAGCGAATATCGGTGAATAAAAAATAAAGGCGGCGCAATGATGAACACATGACTTTTTTTTAAGGTAGGTTCCCCCGGTAGCGCTTATGCTATTCCAGTGGTACGTCCTCCTTTTGTGTGTGCTTGCTTTGTATTAGCTCAAAGGCGATCAATTTGGATGATAATACAAGCTACCAACTTCTCTCTCTATAATTTCCTTAATTCTATTTATAAGTATAGAATTAGGATTACAAATATTTCAACATAATAAATAATAAACTGTGTATGAGAGAGAGTGTATAAGGGTTGTTGGTAATTTTTGGAGTATGAAAATAGAGAGTATAAGACCCTTCTATTTTTTGGGGTATGAAAATAGAGAGTATATGACTCCTCTATTTCTTTTCGAATTGGCTTGTATTTGTATTGCCAATGGCTTTATATCTCTTGGAAGAGATATATGGATCTTAAGAGAGAAAGAAGATATGTTTTTGTTGTGTTTAGATTGTTTTTGGTGTGGTTTGAATGAATGAATGAAGGTGGTATTTATAGGTAAAATCTAGAATGATAAAAAAAAAAATTTGATGAAAATGAGGGGCAAAAAGGTAATTTTACAAAGGTGAGTGGATGTAAGTGGAATTTGAGTGGAAGTTAATGGAGGTGAGTGGAAATTAATGGAGGTGAGTGGAATTTGAGTGGAGTTGAGTGGGATTTTAGTGGAGGTAAAAATGAGATTTTACAGGGGGTAAAAATAGAATTTTACCGAAGGTAAAAAATGTTGAATTTCCTTTGTAGGCCAATAGTAAAATTAATATTTAACCCCATCATTTACCATTCTAGATTTTACGTATAAATACCCCCTTCATTCATTCATTCATTCATTCAAACCACACTAAAAAACATAATTCTTCTCATCCAAGATCCATCCATCTCATCCAAGAGATATAAAGCCATTGGCAAAATAAATATAAGTCAATCTAAGAAGAAATAGAAGGGTCTTATACCCTCTCTTTTCATACCCCCAAAAAATAGAAGAGTCATATACTCTCTATTTTCATACCCCGAAAAATACCAACAACCCTTATACACTCTCTCTCTCCCTCAGTTTATTATTTCATCTTCTTGAAATATTTGTAATCATAATTCTATACTTATAAATAGAATTAAGGAAATTATATATAGAGAGAGAGAGATTGGTAGCTTGTATCATCATCCAAATTGATTGCCTTTGAGCTAATACAAAGCAAGCACACACGAAAGGAGGACGTACTGCCGGACTAGCATAAGCGCTACCGAAGGAACCTACCTTAAAAAAAATCTCATGTGTTCATCACTGCGCCGCATTTATTTTTTATTCACCGATATTCGCTTATTGATTGGTTAATTATCTATTTCTAGATTTTGACACCATCAGTTGGCGCCGTCTGTGGGAACGATAAGCTCTCTAAAGCTCTCGTTCTTTAGAAATTATAAGTGAATTTTCGGTGCAAAACTTTAAATCCCGCGGGCTTATATAGCTCAATATTCTCGGGGGCATAACTTTGTACTCAGAACTCCAAATCATGCGATTCTGGAGTCCATTTTAAAGAAAATTTCAAGAGTTACAACTTTTCAGTTCAATCCATTTTCAAATTTGGCCATCTCGATATCCAAAACGGGGATACAAAGTTGCTGCAACAAGAAATACGAAAATCCTACAAGGCCTACACTAGCTCAATATTTACGGGCGCATAATTATTCAAAAATCCGGTTATCCAAGGGAATAAAACCCAAAAGAAGAGATACGTTATTTTTTAGTAACTCATATATGATTTTTCTCTATATATTAATATATCTAAAGTTGTATCATTTTCTTACGATTAATAATCTTTATTGTAGGTAAAATTGACGAGCTTCCGAAAAATTACAATTGAATGTAATTTTCATCAAGTTCGTCTAACAAACCACAAGAAAGAAATTAAAGAAATTTTCAGCGGATATTAAACTTCCACAAAGCTAAATGCGATTTTGAAACCCGTCAAACAACAGCTGGACCACCCCAGCTCAAAGAGATCTCGCTGAAAATTGGCCGACAACAAAGGCAAGCCTCAAAAAAGAAAAGGGGATAAAAAAAGAAGAAGAAAGAAATAAAGAAATTCGAGAATTTGATGACAGTTGGAAAAGGCCCGAATATAATCAAACTATTTATGACCAAAAGTATAGCGAGCTTTACATATTAATGTTTCAAGCTCTACGACTTGCATCCAATGTCTAACGAGTTCTACACATTGATATTTCGAGCTCAACGACTAGCATCCGAGATCTAGCTTCCTTGGATTACAATTCGAGATCAATGTCTAGCCAGCCTTACACAATGATGTTCTGAAGCTCTAAAAGCTCTACACATTAATGTTTTGAGCTCAATGACTAGCATCCGAGATCTAACGTCCTTGAACTAAGATTCGAGATCAACGTCTAGCCAGCCTTACACAATGATGTTCTGAAACTCTAAAGACTATTGATCAAAGTCTAGCTAGCTTTACACGTTAATGTTCTGAGCTCCACAAACTTATGGTCAACGAAACTTTACACGTCGATTACTCGAGTTCTCTCCATGATTATCTTCATTGACAAGTACCCGCTCTCACACCTTAGCTTTGAGACGGACCACTTGACCGACAAAAACATTTATCCTTTACATTCAGCTTTCGGCATAAAAATAAAGGATAGGGGGCAATTGATGGGGTTAAATACTAATTTTACCATTGGCCTACAAAAGTAATTCAACATTTTTTTTACCACCGGTAAAATCCCATTTTTACTCCCGGTAAAATATCATTTTTACCTCCATTAAAATTCCACTTAACTCCACTAAAATTTCACTCATCTCCATTAAGTTCCACTCAAATTTCACTTACATCCATTAACTTCCACTCAAATTCCACTTACATCCACTCACCTTTGTAAAATTACCTTTTTTGCCCCTCATCTTCATCAAATTTACTTTTTTACCATTCTAGATTTTACCTATAAATACCCCCTTCATTCATTCATTCAAACCACACCAAAAAACATAATTCTTCTCATCCAACACCATCATTCTCATCCAAGATCCATCCATCTCATCCAAAAGATATAAAGCCATTGGCAAAATAAATATAAGCCAATCTAAGAAGAAATAGAAGTGTCTTATACCCTTTTTTTTCATACCCCCAAAAAATAGAAGGGTCATATACTCTCTATTTTCATACCCCGAAAAATACCAACAACCCTTATACACTCTCTCTCTTACACAGTTTATTATTTATTCTGTTGAAATATTTGTAATCCTAATTCTATACTTATAAATAGAATTAAGGAAATTATAGAGAGAGAAGTTGGTAGCTTGTATTATCATCCAAATTGATCGCCTTTGAGTTAATACAAAGCAAGCACACACGAAAGGAGGACGTACCACTGGAATAGCATAAGCGCTACCGGGGGAACCTACCTTAAAAAAAAGTCACGTGTTCATTATTGCGCCGCATTTATTTTTTATTCACCGATATTCGCTTATTGATTAATTAATTATCTATTTCTAGATTTTGACACCATCAAAGTCAACACATTTTTCTCTCTTATTCCATCAATCTACTATCTTCTCTCTCACTTTTTCTCTCATTAACTTTATTTTAAAATTTAAATACATGAATTTTAAATACCAAAATAAAAAATTATTAAAATTGGCATATACTTATCAATAATTATAAAGTTATGTGCAAAAGAAAAAAAAATTAAAAGCTATTGCTTAATTTTTTTCCTTTTACAAATAACTTTATAATCATAATGGATCTCATTGTATAAGTATCGATGAGTAGATTTAATATTTTAATAATTAAAAAGAAGTTAGTAAGAGAGAAGATAGTAGAAAACTGTATACCAATGTTACTATAAATGGTACTATTTATTTACAATTAAATTTTAAAAATATATAATGCCATTGTAATAATAATGGGGTACATTAATTCTTTCAAATATTTATTTTTGTATATATTGGTGAATAATTTAAGATGACAAAATGGCTCAACCCAACCTTAATGAGCGTGAAAACCCCAATCCACGTACTGGTTTTTTATAAAACAACCATTTTACATTAAATCTTGAGTCATCATGCATATAGGATATTGTTAGGAAATATTCTGACTTTGAATCCGTCGGGAGTCTGATACGCCCAACATTGCCACTTCGTTTATTAGGACGGAGATCGACTTGCCTAGTCAGGTCGCGGGGTGCGGGGCAACGCCCCGTTGTAAAATTTGAGTTTTTTAGGTGTTTCGGGACATTTTTGAAAATGTCAGCCGCACGCCCCTAACCGCACAATTATCTACCAACCGTACGGCTTGACCCTAGCCGTAGATCCCAGCTGCAGCCTCCAACTGCATGCACTAACTACAGGCCTTGACCGCACCCTCTAACTGCACGCCCCAGTTGCACGCCTCCTAGTCGTGCGGCTACCCCCCTGCGGCTGGCCTCTTTTTAAAGCATTTTTGCGGAAATTTATCTATAAATAGGACCCTTAAGGGTCTCATTTGGGCATCAACATTCAATAGAGTTTTTAGAAAGGAGAAACTCTGTCGAGATCATTAGAGAATCTTTTAGAGAAAGAAAATTCTTAAGGAAAGTTAAAGAGAGCGAGAGAGAGAAAGCTAGAAAGAGAGTTTTTAGAGAGAAAATCCTAAAAAGAGAAAGTTCTAAAAAGAGAAAGGAGTAAGCAAACAGTCTTCGTTCTTCTTAAAGTACTTCGGGTACGTCTTTCTATAATCCTCCTAAATTTTAATACTGCATTTAAATACAAATTTTAACACAGAAAGTTATATAGCTTGTAAAGAAGTTCACTATTTTCAAAATTAGTCTTTTATAAGTTTTACAAGAAAATTAAAATACATTTTGACACATTTTCAAAACAAAACAAAATAACAAAAAAAAACAGTTTCCAAACAAGTGAAACTACGAGATTTTGATTTTATTCTTCGAGTGAATATGTAGGTGCTCGCAAAGCTCGAGTCTGATTTAAAAATACTATTTTAAACTAAATTTATCCAGAAAGGACTAAGTGAAAATAATTCAAATTACTTACAAGATATCTAAAAACAGAATTAAATACATGATCCATTAAGAGACCGAAAGGGCAAATTAGGTGCCTAACACCTTCCTAATTCGTAACGTAGTTGCCAAACCTTAACAAAATAAATTATCAATGAATCTCTAGTTTTAAACGTATGAAAGATAATTCGTTTTCGAATTGTCCTTCATATAATTTTTTGTTTGTTTTCTTATAAAACAAACTAGCAACTCTACAAGACAAGTTTTCCTGTAAGAAAAAAAAAATGAGGGGATTTTGGGGGGTCATGGAACCGAATTCTCACAACGAGGTGGCGAAATAGGTCGAATTTAAGCATATTATAAACAGGAACATATTCGAGTTTTTCAATAAAAAATCACAGCAATTTGATTAGGTTGAATATATATTTTGGTGTACTGAGTTCGGATTTAATAAACCCTCCATCCCTCCCCGCTTGACAATTAGATCAATTGCCATCTCTATTTATGATAACTAATTAATGTAAGTTTAAAAAAAGTTCTGCCTATTATAATGTGAGTTATTGCGTATATAGTTTTTGTTGACCTTAAAGTCAATTAATCTTATTTTGATAATTACAATAAGTTAATATAGTGTTATTTAACTCGGTTGTTCTAATGATGATAGCCATTAGCCGATATCTTTTCCAACCAAGTGTGACGTCAAACCGATATAGTCAAACTCTCACACAAAGCTCCACAAATGCTTTCACTCACAAGAAATGAACTCAAGTAATATACATGTGCTATACAAAGCCAAGAAAATATCTAGATCATCAAGCAAGTGAAGATATTCACAAGAATGATCTCCACATGTTCTATAAGTTATCAAAACCAAGAAAGGATCAAGAACATCAAACAAGTAAAGATACGCACAAGAAAATCAAGCATCACGAAGACTCGAATTATCATTAAATGGAGTGAGTGCTTAGATTTTATGTAAAGATACTTTATTGATCAAATTCCTATAGCTCAAACATATTCATGCATCTTTTAAAGATTGATTCAAACTAGCTTGAAATTGAATTTATTTGAAAAACATCATTTTACAAAAATCGAGTTTCAAAATAAATTCATATTAATCTTAAATGATCATATTTTAAGTTATAATAAAAATAGGTATCTTAGAAACATATATTTGAGGTTTAAAAATCATTATAATTTTATTTGGAACTAAAATTGCTAAAATATTTTTATTTTACATATAAAATTCGCTCAATTTTTGCCCAGTTTTGATCTAACGGTGAAATGGAGGCCTTCCCGAACTCCGATCATTTTAAAATTTTTACAGTAGTTAGACAACATCTTCTAGAAATTTTGAATAAAATTTGAGCATGATCCACCGGTTAAATTGAGAGAAATTAACAAAACAAATTTGATTTTTTTTGTCAAAACTAGCTGTTGGAAAGTTTGAAAATGTATACCTTGAAGCCAAAACCTCTCTTAATCATCCCCAACGGCCATATGATTTTGTAAGCTATAAATATGATATCTTAGACATGTTTTAACACACTTGAATCATTCTACAAACTTATTTTACATATATACAAAGTTATTCAAGTATTATTGATCATATTCTTCATTTTTGAGCTATATATTTTGATCAATTTTGATATCTCTTAGTGTGAGCTTCATTTGTATTTTGTTATACACAAGAGAGATATTGTACATTGGAGTTAGTCACCAAAATTTGTTCAAATCATTTTTGTGAGAGGTGTATCTCATAGAATTAGCAAGAGGGATTTCTTGTGAAAGTATTGAAGGTGTTTTCAATACTTATAAGAGTGTGTGAGAAGAATACACTTGTAGTGGTTTGGTCTTCACCCGGAAGGAGATCGGTTATAGTGAAAATTCTCGGGGAACTAACCGAGCGCGGAGTAGGGGGAACAAGCCGAACCGTGTGGACAAAAAATCTTCGACTTTGATTGGTTCTATCTTTCTATCCCTTACTCTATTATATTGTGATATTATTTATTGTGTTTGGTATTTACTTGATTGTTGATTGCTTGATAAATATAGACACAATATTTTTAAATTAATTTTAAAAATCCTATTTTGCTTTAAAATCCCTATTCACCCCCCTCTATGGTATTTTTCGACCTATAATTTTCTTAATCAATATTTTAGATTGGACGCTATTTAAATATTGAGTATTTTTTTCAATTTCACTATTTTTTATTTATTAATATGTTTTATATTATCATGCTGCTCGACACCAGCAATATCTAATTTGAAATAAATGGACAAAATTTTGCCATTTTACTATTCTACTTAATTGATAGACTAAACTGTGTCATTTTCTTTAACAAAGCATAAAACCGCGCCGTTAATATTTTACTTTTCTCCTCCTCATATTCTCTCTCTCTCTCTTTCTCTCACTTTAATGATTAATATCATCACTGCTATTTTCTTTCTTGAAACATTACTAATTGTGTCAATCCGGAATGAACCAGAAATTCGACGTTTCACCGATAACAGCATCATCACCAGAATCCCTATAGCCTCTCCAAGGTCATTAATTTGGATTTAAACCTAATAAATTTGCATTTTTGAGTTCCTAACCTTTACAGTCTTCTGTCAATGGAGTTTTCAAAGATGATTTAGGAATTAAAGAAGGAAATGAAGAATTAAATGGATTTTGGAATGGCACATGAATAATTCCAATAAACAAATTCTTCACTGTTTTCCTCTTGAATTTGGTTGTCGTGCTTATTCATTTTGAAGAAAGAATAAAGGCTATGCGTTGTGATCCACAGGTGTTGTGGTGAACCAAATTGATTTGATCCATAAAAAATTGAACCAAAAAAAAATAAAAAATGAAACAAAGAATTTGAACCGAAACTAATGTGTTTGGTTTGGGTTTCGAGAGTGATTTTGTAAAACTGAACTACATCGAATTAAATCGAATCATTAAAATTGTGATTTAAAATAATATTATTTTACTATTTAAAATTTAATATTCTTAAAATTTAAAAAGTTTAATGAAAAATGACTCTTTAAATTATCATAAATATTAAAATTATATTATAATTATAAAAATTAATATTTTTTTTATTTAGAATAAATATTTTTCTAATAAGAACAAGTGTTGTCTTACTATTTCTTTAATTTAAAAAATATATATAAAACCTAAAGTAAATTGAACTGAAATAAAATTAAAAAAATTTATTCAAATTTAAAAATCAAAATCAAACTTTTAAATTAAATTTAAATTTCTTAATTTTTATCTCGATAGAAACACCTACTAAGATCAATAACAGTGACAATAGAGAGCTAAATGACCGAAAGGAGAGAGAATCCATCTGAGAGCAAGCCAGAGATAAAGGACCAAAAAGAGAGAGGGGTAGGAGGAGAAAAACTTTACAACGTTTATCATGTGTGGCAGAAAACGACAGAGTTTAGTTATCATTTTAATTAAATAGTGACGTGGCGAGATTTATTCCATTCATTTCAAATACTGGAAGTGGGTTTATCCTTTAGAAAAAGATGAAAGAAATCCACGCAAAAGATAAATTAAGGTATGTTTTTTATTTCATATTTATTTTATTAGTAAATATTTATTATTTTTTATAATTTTTCATAATTTTTTTTTATTTTTCAATCATTAATGAAATTTTTTTTATAGAAAAAGCAATAAAATAAAAAAATATCTCATCACATCTTTTAATTTATTTTTAAACTTCTTACAAAAAATAACTGTTTTTATTTTTATTTTTTATATTACTATCAAACGGACCCGTAATTTGTTAACAACATTTGCTAGTTCTGTAATTTTGCAACAACGACAGCCACTTTTGATAATTATAAACAATCCACCGTAAGACTATTTTTAATAGAATAATTAAAATTGTATAGTTAAAATAATTTTTAATTATTTATTTAATAAATTATTAAAGTTAATAATGCGACTTTTTCAATGACTATTTTTTTTCATTCGAGTTTTGTTTATAAAAAGAAAAGAAAAAATGATTTAAATTTTTAAAAAGTTCTTTTAACTAATAAAATTAGTGAATCTCACGTTTTAATTATTGAAGAAAGTTATTAAGTTTGATTATAAAGTGGGTAAATTTAATTATTGATTAAAATGTTGTTAAAATTTGATTATATCATTGAGGTAGTATTTTTAAGTAATGATGGGGTAAATATTAATTTACCATTGGCCTACAAAAGTAAAAAATAATTTTACCATTGGCCTACAAAAATAATTACCCCACTCCATTTTTATTCTCCACTTTTCTTTAAATAAATATCCCACTCCATTCAATAATTATCCCACTCCATTTTATTCCACACTTTCCTTTAGATAATTATTTAATTTCCTTTAAATAATTATCTCACCTAACTATATTCCACACTTTCCTTTAGATAATTATTTTTTCCTTTAAATAATTATCTCACCTAACTATATTCCACACTTTCCTTTAGATAATTATTTAATTTCCTTTAAATAATTATCTCACCTAACTATATTCCACACTTTCCTTTAGATAATTATTTAATTTCCTTTAAATAATTATCTCACCTAACTATATTCCACACTTTTCTTTAGATAATTATTTAATTTCTTTTAAATAATTATCTCACCTAACTCCATTTACCTATAAATACCTCCCACCATTCATTCATTCAACACAACAAACACACAACAAAAACATACAATTCTCCTCACCAAAAATATATACTTTCTCTCCTATATATTTTGTTAAAAAATAGAAGGGTCATATACTCTCTATTTTCATACCCCAAAAAATAGAAGGGTCTTATACTCTCTATTTCCATACTCCAAAAAATACCAAAAATTCTTATACACTCTCTCTCCTACACAATTTATTATTTATTCTGTTGAAATATTTGTAATCCTAATTCTATACTTATAAATAGAATTAAGAAAATTATAGAGAGAGAAGTTGGTAGCTTGTATTATCTTCTAAATTGATCGCCTTTGAGCTAATAAAAAACAAGCACACACAAAAGGAGGACGTACCACTGGAATAGCATAAGCGCTACCGGGGGAACCTACCTTAAAAAAAAAAGTCATGTGTTCATCATTGCGTCGCATTTATTTTTTATTCACCGATATTCGCTTATTGATTGGTTAATTATCTATCTCTAGATTTTGACACCATCAGTTGGCGCCGTCTGTGAGAACGACAAGCTCTCTAAAGCTCTCGTTCTTTAGAAATTACAAGTGAATTTTCGGTGAAAAGCTCGAAATCCCGCGGGTCTACGTAGCTCAATATTCTCGGGGTTCAAAACTTCGATTCAAACTGTCTGGAACAAAATTCCGCGGGTCTATGGTGATTCAATATTATCAGGTGCATAACTTTACGCTCAAAACTCCAAATAATGCGATTTTGGAGTCCATTTTGAAGAAAATTTCAAGATCTACAACTTTCCAGTTCAATCCGTTTTCAAATTTGACCATCTCGGGGTCCAAAATCGGGATACAAAGGTGCTGCGATAAAAAATGCAAAAATCCGACAGGCTTATGCTAGCTCAATATTTACGGGCGCATAATCATTCAAAAAATCCGGTTACCCAAGGAGATAAAATCCAAAAAAGAGATAAGTTATTTTTTGATAACTCATATATGATTTTTTATCTTTGTTTTAATATATCTAAAGTCGTATCATTTTCTTACGATCAATAATTTTTATTGTAGAAAAAATTTATGAGCTTCCAAAAGATTACTTCCTGAATGTAATTCTTATCAAGTTCATCCGACAAATCACAAGAAATAAATTGAAGAAATTTTCAGCGGATATCAAACATCCACAAAGCCGAATGCAATTTTGAAGTTTATCAGACAACAACAGGACCACCTCAACCCAAAGAGACCTGGCTGAGAATGATCATCTACTGCTGCACCACTGGTTAGAGACCAAGATTTTAAGAAACCCTGGTAATAAATGAGAAAATTGTCAAAATTTGCAAAAGTTAGAAGGGAGCAAGACTCTACTCAAAACTTAGCAATTTGCCTAAGTTAGAAGGGAGCAAGACTCTACTCAAAACTTAGCAATTTGCCTAAAGTTAGAAGGGAGCAAGACTCTACTCAAAACTTAGCAAAAAGAACAAATTTTCCATTTAAGAAGCCAAGGATTTCGAAAAAATTGCTATCAACATATAAGGGCCATGCTTTAAACAATCACAAGTGGAGCATCTCTGGAATACTTTTACAAAATCCTCACTAGAGATACACATTATCTAGTCATTCAGAAAAGGCTGAAAAATCTGAAAATCATCAGCATCAAAATTCAAAACAGTACTTAAATCAGAAGGAGAAGAATCAAAAAAATCATGGCGAATATTCCCTGAAGCTATCCAGTCAGGGCCCGTTGTTTCAGCAAAATCTGCAACAAAATCATCTAGTGCAGATTGCGATAAAAAATTGTTCGAAGCACCCTGGTAAACGGCATCCAAGGCAGCCTGATCATAGGACCAATCCATTTCAGTCAGAGGAGCCCCATTTTCTACAAGATTTGTGGAAGTCGAAAGAATATTCTGTACACCCTCTTCCGACATAAGGAGCCTTAAAAAATCTCCTGCAATAAGTTCTGAAAGATTCACGGCAGTCGGAATAACATTTGGCACGTTATTTTCTACCGACGAAAAGAACCTCGAAGAACCTCCAGGAGGAGCAAATGAGCACAACGGGTTAAGACAAGAAGACCCCCTCCTAATCGAGCCTCTAATGCCGTCACCCGTGCTTGTAACTCTTCCACCTTCTGTTCAAAAGAAGCAAGGAGAGCAGTACAGCCTCTAACGGGATTCTCAATCCTCGCCGTGGCTTCAAGAAGATACGAACTAATAGCCTCAAAAAGTCGATCTTCGGGGACACGTTGCAAAAAAGATGCAACATTCCTCACCCCGAAAACAGAGAAGATTGTGTGATAGTCCTCACGATCAATCACATATGGAAAAATTCTAGCATAATCACAAGATAGAGGACACCTCTTGTGGCTATGAGCACAAGCCACACATGGACGACCTGAAAAATATGGAGTGTTTGACATTATTGTTGTTTACTTTTGTAAGAAAAACTTATTACAAAAGAGAAAAATGTCGTTGGAGGAAAGGGATGGTGATGGAGGAAAGGGATGGTGATGGAAGAAAGGGGTTGGGTCTCGAGGGAGAGGAAGACGAAGAAGGAGAATGAGAGGAATACGAAGAAGGAGAGTGAGAGGGAGAGGGAGATGAAAAGGGGGAAGAAGATGAAGAGGAAGAAGGGAGAAGGGGAATAAGAGAGAGATAGAGGAGCCTCCGACAGAAAAAGAAAAAGGTTCCGAGCTCTACGACTTGCATCTAATGTCTAACGAGTTCTACACATTGATGTTTCGAGCTCAACGACTAGCATCCGAGATCTAGCATCATTGGACTACGACTCGAGATCAACGTCTAGCCAACCTTACACAATGATGTTCTGAAGCTCTAAAAGCTCTACACATTGATGTTTTGAGCTCAACGACTAGCATCCGAGATTTAACGTCCTTGAACTAAGACTCGAGATCAACGTCTAGCCAGCCTTACACAATGATGTTCTGAAACTCTAAGACTAATGATCAAAGTCTAGCTAGCTTTACACATTAATGTTCCAAGCTCCACAAACTTACGGTCAAGGATTCAGGCCTAAAGACATCTCAAGCATCAGAGCTCAGAGCTACTACTAGCTCCCGGATTGAAGGATATCCTCACCAATCAGCTCATCCGAGCTAAATGATAAGGATAGGGGGCAATTGATGGGGTAAATATTAATTTACCATTGGCCTACAAAAGTAAAAAATAATTTTACCATTGGCCGACAAAAATAATTACCCCACTCCATTTTTATTCTCCACTTTTCTTTAAATAAATATCCCACTCCATTCAATAATTATCCCACTCCATTTTATTCCACACTTTCCTTTAGATAATTATTTAATTTCCTTTAAATAATTATCTCACCTAACTATATTCCACACTTTCCTTTAGATAATTATTTTTTCCTTTAAATAATTATCTCACCTAACTCCATTTACCTATAAATACCTCCCACCATTCATTCATTCAACACAACAAACACACAACAAAAACATACAATTCTCCTCACCAAAAATATATACTTTCTCTCCTATATATTTTGTTAAAAAATAGAAGGGTCATATACTCTCTATTTTCATACCCCAAAAAATAGAAGGGTCTTATACTCTCTATTTCCATACTCCAAAAAATACCAAAAACCCTTATACACTCTCTCTCCTACACAATTTATTATTTATTCTGTTGAAATATTTGTAATCCTAATTCTATACTTATAAATAGAATTAAGGAAATTATAGAGAGAGAAGTTGGTAACTTGTATTATCTTCTAAATTGATCGCCTTTGAGCTAATAAAAAACAAGCACACACAAAAGGAGGACGTACCACTGGAATAGCATAAGCGCTACCGGGGGAACCTACCTTAAAAAAAAAAGTCATGTGTTCATCATTGCGCCGCATTTATTTTTTATTCACCGATATTCGCTTATTGATTGGTTAATTATCTATCTCTAGATTTTGACACCATCAAGTAATATTATTAAATTTAATTATAATTATTATTTTGAATATACCATTAGAAATATTTTTAATTTAGTAAATATCCCATTTCCTTATGCTATTTTGATAATTTTCTCAATACTTACATAAGTGGAGTGTTGTCCCCATGTTCTTTTTCTTTTTTGAAATTAGCTAGCATTACTTTTTGGAAAGTAGATGCCATTCTATCAAAAGAAAAAAGGGAAGGGGAAAGTAAGGCCACATTATTCGTATCTTTTTGCTGTTGTGGTCTAGAAAGTGTAGTCGCCGTGCTCCTTTTCTTTTTCGAAATTAGCTAGCATTACTTTTTGGAAAGTAGAGGGCTTTTTTTTTTTTTTTTTTTTTTTTTAAAGGGAAAGTAAGGCCACATTATTGTTTTATCATTCTTTCATGTGCATTATAATTTATAAGAGTAATATTAAACGCATAAAAAAACAAAAATTCTTCTTCTTAGATTATGCTCTCTATTTTAAATTAATACTCGCATCGTTTTGAAACACCAAATTGAAATAAATTGCATTTTTAACTATTAATTAAATTAAAATTAATATTTTATAAAAATTATTAAAATAAAATTAAAACTATTAATTTTAGATGGATTAAATGATTTTAATCTTATCTATGTTTTGAATTTTAATCCACGTTATGTTATGATTAGGAAAAAGAATATAGTCAAGAAGTGGCCCCATCAACTTTTTCTTTTTTGTAAGCTAGCCATTTGGATTTCACTATTGTTCTTTTCGATAGCTAGCAGTGGCCTTATCTCGATCCGATGCTTAGTTTGATTTGCATAATTTAATTCTGTGCACTGTTGTAAAATTTGGCTTAGTTTGATTCAAGTAAGTACTTTTAATTTATTTTATTCTTTAGCTATTAATTTAAGAGACAGAAGTAATTTGATGCTTTCATTTTGCCTGCGATTTATGCATATATGTAATTATGTGTGAAAATGTACGTTTGTGTTTATTGTCTTGTTGATCAATATTTTTGGACGATACAGAGAACTTTTGATCGAAAAGCAATTTCATCTTCAGTTTCGGCACTAGGATCTTGTTGCGAGTTGTGTAAGTAGTTATTTTATTTTTTTTCGATTTTGTTGTTACCAGAGCATTTCTTATATATATATATATATAATTAAAAAAGGAAGATTTCGGTCTCTTCCTTGTTACTATAATAATGAGGAAAATTCCCCCCACCCTGCTCATTAATTTAAGAGGTGACAGAAACAATTAGATGCTTTGATTTTGTCTCTAATTCATGGATACACCTATCTTTCTGTGTATGTGGGTCTGCTAATCCATTTTTTCCTCTTGAAATTGGTCATCGTGCTCATTCATTTTGAAGAAATAATAAAGGCAATTGGGGGTGGGTTTGAGATCAATGGCAGTGACAATAGAGAGAGAAACCATCGGAGAAAATTATTTAATTTTTTTTAGGGAATCTCGAGCATTGGAAATTTTATAGCATTGGAGCGTTATTTTATAAATATTAAAAAAGTAAGTGAATTAGAAAACCCAAGCTTAATAACAGTGTCCGGCCAACTTTATGGGTTCAACTTGGAGAGATTCCGGTCAACCTTAAAACTAAATTTAGCTTAATAATCGTTGAGCCAAGTCGGATGGTTATTGAGAACAAATGTCTCATGTTTCTGTTTTTTCAGTTTTCTTTTGCCCCTTATTGTTAGCATATATACTAAATTGACCCCTTTACTGTTAGCACATTACTAATTTAAGCTTGCTGTGCCGGGGCAGAGTTTGCACACTTACAAAACCGGACCTAAGAGATTGCATCGAAATTATTAATAGAAGGTCAGTCAAAACCAGTGTTTTAAAAGACTTTTGCCTTTACGCATAGATACTCGTCTCGGTGCTCTTTTTATGAAAAACGCACTAAAACTTATTAATAAGTCTGTGATGCACAAAGGCTTGCGCCTCTTTACGCTTTACTACGCCTTTTTGTATGTCGCATATGCTTTTTGCGTATTTTACGCCCTTTGAACGCTTTTTGCATTTTTTCTCTTTACTGCAACTTTTACATGTATATATAGTTTTTTGTCTGTAAATTCATATTGGTTGCTGCTATATAGATATAAATTGATAATTATAGTCATTCCTGCTATACGTTTGAAACTTCAACTTAAAATGTCAACTTTTTGCTGTTATATGCATTCTTATTGCCATTAGAAAATATAAGCAAGAAAGATAAGATAAAGTTCTGAATGTATATATATCTTTTTACTTATTTGAATTTTATTTGTTACTTCAAACGGTAATTATGTGTTTATTATTTCTTTCTTTTTAGTGTTAGACGTCTCCTTTAATTATTTCTTATTTTTTTGATTTAAATATATAATGCACGAAAGGTTTGTGCATTAGCGCCTTGAGGCTTACGCCTCACCTTTCAACAAGAAAATGTCTCGACCTACGCCCTCGCCTTTTAAAACGTTGGTTAAAACACACCCACCCTTACTCTACAGCCTTATTCCCTAGCATCCTTTATGATCATATGTCCATTTTATGGGCTCATCATTAAGTTTTCAAGAATGAGATTTTAATCGATACCTATTGCTTCTTTTTAACATGACATATATTGTTGACTCACAAATTTAAAAATTTTGGGTGAAATAGTTTTTAACACATGGACGAGGTAAAGGTAGTGGCCTGGGTCACCAAATAAGCAACCTGCGTCCTTGTACAGATTAAGAACCCTGGAGCTATGGGCTGGGATTTTGATAAGCTCCCTTTCGTTGCTGCATTATATTTGAGGCAGTAAAATTGTTACAAAATCTCAAAATAAAGTTGTCATTCAGTGGAACACTGTTTGACTTTTAGGGAATATAGTTTTTGGAAGAATGAGCTTTCAGAAGCGGTGATGCTTGCTCAACTAGATACAATTGAGCTTAATTAGGCGTCTACCTGAGTTGATCAAGATGTTTGTGGAATAATAATTAAGGTCCCCAAAGGACTCCAACTATTCCAAAAACTCTTAGAATTGGAAGTCAATTACTGTCACGGATTGAGGTTCCTATTCTCTTCTAGCTTCAGTGGCCAGAACGCTTTACGGATTGAGGTTCCTATTCTCTTCTAGCTTCAGTGGCCAGAACGCTTATCAATCTACGAGTAATAAGACTTCAGAACTGTAACATAATGGAAGTAGTCATTCAAAAAAGAAGCTCGACTCTTCTGAGATTGAGAATATGGATAGAATTGTGTTCCTTCAATTACACTCGCTATATCTTTACAAACTAGAAAAACTAACAGTGTTCTGCCATGGAAACCATGATATTGAATTCCCATCACTGGATAAATTAATGGATATTCCCTTCGTCCCAAATTAACCGTCATCGATATTCCTTCGAAATGGTTTTTCGATTTGATAAAAAAATACCAAACTGTTTTAGATTTTACCGAAAATGCTAATATCTAAAACACTGAAATGCCAAAATTGATAAACAAGAAGTGTGTAAGTAAAAATCTAACCATAAATATAAACAATACCAGAATTTGTATATATGCAATACTAACAGATATATAGATTGTACTTTGTAAAAATGAGAGGATTCGGTTCAATTACCAAGACGGCAATAGCTGTTCTTGAATTCTCAAGCATTGAATATTGCTCATGATATATGATTCTCCAACTTCCAATTAACCTCTCTTCACTCAAATTAGTCTTTGCAAGTCTCAAGTCTTTTGCTACTCAACGGGTAAAGGCTTTTCGAATGTGCCCCATTGCCGATACAAACTATAGGTGTTCGTCGCATATTGGTTGGGTTTTGTAAACTGACTAGATATTGTCAGTGCCGAAAATAAAATTGATCAAATTTATTGAGAGGGTAAAATTATGTAAATTAAGAGGAGTAAAAATAAAGTATTTTTATGTAAAAGGTAAAATTTGTTTCAATTACAGTGATTAAATATTTATCCTCAAAAATATTGAGATTTTAGATTTTCAAATTAAAAGGACTTAATGCTAAAATTAGATTTCACGTAATTTTTAAAGGAAATAATTTGTTATTACAAGTTTCACATTTAATCCCCAATTGGATGGGAAAAAACTATTTTGTGTTTATAGTCCATATTTTTGTTTATAAGAAAAATATTATTATTCACGGATTTAGTTCCTATGTTTTATATTGTAGATGTGCGTAAACATGCAGTCATTTTCCCACATTATTTTGCTGACATTTAAAAAATTCGGTTAACAGAAGATTTATTCTTTGCGACAAATTTACGAGGTCTAATGAGACTTGGCTAAACAATCTCATTTCTTGTTCAGATATAAGTTGTTCAGATACATTCGTTAAAGATTTATTAGTGCAGTATTGCCAATTTTACTTGTGATTTATAAAAAGATTTATTACTGCAGTATTGTCAAATTTAAAGTTCCATGCCTTTTTATAAACTATTTAAGTTCGTGGTATGTGTGTTATTTACATGGTGTTTTAGGTCATCGTAGTATGTAAAGTACATTTTACACATTTAATTAATTTATAATTCAATTGTTCTTTTACAAATACAAACATATTGAATTATGTAATTTATATTTTAAAATTGGGTAATATTAGCCCGTTTGGTTGTCCTCCAATTTACGAATTAGACAATTAAACATTATTTAATTTGAGTGTTTGATTGCAAAAATGAACTAGCATATAAAGTCATAAACTTAAGTTAATATTTAAGATATTAAATAAAAAAAGTACAGATATAGTTGAAATTACATTAGCTATAACTATCAAACAAGTTCATGCAGAAAAAAAAGCACACTACAAATTTTTTTATTGAAATGAAAAAAATTACAATTTGTTAATTTACAATGAAATAATTATAAATGGGATAATTTACGCAACCAAACGAGTTCAAAATGTAGTCATATGCAAATGTTATGAGCAAACACCTGGAACAACGATTATACTCTAATTTGTATTATAGATGTGTTATAGGTAGTGAATGTTGTTAGAATATTTTCCAACCTGTATTATTCCTTTTCACATTGTATTATTCCTCTTGTAGTTGTGTTATTCCCTTTGTCCCCCTTAGATCTAGCTTTCTTCCTTCTTATTCTTGTATATATGAGTGATATATTCTTGTAAGCAAATACACAAATACAATACAAATCCTTTTCTCTCTCTAAAATCTATATGGTATCAGAGCAAAGTTGAAAATCCTCTACTCTCTCAGATCTACCTCCACGCCGCCGCCTCCTTCCAAATCCATTTTCAAAGCTCAGATCTACAAACTTTCAGATCCACCAACAGAAACTTCAAAGCTCCATTCAAAGGGGAAGAAATCTCCCCACTTCTATTGTCTCAAGTCCACCATTCCCGTTCAAATCTTCAAATCATTCAAGCATAAACCCACTCACAACAAATCAGATCTGTAAATCAGATCTACGAAACTCAACAAACTAGTAACGCATCTTTGAACACCAGATCCGCGATTCTCACAAAGCTACTTCATCTTTCAGAGTGCCGAAAATACACCATTGAAATCAACTGCTTCGATTTAGTTCAGATCGCATCCAAAACCGTCAAAACAGAACTCCATCCTCATCGTCTGAAGAAAACGATCACACTCGAAAAAAAAATCACCTCAAAAAACCATCCCACGCGCTCTCACGCGCGGCCTGTGTTGGAGACGCTCCGTTCACGCCGATCCACGCGCCGTCTGCTTCTCACGCGCTTCCACGCGCTTGAACGCGCTTGCACGCGCTGTCTGACGTCAGCTGACGCCGTCAACGCCGTTAACGAACGCCGCCAACGCCGTTAACTGACGCCGTTAACGTCCGTCAGCCGCCCTTAACGGTGCCGTCAGTCGCCGTTAGTCAACGGTCAGCCGCCGTTAGTCAACGGTCAACGGTCCAAAAAAAAAAAAAAAAAAAAAAAACAGAATCATTTTTATTGACCCGGTTTATTTTCAGAAGCAATTTTTGACCGGTTTTTCAGTTTTTTGACCGGTTTTTTCTACAAAGTTAGACCGGTTCTTAGGGTTTTTGGTCGTCCTGATCTCAAATCCGGCCTCCGTTTTTTCGGATCTAGCTTCTATTTCTCAGTACTAGTTATATCACTACACCATGGCTACCGATCCACCTACAATTACTTCATCATCAAGCAACAACTCATCCCCAATCATTGTGCAAGCTGAAAGCTCTTCGTTTAATATCGGGGTTACGTTGGATGAAACTAATTATGATCTGTGGTCTTAACTTATGGAGATGCATATTGCGGAGAAACAAAAATTCTCGTTTATTAGTGGTACGACGCCAATTCCGAAAGTTGGTACCATTGAACACGAAGCATGGAGTTCAGACAATCAAAGGGTAAAAAGATGGCTTCTAATGTCTATGAAACCGGATATCATGAAGCGGTACATCCGAGTTCCTACAGCTCGAGAAATTTGGAAGTCTCTTTCTAAAGCATTCTATGATGGGGCTGATGAACTACAGGTCTTTACGTTGAATCAGAAGGCTTTTTCAGCCAAGCAAAGTGGTCGATCTCTCTCCGAATATTACGGAGAACTTACTGAAATCTTCAGCGAATTGGATCATCGCGATAAAGTGGTTATGGAAAATTCGAATGACCTTGAATCATACAGAAAGTCAATCCAGCGCCTACGGGTTCACATTTTTTTGGCTGGATTAGATAATGAAAATGAACAAATTCGGGGTGAAATCTTGCGAAAGGATCCGGTTCCGGAATTGGAAGAAACATATTCACTCGTTCGTCGAGAGGATATTCGGCGACGAACTATGAACAGTGACATTTCTCATATCGATGCCACTGCTATAGTGGCTCGTACCCGTGATCAGACTCGAAAAAACTCAAATTGGCAATCTCAAGCAACTTCATCAAGAGACCGAGGAGGCAGATCTCAATATCCCCCCTGTTCGGTGTGTGGCCAAACCGGACACTCAAAAAAGGGATGCTATCAAGTAATCGGCTATCCAGACTGGTGGGATCATTCCCGGGATCGACGTACAAGCCATAAGAATGAAAGTGATGGGAAGAAGGCCTCTGGATTACTTGCCACTGCTCACACCACTGGTAAGGCCTTAAATTCTGCCTCTGTTTTGAATAATACATGGATAATTGACTCTGGTGCTACAGATCATATGACATTCGATTCTAGACATGTTACCACTGTTACTCCCTCATCCACCAATTTCATTTCCACAGCTAATGGTGATCCAGTCCCTGTTATTGGTGAAGGGATAATTCCTTTATCTAATTCTCTGAATTTAAACTCTGTTCTTATAGTTCCTTCACTCAATTACAATTTGATCTCCGTCCCTCAAATTACTAATGCCTTAAATTGTATCGTTGTGTTTTGGCCTAATCATTGTGTTTTTAAGGATATTCAGACAAGACAGACGATTGGTTATGGGATTAGGCGGGGCAAATTGTACTACTTGGACCTAGAAGTGAAAGGCACGAATCAGTTACAACAGGCTCTACAGACTGGTACTATTCGAGAGAGGAAAGTTGAAGATGAAATCTGGTTATGGCACCGTCGTTTGGGTCATGCGTCGTTTGGCTACTTAAGAAAGTTATTTCCTAACTTGTTTAAGAATATTGATCTTTCTACATTTAAGTGCGAAACATGTGAACTTGCCAAGAGTCATCGTACTTCTTTTTCATCATCGTTGAATAAATGCTCAGTTCCTTTTATGTTAATCCATTCTGATGTGTGGGGACCATCCCCGAATAACTCTTTGAGCGGTTTTCGGTGGTTTGTCACTTTTATTGATGATTGTACTCGAATGACATGGATTTGTCCTATGAAATCTAAGAGTGAAGTCAGTTCTTTATTTCAACGATTTCATAAACAGATCAGCACCCAATATAATGCTACTATTCAAGTCGTTCGAAGCGATAATGGAGGCGAATATATGGCTACATCTTTACAGGATTTCTTTCAAAGTCATGGGATTATCCATTAAACTACCTGCCCATATACGCCACAACAAAATGGGGTTGCGGAAAGGAAGAATCGGCATTTATTAGAAATCGTCCGAGCCTCATTACTTGGGGCAAATGTTCCGGTATCTTACTGGGGTGAAGCTCTTTCATCAGCCGCATATTTGATTAATCGTGTTCCATCAGCAATTCTTGATTTTCAAACGCCATTTGATGTACTTCATAAAGCTGTATTGACTTCTCACGAATCCAACTTATCTCCGCGAATCTTTGGTTGCGTGGCATTTGTTCACTTACCCAAAGAACAACGGAATAAGCTCGAATCTCGTGCAGTCAAGTGTATATTTGTGGGCTATGCGTCTAATCAAAAAGGGTATCGATGTTATCATCCTCCCTCACAGAAGATGTATGTAACTAAGGATGTCGTATTTCATGAAGGAGAGATGTATTTTCAGAAGACTGAACTTCAGGGGGAGCATTATAGTGAAGTTCAAACTCTTGATTGTAGCAACAATGTCCAAGTCGAGATCTCACCACAAGTTTCAGTAATGCCAAACTCGCCGAGTCCAAGTTCGGCACAACCGAGTACGCCACAACCGTCAGAACCAAGTTCACTAAGTCAAAACTTACAATTGCCCCCGCCTGACCCAAATGACCAATCATCTCTCTACGACACGTCTATGTCTGAATATCAGGTACATTCTCCTGAACCTTTTAAAAGGCAACTCCCTCCCCGAAACAATAGAGGTATCCCAAAACCAACATATGAACCCGATCTCACCAGCAAAGCCAAATACCCTATGAGTAATCATGTATCTTATGATAAGTTGTCTGAATCGAATAAGTCATTTGTATGTCAATTATCCTCTGTATCTATTCCTAACAGTGTGCAGGAAGCCTTTAATGATCCAACATGGAAAGCAGCTATGGATGAGGAGATGAGATCCTTGAAAAAGAATGACACATGGGAGATAGTTGAATTACCACCAGAAAAAAGGCGGGTCGGTTGCAAATGGGTGTATACGGTCAAATATAAGGCGGATGGAACCATTGAAAGATACAAAGCGAGACTGGTAGCAAAAGGTTACACCCAGACTCAAGGAATCGATTATCTAGAGACCTTCGCACCGGTGGCAAAAATCAATACAGTACGTGTCTTGCTCTCATTAGCTACAAATCTGGATTGGCCACTTCAACAATTTGACGTAAAGAATGCCTTTTTACATGGGGATTTGGAGGAAGAAGTATATATGGAATTTCTGCCAGGTTACGAAATTCCTGTGGAACATAGAAATAAGGTATGCAAATTGAAAAAATCTCTGTATGGTTTGAAACAATCTCCCAGAGCTTGGTTCGGAAGATTCACTAGGTCGATGAGGAAATTTGGTTACAAACAGAGCAATTCTGATCATACATTATTTTTGAAAAGGTGCAATGAGAAGATCACAGCACTCATAGTTTATGTTGATGATATGGTAGTTACCGGAAATGACTCACAAGAACGAGAAGCTCTAAAAGAATATCTATCTCGGGAATTTGAGATGAAAGATCTTGGCGAATTGAAGTATTTCTTGGGAATTGAAGTGTCTAGATCTTCCAAAGGCGTATTTCTATCTCAGAGAAAGTATGCAATGGATTTGCTATGTGAAACCGGAATGTCTGCTTGTCAGCCATCAGAAACACCTATGGAAGAAGGTTTGAAATTGGAAATCGAAGCTGATCAAGTACCCGTCAATAAAGAGCGCTATCAGAGATTGGTAGGAAGGTTAATGTACTTAGCACATACCAGACCTGACATTTCTTATGCATTGAGTATAGTGAGTCAATTCATGCATAATCCTGGAGAGAAACATATGAAAGCTGTTATGAAAATCATTAGTTATCTAAAGGCATCCACAGGAAAAGGAATTTTGTTTACGAAGAATAGTGATATCTCGAAGGTTGAAGGATACACTGATGCTGATTGGGCGGGAAATGTAAGTGATAGAAGATCTACATCAGGATACTTTACATTTGTTGGTGGGAATCTCGTTACCTGGAGAAGCAAGAAACAAAATGTCGTGTCTCGATCAAGTGCTGAGGCTGAATATCGAGGAATGGCAATAGGAGTCCAAGAGTTATTATGGCTAAAACTTTTATTAACTGATTTGGGTTATCCACCGAGAGAAGCTATGATATTATATTGTGATAATAAAGCAGCATGCGATATTGCCCAAAATCCGGTTCAACATGATAGAACAAAACATGTGGAAGTGGACAGATTCTTCATTAAAGAGAAATTGGAAGAGAACATAATTGCTGTACCCCATATACGTTCAGAAGATCAGCTGGCTGATGTTCTCACCAAAGCTGTTTCAAATAGAATATTTTTCAAATTGATCAGCAAGTTGGGCATGTTTGATATTTATGCACCAACTTGAGGGGGAGTGTTAGAATATTTTCCAACCTGTATTATTCCTTTTCACATTGTATTATTCCTCTTGTAGTTGTGTTATTCCCTTTGTCCCCCTTAGATCTAGCTTTCTTCCTTCTTATTCTTGTATATATGAGTGATATATTCTTGTAAGCAAATACACAAATACAATACAAATCCTTTTCTCTCTCTAAAATCTATAAATGTAACCTAACAATATTGTAGTTAATGGAGTGACCAGGGCAACTTCAAATATTCTCTTCAGGTTACCCTCTTTGTTATCTATCTGGTACTTAAATTATATACTTTAAGTGGCCATCAAGATTTGAATAACTTTACTTTTAGTTGATGTAGTGATGAAGGCAACATAATTTAAATATTCTCCTCAGGTTACCTCTTTAATTTCTTCTGTTATCATTCTTCATCACCAACGGATTCACTTCTCTCATATATAATCATTCACTGCTCAAAGGTTTTTTCTGCAAAAAACTCTGAAACTCAATTTGTGCTGTTTTCCTTTTCTTAATACAAGAGACTCATATACTAAGGTATGTTTGCTTTGATAAATAGCCTTTTTGTTTAATCATTCATGTTTACTTAACCTTTGACAGAGATATCATTGAAAATTAACTGAAAAAAATCGATACAAGTTGCAACCTCAATTTTGTTCTTTTGAAAAAAAAGTAACATGACTATTCTTTGATTCCATAGGAGAACAGGAATATTTATATCTTGTTGTAATATGTAACTTGTTTCTTTTGTAGCGGAAATTATTCCTATAGAGTACTTATACATTCGTGAGACATTGAATCAACATCTTACGTTGAACTTGATGCAATTTGAAGCGTGTATTTAGACAGGTAAAATTTGATCTCTTCCTCATTTAAAAAAAGATTTTTAAATGTTCGAATAATTGCTCATACAGACGTATATGCTTTCATAACCCTTAGTTTGTGTTCAACCTATAATATGCCTATATTAATTCATATATGCCAAAGTATGTTTAACTTTGTTTTCATCTTTAGTCTATGATACGTCTGTGTTTGTAGAGTTTTAAAAAATATATACACATTCAAATGTACAATTTTGAATAAATAGCAGATTTATAAATTAATTGTGTGTTATTTCACACTCAAAATGTGTATTAGCGCCAGATTTTAGGGGACGCGAAAGATTAGGGATAATATTATTTATTATAACAAATTAGTATTTGGCCCGGTATTTAAGGATTTCTTTACTTAAACCCATCACGTTTGTGAAATTAATGAACATGCCAAACTTTTGTATTTAGCTATTAGCCCAAGGCAGAAAATCTATTTACTTTTATTTTTTATTTCATTTTTAATGGTGAATTGACTTAGTTGCCTTTATAGTTACTCTACATTAACAAAAAGACGAATGGATTTTGGAGTATATTTTTGCCATTATATCAAATTAGGTTTTTATTTAAACTCTGTCTATCTATATCATTTATCCTTTCTTTCTTGAAGAGTTATTAAAGATAAGCATTACTTTGATACACAAATCTTATAGATATGTAAATAATTCAAGTGGTCATGTGTGGGATTAGAGGAAGGTGGGCGAGCGTGGCAACAATGTTCTTAGTAGTAGTAATAGAGGTGTAGATTAGTTTTTGTCGTGGCTGATGTATTTTTAAAGCCAAACCACCGTCAATGGTGGCAAGGCAGCAAAGTTGACATTTATTGGCAACAAATATTGGGCCTTGGCTCATATTAAGGTTATGAAATCTTAATTACCGTACATGTTTTAAAAGCCAAATCACAAGTGATGGTGGCATGACTTATATATATAGGCCATGTTTGCTATTAATTACTGGTTGAATAAATATTAGAGGTTTTGATGAAATCGATACTTACGTATACAATAATGATGCCATATGTTATTTTTGACTATTCAAAATTTTTTTTTGATATTGTATATCTATACCTTTTTCCTTATATATATATATATATATATATATTCATCTTAATGACGTGTTTTAAGGCCATCAAATGCATTCGAATGTATAGTTAATTGGATGAATATATTTTGGATAGTACATGTCTACTAGACTGCTCCCTAGAAGAACTAACATTACGGTGTATCCATTACTAGATGTATTGTAAGATCCACTTTAATTACCTATTTATTGTAATTTCACTACACTCGTAATATGTCTACTTTGATTTTTTAATGTGTGGTAATATACATGAGTTTTGATATCATACTTTTTAACATGCATGATTTTTTATAGAATATTTTTCACGATTTCTTACCTTCGAAATTCTCTTAACACGGAGACATATTTCAACTCGATTGATGCACACTTATAATATGTCTATGATAACTTTACATATTATGTCTTCCTTACATCATATTTAATTACTATGAAAATTATCATATTCAAATATTTGTATAAATAAAATGAATGACCACATTAATATAGCATATTTACAGTGTTGCTCAAAAGATCAATTCAAACGTGGTGTATTCGTTTGCCAGATATATTGTAAAGTGCTTAACTTACACAATAGTCATATTACAAGGTACGTTATATTAACTTCTTACTTTTTAATAAATATCAAATACTTAATATATCTGTCACATGCACTTTTTAAAAGAAATCAAATACTTAATATGTCTGTTACATGCATTTTTTAAAATATATCAAACACTTAATATGTTTGTCACATGCCATAATATGATTGTTTTGTACATTTTTCGGGATCAAATATATGTATAATAATAGCACAGTATATCTATAGTAGATTTAAATATGTTATTTCTAATTTGTTAGACTTAGATTTTGACTTTAAATTCCAAAACTTATCTCTACTTTATTAGACTTAATTTTTTATTTTAAATTCCAAATTATTTTAATTTGAATTTTCAAATGGATTATATCAATCTTGTTGGTCGGATTTCAACCCTAGAGGGGGGTGAATAGGGTTTTTAAAACTTAATGCGGAATTAAAAAATTTTTCTAACAATATTTAAGTAAAACAAATTTACAAAACAAATTATCAAGGAATGCAATCAAATAAATAATTAATCAAATAAACAATCTCAAGCAAACAATAATATAGCAAGTAAATAAAGAGATTGAGTAAGAAAGATTGAACCGATTTGAAGTCCAAGACTTTTTGTCCACACGGTTTTGGTTTACCAAACCATAGTCCGCGCTCGGTTAGTTCCCCGAGAATTTCCACTAAAATCAATCTCCTTCCGGGTGAAGATCAAACATCTACAAGTGTATTCTTCTCACACACTCTACAAGTATTGCTACACCACAATACTCTCACAAGATACCCTCTTGCTAACCTTGTGAAATTTACCTTTCACAAAAACTAAACAAGAATTTTTCTTCTTGTTTTTCCTATGAGATTTACCTCTCACAATGAAATCTAATTGTTTGGTGATTCACACCAATTTACAATAACTCTCTCAAGTGTGTATAGAATACAATTTGAAGCTCACACTAGAATTATCTTATTTGATCAAGATGATATAGGTCAAATGATAATGATTGATCAAAAATAATTTCTTGAATATTTAGATACTGAAGATAGATGAAGTATAAAGTATAAGAATGATTCAAGGTGTTTAGAATGAGTCTTGGAAGTCATATTTATAGTCCCAAAAGTGATACTGCCGTTTGAGGTGGATATTTAAATTAATGGGGCAAAAATGCACATTTAGCAAAGTTCCAACGGCTAGTTTCTGAAGCATCAGTCGACTAAACAAAACTATCAGTCGACTGATGGGCCTTTAGTCGACTGAGCAAGGCTATCAGTCGACTGAGTGGCCATCAATCGACTGAGCAAAGCCCATCAGTCAACCGATGGACCAGACTGCCCAACAGGCCATAAGGCCAAAAGTCCCAATTTTTGCACTTTTGCATTTAAGCTCCGAAATCAATTCTAATGCTTTGGGGACCTTAAAAATAAGTTCCTAAGATACCTATTTTAGGGAAAACTCAAAATATGATCATTTGAATTTAACATGAATTTATTTGAAAACCGATTTTTGCAAGAATGATGTTTTCAAAGAAATTTTGATTCAAACTGATTTTGATCAATCTAAGAATGATATATCAATATATATGAGCTATATAAATAATAAAATAAGAAACTTTACATAATACCTAAGCACTCACTCAATTAACGAATGAATGAGTCTTTGAATGCTTCGATTTGTTTCTTCAATTTGATCTTCACTTGAAGCTTTACCCTTGAAGCTTTAGCATATGATCCTTGATCTTTTGTGCTTCATGAAATGTATTGCTAGCTTTTGAGTAATGAGATTGATCTTCTTGTTTTGTCCAATGCTTGTAGAAGAATGATCTTGATTCGGATAGATCGGTTTTAGTCCAATGCTTCGTTGACTTGATCGGATATTGATTGAATGATCCTTGTCAAACTTCCTTTGAGCAATCATGTTATTCTTGATTTTCCAAATAAGAAATCTATAATCTTATATCAAGAACATGTTAAATTACACATGATTGATTTATTGTTATTATCAAAATAAGATTAAGACCTTCAAAGTCAACAAATCTTACAAGTATTTTTCAAATCTTAGGATTCCTTAATTGTAGAACAAATTATTTTTTTAAATAAAAAATAAAAGTAGACATATATCACAATTATCCACTAATTTAGGACGATTTATTATCCCCCGGTTATCGATATGTGATTTCATCTAGATTATTAATTAAATAAGATGAAGAAGATTCCAGCATTAAGAGCCCGTTTGGTTATCTTTCAATTTACGAATTACGCTATTTATAATTGTTTAATTAGTGAATTATTTAAATTGGGCGTTTAATTGTAAAAATGAACTACCATATAAAGTCATAAACTTAAGTTAATCCCAAAGATATTAAATAAAAAAAATGTAGAGATATAATTAAAATTACATAATTTATAACTATCATACAAGTTCATGCGAAAAAAAATCATAGTAAAATTTTAACATACTTTTTTTTTAATTTTTTTTTTCACTTATTTATACTTTTCATATATCGCGTGAGTTGGTCACTTGTTAAGGTATAATTCCGATCCTAACTTATGAACTGCTTCTTGTTGTTTTGGCACTGAAAGTACCATAAAGTTCTAGCATTAACTTTACTTTTGTGATTAAGACACTTGAATAAAAATTGAAAAAACCTAATATTATTAAAATTAACTCATTAATTACTTTTGTTATTCTATCTAACAACGCGAGTAATCTTAATTGGTAACTTGGATCAACTTAATAAATCTTCAAAATGTTGATAAACTGACAAATGGTGTAGATAAATCTGGAATCACCGATTATTAATCACTTTTTTTCTTTCCCTTTTTTTTGTAAATAGTAATTGTTTTATACTTCTTTGTTAGCTTTTCGCCATCTTAACTTATTTGCTTCTATGAAGAGTGCCAATCCTACACACAACACATGCCTTCCTTTTTCTTTTTCAATTTTATTCCAGATCTTGATAAATGGATTAGATCTAAACCTGGGACAAGATCGATCTGGTCATCGGCATGCCTAGTTTGTTTTAGTGACATTCTCCTTTTACTCTACTGGCATAGTTCATGGTTGCCAGTTCTGCAATTAAAAGTCAGTTTTTTATTTTTATTTTTGGAAGAACCAAAGTGAATATTAATTCCTTTGTTCGGAAGTTTATTTGAAGTGAATAAGAGAAAAATAGAAATAATGAAAAGTTAATTTTAGCGAAAATTTTCTACCCTAATAAGGAGGATAAAAAAATAGGGATAATGTGAGTTCCAATTGTTCCTTGCTACTTTCTCTATCCTTTTGAGGACGAGGCTTCTAATCCGTAGGCTTGCCATGGATTTTGCAACAAGTTTCCTTGGTATGCCCCAATTTTTTGCAATGGTCACACCACAGTCTTCCTTGCTTCCTTTGTCTATTGTTAGTAGGTTTATATAATAATCCTCGTGTAGCCAGAGCCGAACTTTCAGTAGTTGATTGGTGGCTTTCAGACCCCATCATAAACATCTTTCTACTCTCCTTATGACGAACTTCGGAGAAAGTTTCTCAAATGTTGGGAAGAGGTTTCATTCCCAAGATTTAGCCTCGAACCTTGTAAAGATTCTTATTCACTCATAATAAGAACTTATATAATCGTTTATTTTCAACAATCTTTCTTTATTTGTCACCAACGGTTTGGAATCTCAAATCGTATGTTTCAAATGTTGTACTAAGATACCGTTAGAACAAGCCTTAGCACAAGCGTAGGACCGACCGGACAATTATGCATACAATAATTAAAGAAACAAGCACCACTGGTATTCAAGCAATACGAAAAATAAGAGACTAAAGAAGAAAACAACTAACCAAGCACGCAAACAATTTGGTGGTGTCGGCAAAACCACCACTAATCCACCGGGTGATAGCTATTATTGATGAGACCAATTCTGAGTACAACTCACAAAACAAACCCTAGCTGCCAATTAGAGCTCTCAATATTATCTCTCAAATATACTCTCTAATCTAGCTAGTAAATAATATAACACAACTCATTAATAAACCCTTGACAAGGGGTCTATTTATAGAGTATAAACCCAATGGTCTAGGATTGCACAAAGCCAAATCCTACTACAAATTGGATAATACAAATCCAATTAGGATTTGGACAATACAAAGCCAATTAAGAATTGAACAGTATAAAACCTAATAGGGATATGATTCCTATACAGAGCCAAATCTTCATCAAACATATCCAATTGCCGATAATGACGAGTAAGGAAATTGAAATATTGAGTGATTGGGAGATCTCATTGACGCAAATCATGAAGAATAGCTCCATTGTAATTTTATTGTTTGAGTACGTCTCTCTAATAGCATTCCATATTTTTTTGTAGTTTCATAGAGAAGAAATTTTCTCCTATATCGTTTTCATTGAATTAATTAGCCGAGACATGATCATATTGTTCTCTGCCTTCCATCCTATTAATTTATGATCCTGCTTTGTACAAGAAACTTTAGGCCTGCAACACCAGTGAGGTAATAATTATTCCATTGTCGACATATAAACATCATTACATATTATAACCATTGAAGAAAAATTTCCCTTACACTTTATTTCCTGTAATGAGGAGATGAGAGCTATCCATACTTCCATAGTTGTTTAGAGTCGAGACTGTGGGCAGCCAAGCTAGGCATCACGGTGACCTGCCATTTTCTTTAGTACTGTTTGGCTTTTTGTCGACCCATTGGGAACCACGTGGTTTTGCGCATTTCCAATGGGTCTAACCTGTGGTGTGCGCATGTGATAGAGTTGCTAGTCCATTTAACCTTATATAACATACAATGGAGAAAACAGTTCCGGTCAACAACGGGGGTTAACCAAATTGATGAGATCTACAAAACCAGAGATTCATTGAGCTCTAGAATTAAGTTATAGTGGGAAAGGTGTTACTCCCCATTGCTCCTTTCGAGTCTCCTCCTCGTGCGATTATTACATGGATGCATGTGATATATGTGTGCGTGTGTGAATCCTACTCTGGTAATGCGCTTTGTTGTATTCCGTTAGTAGATAACGATGTAAGATTGATTATTTTGATTATTTAAGGCCGAAGAGTTTGATGTGTAAATTTTATTTATGAAATTGCAACTTCAACCCCTGAAGTTTGGGAAGCTTGCAAATGGGCTCCTAAACTTTTGAAAATTGCCCTTAAACACCCTAAGAGTGGTAAAAGTCCAATTTACGTATTTGTTATGTTCATGTGGGTTTTCATATGAAAACTAGATTTTAACCTGCACAATATGCGGCATTGTTTTAAAGTCTATTTATTATTATTTAGAACATTGGATTTTACTAACATTTTATAAATGCATGTAGTATTTTTTTACCTGTGCTTAAATGATTATTTGGCATATAGCATAAAGCACTATAAAAAATTAGAAATACAACCATATATTTTAACAACATTTAAAACATAAACGACAAGATAAACTTAAAAAATATTTGACAATATACTATCAAACATGAGATGTAGAGAGCAACAACTTTCACATTGATGCGTGTCCTTATTAATTTTATTATCTTTTGAAAGATAGAGAAATATCATGTTGTGAAACAATAGAACTGGGTACTTTCTCCATTTTATATATACTATAAGGCCTCGTTTGGTTCACAGATTTTAGTACTCGGGAAAGGAAAGTCGTTACTTTCCTTTATTTGGTAAGCACAAATTCCAAAAATATTTTCCTGAGAAAGGGGAAAGGAGGGGGGTAAAACCACTCCTCTCAAAACACATGGGATTGATTTTCCCATGTGATTTTTAAGCATTTATTACAAAAAATTTAAACAATAATACCCTTACCTAAATACTTTCCGTGCTTTACTAAACACAAAAAAGGAAATTTGACAGAAAATTTAGTTCCCCCCCCCCATGAAAAAGATAAGGGAATTGATTTTCCTTCTGTGAACCAAACGAGGCCTAAGATTAAGGTGAAGATTGCATATTTACAATAAAGTTCCTCAAATTTCAAAAATTGCAATTAAGCCCCCCAACTTCATAAAATTAAAAAAATTACCCCTACCAAGGCACCAGGGTAAGTCCCCTCTACTACATGACCGGATTTAATATGAGGGCCCACCCTATGGTGGTTGGATTGAACTAATAGATTCCATATTAATTAGACAACTATGGTGTGAAACTGTCCTTTCTTGTCTGAAATGAACAATACAATGATATCTGTAAAAAGGATTGCATCGTTACAGGTTTATTGTGTGATTGAAATGGGCGAGGTAAGTATGTTACTAGACCACCAGAACTCCGAGAGAGACCCTCAAAAACTCCAACAAGTCTATAATTATATATATAGAGAGAGAATCAGAGAGAGAAAGTATCTATGTAGTATATGGAGAGTGTATAGATTATAAATGGAGAAAATGAGAGGTGGGATGGGGTATATATCTATACCCAAAAGTGAAGAGAAAATGGAGGTGGACATGAACTTTGGCCAAAAGGCCAAGGTGTGCACAAAGTAGAGAGAGTAAAGGTGCGCACTAATTAGAGAGATTAAAGGTGCGCACCAACTTCACAATTAGGGGGAAAGTGTGCACTAACCTGGGGGCTCACCCCTCAGGGTTTTTTCAGTCTCGCTACTTTTTGGTCTCGATCGCTTTGGCGTAGGTTCGGTTAAGTTCTAAAACTTTAAGGCTACGTGTCGGCATTGCCAAATGTTTTAAAAAAATCCCTGATTGGCTCGGGAGAAGTCCTAGCTAGAATTCCCAAATAAAACTTGGAACTCCCGAAAATGCTCTGATTATTGGTTTGGCCCCGATAGTCTCTATAATGCATGTAATGCATGATAACCTAATTCCAAAGGTTTTGGGAATCAATTGTGCAATATAGTATTGCCGAATCTGGGACTGGATTGGCCTAATTGATGATGAAGCAAAGCTGATTAAAGGGGGAGTGTCATGGAATAGGGTATCTACATTGACTTCAATAGTTGAAATATGTTTGGTAGCTATTCCGATAGCTGGGCCATATTTTGGCATAACAGTTAAGAACAATCCTTTTAGATACCATGAAGTTTTTTAAAGGAAAAAAAAACTCTTAATTTTTATTACTTTCAATGAATAATACACAAGTATTGAAACTGGAAGAAAGTATAGGGAAAACTTCCCAAATGTAACTACCTAGATTATGCATGAGATGGAGAAAATCTCTCATAAAATCAAGGGACAAAATCTCAAAAGAATAAAATAAGCTATCTAAATCCCACTAAGAAAGGAAAAAAATTAAATTACACAATATACAAAATAACGATAAATACCAGCTGCAAAAGCCTAAATATAGAAACATAGGTCCACAATCGAAGATGATAAGACCTTTCATGTTAGCTAGCACAGAGTTAACTGTTAATCCAAAATTTAATTGGTCTTATGACCAGGTAGGGTTATCTCAATTAGCCTAAATAGCAACTACTGAAGTTTGTTTGTAATTGCCCAAGATAACATATACTAGCTACTCAAGCTTTGTTTTGGAATGGCCTAAACTTTCGCTTAATTTGTCACTTTCTCGGAAGCTGACTACCAGTTCTCTTACTTTTGTAGCCCAGCCCCTTATATCGTTGCTATTATCAATGGTAAGGGGTTCAAAAGGGCTCTTCTTAAGGCATTAATAATATCATACCCCTATCCACATTCACAACAACGAGTATACTAGTGGGAAGATTAATCAAAAGCCCGATGGACATTTCTAGCTTTGACAATGATTCGATGAAGACTCTATGTTATGTCAACATAGCCTTAGAGTTGGGCATTTTCAATTCTTATGCCAAGTTTCACGTCATTGATATCAAGCACCACTATCAACTCTTAATTGTCCAGATGTGCGTGGCATTAGCCCCTTTAGGCTTTACCTATCACCAATGTGTCAATGCTAATGTCAATGTTAAGGAGGTCAAGATCTTAGTGGTGTCTCAACCCTTCCTAAAAGGTGAAACTCACTTGACTGACACGGGATGTTATACCAAGTTTATTGATTGCAATGATGAGCTTGAGTTAATCAACACCTAGCTCCCTTGCTAGCTATAGCTAAGCCTATATATATATATATATATGAAGATTCTTACACGTAACAAACGGAAGTGTAACCTCTCTTCGGCGGGGCACTTTACACCCTACCGTTCCCATGTCAACACCCCTTGGCCTACCTGTCAAGAGGGCAGCCGGTCTAAGGCCGACGGAGTATAGCAGTGCTCAATCTTCTCGAAAATTTAAAGATAAGTGATTTGGAGGATTGAAAAAAGGGTTCGTGGGGGTGAATTGTCACCTAACCCCCTTGAGAGGAGATGGAGAAACCAATCATAATTTCGTAACCCCAAACATTACCTTATCCTTTATGTCATTATGGACAATGACAACCCATTTTCCTTTCTGGGGAAAGTCCGTGATTCAGCCGTACTTTGTATAGCAAAAAGTATCCATACAAGAGTCTTGTTATAAATACCCATCGCTCTGAATTTACATAATTCATTCATAAACAATTCCCGAAGTATTCTTTATGTATTTTTGTAGCAGAGGAATATTAACACCTAATCTATGACCTAACCAACTCTTTACCTTTTCCCTTATTGTTGTGTTGCTCTCTGCTCTTTTCCTTGAGATACTTGTGTTCTTGTTGAAGTTCAGCCCTGATCTTCCAAATCCCCTTTTCCCTTATAGAAGTTCAACCATCTTCCAAATTCCCTTGGTTATTATGATTCACGTACACCAGGCGAGTTACGCCACACTGATCACTACCCCTCGCTTATAGAATCGATCTAGGTTTGTGGGGTAATGGCTTGTTCTACTTCAAATGATAAGTTACGTGCATCATACAAAAATGTAACTCAAATATACTTCACTTATCACATAAGAATCTAAAAGAGAGAACTGTTGTTTTGTACAAAAATATTATATTTTAAAATACAAATAAACAAAAATTCAACTGCTTAAACAGTTAAACTAGCTCCTCAATCACTTTAGTTACTTTTTTTTTTTTAGAAATTTTATTAGTATTTAATTGGGACTTAAGAGAAATATTCAATTAATGAACTTCGTTTCATTTTTTAAATTATTATTTTTTCATGGTTGAATTGCAAGAAATATTTGTTTAATGAACTCTTAATGTCCGTTTTAAAAGTAAATTTAGGTTTTTGTAAGATTATAATTTTAGGATCTATTTGATAACAATATGCAAAAGAAAAATAAAATTAGTTAATTTTTGTGAGTAGTTAAAAAATATGTTGAGACGTGGTGACTTCGTACTTTATAACTTTTTCAATCATTCTTGATGATTTATTCAACTCTCCAAAATCAATATTGATCCTTACCTAGTTTAAATTATTCTATATACCATATTTATTTTTAACATTTATAGTGCGTGCCCAATGTCAAACTTGCTTGGTATGAAATTTAAAACATGTGGTGATGGAAGCACATTTTCAATCATATGACCGTATTTAATATTTGCATCCGTTCAAGATTTGTGGAGTTATTTCCTCGATGTTGACTAATTCATATTCTCTTCTCATGCAGGCGTATCACCTTACAACTTGTTCCATTGTCATAATTCTGTGGGAACATTTATCCTACTATTGTTGCTGTTGGGTGAGCGTACGGAGGGAACCGTGACCGTGTTATCTTAGAAAGCGATATCTATTGTTGATTTTGTAATTCGCCTATTTTGCGTGGTTCTTTATTGGACCATACAACGTGGAAAAGGTGGGAAAGAGTGACATGGCTGAGCAAATTGCATGTACTGTTGTGGAGAAAGTCATAGAAAAAGTGGTGAATTCAATTTCGCGCCAGTTTTCATATATACTCTGTTACAATAGCAACATTACCAATTTGACTGATGGGGTTCAGGATCTTCTTAATAAAAGTGCGGGTGTACAGTTATCTGTTGATAGGGCCAATAAGAATTTAGAAGTTATTGCGCCAAATGTTGAGGTTTGGCTGACGAAGGTGGGAGAAATTGAAAAGAAGATGTTCGAAGTTGTTGAAGGTACAGAGAAAGTGAAAAAGGGGTGTCTAAATGGGTGGTGTCCCAATTTAAAGCAACGATACTTGCTGAGCAGGAAAGCTGTGAAGCAGACTTTGGAGATAGTTAAACTCCAACAAGAAGGTGCTGGCTATACCCAATTGTCTTACACTGCAGCTCCAACAAGTATGGCGGCATCTACGTCAACCTTTTGTTATGAGGTATTTGAATCCCGGATTTCAAAGACGAAAGAAGTGATCGAAGCCCTGAAGAATAGCAAAATCCACAAGATAGGGATTTGTGGTGTGGGTGGCGTGGGGAAGACGAAGATGGTGAGAGAAATTCGTGAAAGAGCAATAGTCGAGCATTTTTTTGACGAGGTTGTAATGACGGTTGTGTCCCAAAAACAGGATTTGAGGAAGATTCAAGATCAACTTGCAAGCACGTTAAAACTTTATATAAACCAGACGGGCACTACTTATGAAAGAGGGATAGAGCTTTCTAAAAGACTGGCGCAAGGAAGGATTCTCGTAATATTTGATGATGTTTGGGACAATCTTGACTTTAGGGAGCTTGGAATTCCTGTGGGAGGTGAAGGTGAGAGCAAGGGGTGCAAAGTATTATTAACATCAAGAGATAAGCATGTGTGCGAGACAATGCAAACTCAAGTGAATTTTACAATCGAACTCTTGTCTAACAAAGAAGCGTGGGATCTTTTCAAAGAGATGGTAGGAAATCGTGTGGAGACTCGTGATCTACGTTCCATTGCACAAAAACTTGTAAATGAATGTGGACATCTGCCACTTGCAATTGTTGCAGTTGGCACCGCACTAAAAGATAGAGATAAGTGTGCATGGGAGGATGCACTTGAGCAGCTGAAAAAGTCTGCCGCAACAAGAATTGAAGGAATGGAAACAAAGTTATATTCAGTCCTACGACTGAGTTACAACTACTTGGAAAAAGACCAGATTTCCACATCGAAAAAAGGAAGCAGTGAAATCCAGCGGTTATTTCTACTATGTTGCTTGTTCCCAGAAGATTATGATATTCCGATCGAATCCTTGGTTAGATATGCCTGGGGGCTGAGGTTGTTTATAGATGTCAAGAACTTGGCAGTGGCAAGAAATAGTACAAAATCATTGGTGCATCGACTAACAAGTTGTTTTTTGTTATTAGCCAGCGACCATGAGGGGCATGTGAAAATGCACGATGTCGTGCGCGACTTCGGTCTGCAAGAAGCCTCTGATGGTGAGCACGTGTACATGGTTAGACACAATGCCGAGTCGAACGAGTGGCTACAGAATGATACGACTGAACCTTACACCGCCATCTCATTTAGTACCAAAGAAGAGCTCCAGCTGCCTACTGGTTTGGTTTGTCCAAGGATCCAGCTTCTGAATCTTGCAGCAAAAGGTTCAGCACAAATATCAAGAAGATATTTTGGAGAAATGGAAGAGCTCAGAGTTATTTCTTTGCGAGGGCAGTTTGTTGATTTTGATTGTGATTCTGAACATATGTTGGTTGAATCTCCTACAAATGCAGTTGAGTTCTTAATCAATCTTCGAATGTTGTCGCTAGAATCTTGCCGTATTGGAAAAAATATAGGCTTGGTTGGAAGCCTGCAGAAATTGGAAATTCTCAGCTTTTATAAGTCTGACATTGATGTATTGCCTAGTGAAATAGGAAAACTCATTAATCTCAAGTTGTTAGATCTAAGGTGTAATAAGTTGAGTCTAATCCTTCCAGGTGTGTTGTCATGCTTAAATGAACTAGAAGAGTTGTACATGGGAGATTATTTCTACGGCCAGGGGGTTGAGGAACGCAACCAAGGGAATTGCGCAAGCATTACAGAGCTGTGTTCAATGTTTTGCCTGAAGACTCTGCAAATTAATGTGTCTAAGCCCGAGCTGCTCCTAAAGTTGAAGGACTTTCCCTTTGGAAAGCTGACAAGATTCATGATTTCTGAAGCTGAGTATAAAGGTTACCGCAGTGGATATGAATTCCGAAACAGAGTGCGGCTGGCAGGACGTGATGTGGTTTCTGTTTTGAATAGCAATATTCGGGGCTTAATGAATGGAACTGAAGAACTTGTTCTATTCTATATGAAGGGTTTGAACAACTTGGTCAAACAGCTAAACGAAGATGGCTTTGTGAACTTGAAGATGCTGCATATTTCTTATTGTAATGATATGGTAGAGGTATTCGATGCAAATCTTCCAACAGGGTCATTTGGTAGACTCGAAGAGGTAATGCTTAGTAATTTACGTGTGATGAGGCAGTTGTGGAGGGGTCCCATTCAGCCTCCAAGCTCAGTCAACCTCAAGTCTCTTGAAATCTTTGGTTGTGACGCTATGACAAGTCTCTTTTCACCATATGTAGTTGGTTGCCTAGTGCAACTCAAAAGCCTTAAAATAATTGGTTGTAAGATGCTGGAAGAAATTGTTTCCAAAGACGGGGCAGCCGAGGATGATTCTAGAATGATTGAGTTCCCAAATCTTGATATTTTGATTCTTGTTCGTTTACCAAATCTTAAGAGCTTCATTTCAGTATCAGATATTTGCAGCTCCGAAAATAATCATGACAAATTGTCCTTGTTCAATGAGGTATGTTTTTTAAATCCATGCCATTTCAACTTCGTGTATATATATACACTCTTGGTATATATATATAGTACTATCATGATTAGTTAATAAATAGATCGATAGGTTATATGAATAATGAGTTATATTTGTAGTTTGTTTAAAGCCTTCGATTCTTGGTGTAATAGACGGTGAGTGCGAAAACTATTTCAATTATATTATTCCTTAAAAGACCTGACATTTTTTTAAAGAAGAAATAGAAGAAGAGGCACCGAATTATACATGAAACATATTTATAACATTCTTTTACAAGGTAATATTAAAAATAAAAATGTAGTTTTTTTCCTTTAATATTCCTTTTTTTGGTTTGGTATTCTGAATATGGCGTCAAACATCTTCAAGAAGTACAAATTAGTTATCTATATCTATATTACATTTTATCATTTTGTTAGGAATATTTATTTTACTACTAAATTTATAATTTTCTTCTTCTATTCGGAAAAGCTCAGATATATTTATTGTATACTAATTACTAAGTCCTACCTATTTGATCTTTTGATTAGGAATATTTATTCTATTAAAATATTTTATTACTGGTGATTTTCTTACTAAATTTATAGTTTCTTCAGTTATTAATAACATCTATAAGCTTTTTGTTTAAAAATCCTATAACCCTCGTATGCTACCAGTTAATCTAATTAAAAAATCCTACTATATTTGGTCCTTTGGTCTTTGGTTAAAGAATATTTATTGTGTTACAATATTTACAGAGTGCTATTCTTACTTAAATTCATAATTTCCTCTTTATTTAGATTAACTTTTAAGTCTTTATTATCTATAAGCTTTTCGTTTAAAACTCTTACAACCCAACGCACTATGCCGCCGGTAGGAACATATAGTGTATCAAAGTAACGATATGTACAATTTATTTATTTTTTCAATATTCTTTGTAGTAGGAACATATGTTTTGCTTTAGATGTTCATTTCGTATTATTTCATCTACAATAAATTTTTGTTTATTTTTTGGCGAAAAGGGTGACACATATATATTTTACGTGAATCCTAAACTTTTTTTTATTGAGAGGACTTGAGTAATTGAGAGACGAATATATCCAAGGCATAGGTAGGGGCCATGGCCCCCCACCCCACCCCAATCTTTTAAAGCCCATTGTATATATATTATCTTAATTGATTATTAATTTAGTTGTGTATTATGGCCTTCTTTAATATTTTTAATTCATTTTATATTGTGAGGTTTTAGTACACTGATTGTGTTACAAAAATAAATTAAAACTTTTAATTTGAGATGTTTCAAAAAGGAAAGAAAAACTCTTAATTTAAGACGTACGGAAATACATGATTAGTAGTCTTTGTTTAAAGATTTAAAAAATAAGTCTAATTCAAAATAGATACAAGTGATAAAACCATAATATCTAAAACTCTTGTTCAAAGATAAAACTGATTTTAAAATAGCATTTATTGAATGGTAATTCTACGTAGGTAACTCCCTAATTATCAAAATTGAACTTATATATAATTTTATGTTTCTAGATCGCACTTTTTGTTGAGATGACTCATTTAAATAAAATACTAGAATCTACTTTCAGTCATTTGAAAGTTTGAAAAAAATAAATAAATAAAATACATCAATTATCTTAAGTCTAATTACGACTATTAGTGAAAAAAAGTCGGTCAACCCTTAATTTGAGATTGAAGAGATAAATTTTTGGCCCCCTGATTAAATTCTAGTTTCGTCCCTGAATACAATTTATACATTTGCTTTAATAAATCAAATTAAAAATTACTAATTTAAGTTGATTGAAAGTTATCTCTGGTTTTTTGTCTACCGTATAGGCACGTGATTTTTACCTAGTATGTAAGTTGGAAAAGCAAAAGTAGGTGTTTGGCAATAAACACTTTTTGTATTTTAAACATTTTTTTAGCTATTTGTATCGTAAATTAATTAAAATCTAATGTGGTTTTGGCAGGTTTTATTACCTAGCATGAGAGAACTGGAATTGGGAGTAGTAAACATGGTTAGTATAGTGGGTGCCCAAATGCGACCTGGGTCCCTGTATAAACTAAGATATTTGAGGTTAACAAGGTGTAGCAAAATTGTGTGCGTGGCTGCGTTAGAGGCCATAAAACAGTTAAGGAATCTCGAAAACCTTCATGTTTCTGGTTGTGATTCGGTGGAAACGCTGTTCGACTTGGAGGGGCTAGAAGAGGAGGTGATGGTGCTTGGTCAACTAGTTTCGATTAATCTACATCTTCTAGTTGAATTAAGACATTTATGGAAGAATGTTCCTAGAAGAGGATTTCAAGGCTTTCAAAACTTGACAGAATTGCAAGTTATGCTCTGTGACAAGTTGAGTTATCTGCTCTCTCCTTGTATCGCCAAGCTACTAGTGAATCTACAACAGATGAATCTATTTAGTTGTAAGATAATGGAACGAGTTATTCAAATGGAAGAAGAAGAAGAAGAAGAAGAAGAAGAAGAAGAAGAAGAAGAAGAAGAAGACTTCCACCGGAGCAAAACTGAAAAGAAGAATATAATTGTGTTTCCTCAATTACGCTTACTAAACCTTGAATTCCTATCCAACCTTAAAGTGTTCTGCCAAAGAAACCACTATGTCGAATTCCCATCACTTGATAAACTCTCCATCTGGAACTGTCCACGCATGAAGATTTTCCTTTCAAGATCAGTAAGAGCACCGAAGCTTGAGACTGTAGATTTTAACAAGAAAAGCATTCCGGTGCACGAGCTCAAGTATATGATGAAGCGTCAGAATGCAGGTATGCATTGCTATTCTACAGTTGCTGATGATTTTTTTTTTCTTCAGGAAATTAATATATTCAATTTCTTGTCATCTTAACTAATTTGTAGCAGACTAGCACCCACAACAATATATCTATAATACTTTGTGTTGTATATTAGGTAAATGATAAAGTTAACTTTAGTTAACTTTCTGTTATGATTATACCAATAAATGAGTCCGTTTGGAATCCATAATAAGACCATCTCTTGTCCAGTTTGATGCTCAATTATTATCCGGGCATTTTGCCCTTATACTACTTATCATATACAAATTAAACTGTTGTTGTAGATACTCTAATCAAACCCCAACTTTCAAAAAAGAATACAAAAAAGATAAAAGTAATTACTCAAAAATATGTCCATTTTTTAGATATTGATTGTCTTATCAACTACTTCAATATTGAATTTTTTTAATGAAATTTGGTAGAAGTGTTCTACTCATTGTATAAATCATCTCAACAAAATTATATATATATATATATATATATATATCATATATCTATGCCTCGAACATCGCTCCTTTTTATATAAAAAATAAAAAAAATTCATAGATCATATATGTATGCCTCTTTAGAGCTTGGTCGTATCATACATCTCAAAGACAACCTAGAATTTTCCTCTTTAGAATGTTCCATCGGTGCCTAGGCGCCCTGGTTAGTGCCTGGGCTCCCTAATTAGTATCTAGGCGCCAAGATCAATTAGGTGAATTTTGGTGAACGCCTAATTGGGCTGGGCAAGAAGTAGGTGGATAGACTGGATTTTTTCATTTTTCCTTTTTTTTAAGGAGTTACGTATTTTTCACTAGCTTTTTTATTTGTTGTTATTTAAAATAAATTGATTATTTCATATGGATGTGAATATGTACTTAAATTGAATTTTATTTTAAATACAGGATTTAATGACTATATTTTACTTATTTTTAATGTTATACAAATATTAAATACATTTATATTTAAAAATAATAAACAAAATGTGAACCTGATATATTTATGCGTGTTCAATAGCCTACGAAGAGAAGTACAAAGACAGAAGATGCTTGCAAATAAAAAGTACATGTTTTTTTTTTTTTAAATTCTTGACGTATTGTGTAACTCCCTGTAATTTTATTTTCTTTTCTACAGCGGGAGGAGAGGGAAGTGCTGGACAGGGAAGTGACGGGGAGCACTTCGATTGAAATCTGCTGAGATCAATTTGAAAACTTTTATAGTAAGGGTCCGTTTGATAACATAGAAAACAAAAATAAAAACAGTTGATTTTTGTGAGAAGTTGAAAAAATAAGTTAAGACATGTAGTGAGATGTCTTCTTACTTTGTGACTTTTTTTATGGAAAAATTTTCTTTGGTTGTTAAGGAAGAAAATTTTTTCATAAAAAAATATGAAGGATGAAAGACATATTCATTGAATGAGCATGAAATGAGAAGGGCATCTTATCACATGCCTTCAACTTATTTTCTAACTTCTTACTAAATCAAATATTTTTATTTTTATTTTTCATATTGTTATCAAACGGAGGCTTAATGTTTGGATTTGGGACTTGTCAATGAAGGCGGCAATCAAGGGAAATTGATTGACGTCTAGCGAGATCAAATTTTATAGTTAACGTGAAAAGGTTGAGTTGATGAGTCAAACCTTATATATGATATTACTATTTTCTAACTTCTTACTAAATCAAATATTTTTATTTTTATTTTTCATATTGTTATCAAACGGAGGCTTAATGTTTGGATTTGGGACTTGTCAATGAAGGCGGCAATCAAGGGAAATTGATTGACGTCTAGCGAGATCAAATTTTATAGTTAACGTGAAAAGGTTGAGTTGATGAGTCAAACCTTATATATGATATTACTATTACTTGGATTCCGAGAATGCACAATATCTCGAACCAAATTAGCACTTAATGTTTTAAAATTGACACTTGTAAACGCTTTATTCAAAAATCGTAAAGGCTAATGTATTTATGTTTTATGATAAAAATGAAGTTTCATTATTATGATTTGAACTTAATTTAATGTTAGATTGAACTTTATTATATTACACTAAACCAAATTTCGCTAACCGGAACGGTTTATAACCATGTCTAACCGTATTTAGAACAGTTCCAAGCAGAGAAAACCAGTGAACCAATTATTTTGGCACGGTTTATAACCGTTCTTAATATGTTCTATTTCTTGGTCAAAGGGTTTCTATAACTACAAACATGGCACGCATGTGGAACTGTTGGAAACTGGACTAATATTGGACACATGTCACATTTATGTTGGTCCACGTTTTGTGTTTATTTGTCCACATGTCATAGTGCTATTGCCAATAATCTATTTGTCCATGTGTCAGAGAGTAATGACCAAAAATTATTTTTAGCTTAATTCTTAAACTGTTCTTAATTATCCGTGCTAAAATTTACTAAGTTCGGTTCTAGAGTAATGAGCATAAATTATTTTTAGCTTAGTTCTCAAACTGTTCTTATCCGTGCCAAAATTTACTAAGTTCAGTTCTAGCTATAAACCTACTGCTTTTTTTTCCTCCCCATTTTTTCCATTTGCTACATAACTTATAACCCAAACAACCAAATCTTAAAAAGTCTACATTTACTTCATAGCAAATACATACACATTCCATTAATACCAACAAAAATCGTCATTACTTAGATAACACAAATGTTACATTTGTTTTACAACACTGAGTTATTTTAAGTCTTCCTGAAAACCTAGTTAGTACTAGGTACAATTTGAAGTTAATATTTAATTACAAGTTAAAAGCAAAAAAGAACCTGAACTTTAAGCATTTCAAGCTTTCCTTCCATTGGGATGGGCAGGTCAGCGTGAGGTTTATAACAACTTTCCCTCAATTGGAATAGGCGAGATTAAAAAAAAAAAAAAAGGAAGAAGAAGAAGCAGTTTTTAGGTCACGGTGAGATTAACAAAAAAGAAGCTTTCTTTCCATTAGTTAGCAACCACCCCCTTGCTACTTAGTATATATATAGAGTCAAAATATACAAAATGGAAATAGAGAAATTATGTTAATACTTTAAGAATCCCAAATGGGTTACATTGATACTACAATAATACATTTAAGTTACAAATGACTAACGTATATACTACTATAAAAGGAAAAATAATATAGCTTTAATGATTGTCTATAATTCTATGAGAAGTGAAAATGGTGATAGTGGGTGAAAAAGAAAAAATATAAAAGATGAAAAAAGAGAAAAGGAAGAAAGGAATCCAAAGGTGAATACCTCTCCTCTCAAACTCAAGGTGGTATGAAAAGACCAACTTGAGTTTGAAAAGAGATAATGGAAAGACAAAGAAGGAGAAGCTGCCCAAATAGCTATTAAGAAGCTGAACGGTATGCTATTGAGTGATAAATGTGGAGGTGGAGGGGTACAAAAAAGGCGAAAGAATCTGAAAATCATCAGCACCAAAATTCAAAATAGCACTAAGGTTAGAAGAAGAAGAATCAAAAGAATTATATCTTAAAACTGTCCAGTCAGGATTCGTTGATCCGGCAACCTCCGCAACATAACCCATTTGAGAAGATCCTCCTGAAAAACCTTCCAAAATAACTTGGTAATCTGACATATTCGGATATGCCGGCAAAGCCCCGTGTTATGAAAGATTCAAGGTAATCGGAAGGATATCATGTGCAGCCTTTTCTGTCGACGTGAGGAGCCTTAATAAGCCTCCTGAGCAAGGATATCCCAACAAATCTTCATCGATCGGAAGAACCCCAGGTTGTGAAAGATTCACAGTAGTCGGAATAATATCAGGAGTAATATTATTTGCCAATGATAGGAACCTTGAGGAACTTCCAAGAGGAGTAAAGGAAAGGGATAGGATGAGTTAGTGCTAGAATACTTTCCTTCAAGTCAAGCCTCTAACGCCGTCACCAGTGATTGCAAAGCTTCTAATGCTGTCACCAGTGATTGTAACTCTTCTACCTTTTGTTGAAGAGAAACAATGAGAGTAGTACAGCCACCAGTGGGATTCTTGACTCTCGCCTTAGCTTCAAAAAGAAACGACGTGAGAGTCTCAAGATTTGTAAAAAAAATGTAACATTCTTTATCCCGAAAACAGAGAAGATTGTGAAATAATCTCGACGATTAATCACATTTGAAAAAAAATTAATTGATTCACAAGATGGAGGACAAAACTTGTGGCAATAAGCGAAAGCAGTAGGGAGCACCTCTAGAACGGACAGTGTTTGATATAATTTTGATGAGGAGACTGGGATTTCTAAGGTGATGAAGAGGGAAAAATGGGATATTGAGGCTACTAGCCCAAGACATAGGGTATTCTCTTTTGATGAGGAGACTGTAAAGGCGATTGGATAGGAGGCTTATAGCCTTAGATAGATTTCGAAGTCGGAAGCTTTTGAAAAGTTATCTCCCCGCTGGATTTGGACTTGATGGGGCTTCAAGTATAAGTGCCACGCGTGAGAGCCAGTGGCTGATTTTTGGGTAAACTTTCTGGGCAAAAGTGCATGTCACAAAAACTTTAGGGGGTCAAACTGATAATAACCAAATCCTTTGAAACTTTATGGACCAAAAATCCAAAAATCGAAACTTTGGGGTCAAAATAAAAATAACCCAAAAAGTTTGGGGCTAAATTGCAAATAATAGAAATCTTTTGAGACTTTTTGGACCAAAATGAAAAATTAAAAACTTTATGGGGTCAAACCAAAAAACACCGAAACTTCTGGGAACCCTAACATATACCTTTTGAAACTTTTTGGACCAAAATGCAAAATCAAAAACTTTGAATGATGAGCCCGCAACGGCCGTTTCTTTGATCGGTGAACCCGCAACGGCGGTTTCTTTGAACGGTGAACCCGCAGCGATCGTTTCTTTGAACGGTTGCAAATGACAGAAACCTTTTAAAATTTTCTAGACAAAACACCAAATCAGAAACTTTATGGGGTCAAACAAAAAAACACCGAAACTTCTGTGAACCCCAACAAAAACCTTTTGAAACTTTCTGGACCAAAACTTAAAACCAAAAACTTTGAATTATGAGCCCGCGTCGACCGTTTCTTTGAACGGTGAAGTCGATCTAATCCTAACAATGATATAATTATAGGATAAACTAGATGAACCCTAACAATGATTTCCAACACTTCCCCTTAAATTGAAGGAGGTGTTAAACCAAAATCAATTTGTCCAAAAACGAATTTCCAAAAGAAACCCTTTGACTGGGTAGGCAACAAAAGGCCGCCCACCGAAAAAGGTGGAACCCAAAAAAAAAACCTAGGTGAGAAAATCGAATACCTCTGATACCAAATCAAATTATACAAGATGGAAATAGAAAGATTCTATTAATGCTTCAAGAATCCCAAATGGGTTACATTGATACTACAATAATACATTTAAGATACAGATGACTAATATATATACTACTACAAAAGGAAAAATAATATAGTTTTAATAATTGTCTATAATTCCATAAGAGGTGAAAATGGTGATAGTGAGTGAAAAAAAAATATAAAAGATGAAAACAAGAGAAAAGGAAAAAAGGAATCCAAGAAGAAGAAAGGAATCCAAAGGTATTTTGACATATATATGTGTGTGTAAAAGGACATAATAATAAAACAAAAATGTTAGAATGCTTAAACTAATTTATGAGTGACTTAGTAACCTTTATGAAATTAGAGTTTCAAGGTAAAAAACACTTGTTCACATAAATTACACTAAATTTATATGAGAGTTTCACAGCTAAACACATCAATTGTACTCAATAAAGCAACTAAAATTAAATGAGAGTCACAAGGCAAATACACATTTATTTACCTCATATTATCAAGTCCACTGTCCACATATATTAAAATAGAATACAATAAAACATTTCAATCGAAGTTATGGTAATGATAGAAAAATCTGAGTAACCCGTTTGAGTTTTGACACAAAATGATAATGAAGGGGTTAAGGGTTTACCCTAAACGAATTCGGGTGACCCGTTAATTTTTTAATAAACTTTTTAATATAACTAAATCATAAAAATATTTGTATCTATTTTAGAATCTATAGATGTTTATCCATATTTATCTGACTTTAAGATTTAATTTTTTAATGGGATTGGTAATAATATAAGTGCTAATAATAGTCTAGAGACAAAACAAAACAACTCACATAAGATTTGAGTGTGACCTTAAGAAGTAGCTAGACTCCGAAAATTCTCAAAGATCAATACAACAAATGGCAACAAAAATATACACACTCAGATAGAGATCAATGTTGCAGATGGATAATTTAATGCAAGATCGGTAGAAAATTTATTATTGTAGTATAGGATAAAAAAAAAGTAAGTAAACATAAGTACTTGTAGTGAGCATAGGGATTAATAGCGTCAAACTAGACTTGCATTAAACATTTAAAGTAAAAAGTACAAACATTGCTGAGGGATAACCAAAAAGATTAGCATTTTTACTATAAAAGTGCCCAAAAAAACTAATATAATACTTACTAAGGTATAGCGAAAAAGATACAAAAAGGATTTACAAAAATTAACGGTTAACTTATATACACCAGAAACTTTATACAAATATTTACGCTAACTTATATAAACCAGAAACTGAAGTGGTATAAATAGGTTTTATGCAAACTTATATACACCAGAAACTTTATATAAATATTTACGCAGCAAGTCATGTATAAGAGCTCCAAAAACACACAAATAAATTCACATATTTAGATAAATAACGGAGCTCGGTTACCGGAATACCTGTTTTCAAATGAGTAATGATAAAAGGGAGAGGAAAAGTGTGCTCTGGGAAGCTGATTTCATTCACACAGTAGCCGAAGCGTTCATGTTAGTTGTAATGGAACATGGAGAAAAATAAAAAATTGATGTATATTAAGTATTTGTGGTATATATTAAACAAATTCAAAATTAAACTACTTACAATAATTGTAGCCCAAAAATAACTAAATACAACAGAAAGAAAACACTACATATTCACAATCTATCAAACTTTCTATACATTAAAGTCACGACTTAAACAAAAACCTAGATTGGATGCTTAACTAATACATTTTCTGCATATATATAATTTACATGTATAAATTAAAGCAATGCATTTCAACATTTATAGCTTAACAAAACAAAAATTCAATTTTGTCAAGCTTAGTATCAGATTTTGGTTCCCACATCCCATTGCTCTCTATATATTTATTTTCTGCAACAAATATAAAATTAATATAGCGACATTAGTAAAGGAAGAGTAAAATCTTCCACATATATAAATGAATATAGCAACATAAGATTTGAAACTGCGACAATTAATTGAAACTAGCTGAATTTACCAAATTCATCGTATATAATTTAAGATTTAAGATAAGTTGGTAATATGGTTTGATTCAAAATAGAAGTGATGGTTGAGTTTAAAATCTAAATTAGAAATCTTTTTAGTCAAATTTATTTTCAAATACTTTTCTTGAATTTTATCGAAATTTAAGAAAGTATGTCGACACAAATTATTGAAGAAACTTATTTTTTTTATATTTAATATATTTTATTAAATTATTTTTAAAATTTGAGTGGAATCAAAATTCAAACGAATTTAATCGAACAAAATAAAATTAAAGAAAACATTAAAATAAGAGATTTAATAATACTAAATGAAACGTATGTATTAATTTGAAAAGGAAAGTTAAAGATGCTCTTTTGTTTCTTTAAACAAAGCCACGTGTGCTTGCCTTTTAAGTATCATTAATGGGCCAAGCCCATCTTTGACACGTGTGTATAAAGAAAAGGCTGGCGGCGTGTGTTTTTTAGGTTGAGACTATTTACACCTCTCATTTCTCTCACAAATACTCCCTATTTAATTTTGAATACATCTACTTTTAAACACTTCTCTTATATCTCACAAACACTCCTCTCAATTAACATATTTACTCTCCCCACATCAGGAGAGTAAATAGCATATGTTCTCCCCACATGAGAAGAGTTTAACTTTAAAATTTTTCAGTGGACTTAAAAGCCAGTCTCCTCACTTCAGCCGAATTTATTCCATTTACTCTCCCCACATCAAGAGAGTAAATATCATATGTTCTTCCCACATGAGAAGAGTTAAACTTTAAAATTTTTCAGTGGGTTTAAAAGTCAGTCTCCTCACTTCAGCTAAATTTATTCCATTTACTCTCCCCACATCAGGAGAGTAAATATCATATGTTCTCTCCACATCAGGAGAGTAAATAGGGGGTGTTAGTGATCAAAAAATTACATTTAGGGGGTGTTTGTGAGATGAGGGGGTGTTTGTGAGAGAAATGGGAGGTGTAAATAGTCTCACCCGTTTTTTATGGTAGGTCGGTGCGAGTTGTGAAATTTTGGTCCGGTCTGGCGCAAAATGTGGTCAAAAAATTGATTTTCGAATTTCAAATCGGTCTAAATTCTGAGCATTGTACCGATCCAGCGAGTAATTTTTTGGATACATATTTTTATTATTATTTTATTTTTTGAACAAGATATGTATTTTTATTATAAATAATTACTTTTTAATAATTTTAATGTATTTCAAAGATAATTTTGACTTTACATTTTTTCTATAAATATAATTATTGATTTTGATTAAAAATATATGATTCTATAAAGTCTTTTGAGGTAAAAAATATCCAAATGCAATAATTATTTTTTGAGAGTTTTGAGACACAATCTAGATTTTATTTACATGCAATAGAAGGTCTTATTGTTCTTTAAATTTAAGAATAAGGGTTCCAAACTTTCATGGTCCTGCGGGAGTGTCTTCAGTTACGATTGAAGACGGGGTAAGCAAAGTAGCTAAATTATGATACGGTAAATTGCAGATAAGGATGAAGGATTATGATCAAGTGCGTAGAAGGAGGTGACGGGTATGCCGCAAAAGAGGGAAGCGTTACGCCAAGTTAGCTGCGGTTGGATTATACGTTAAAGAAATTGACGGGATTGTTATGTAAATTGTGAGAAAGTAATTTTTGTAAGTTATCGAGTCTATAATTTCGTTTCGATTGTAGTGAAGCACTGTCGGTTATTCTCTATGATTAGTCTTACGTAAGTAGGGATACCTCATAAATTTCTTGTATTGTCGATTGTTTAATTGATATAATTACTAGAAAATTCAACACAAAGGTTCGACAATACTAAAATTTGATTAGACTTAGGGTTTTAATTCCACTTATCAAACTAAAATTATTTTTAATAAAAACCCTAAAATCAGCATAGGCAATAGAATAACTAATTTTTTCTTTAAACCTGAGTGGAAAGAGGTTTGAGAATGCTACTTCGAATGTGAAACAAGGACCAGCGACATAGATTCGGCTTAGGAGAGCTAGAGACCACAAATGGCTAGCGTTGATTGTTCATCGATGATGGGGAATGAAAAGCTAGAAGGGCTGCAATGGACAGGGGGAGAGAGAAAGAATATAGAGGAATAAGGTCCGGTGAGGCCGGCAACGCAAATCTATTAAAAAGCTGCCAATAAAGGTCTAGTAGAAAACGCAAGTTAGTGTTTGTTTTGGTAAAGGTGAGAGAATGAACTGAGAGGTAGAATGAGATTAATGTGGTACCGTTTTGGGTTTTGTTTTGGGCGGATAAAAAAAAATGGTTCCCCCTCATAATTTTAGTGAAAATTTGATATTTTGATCAAACTTAAAATATATATAAATATATATATATATATATATAAATATAATGTTGGTTCGATTTAGGAACTATAAATTAACGGACCAAATATAAAATGTTTGTAAACCGTTCCAAATGCGTGTCAATAGTTGCCTAAATATGGCACGGTTAATAACCATTCCAGATTTACATTCCTATTAGCGAGATTTAGTGCAGTGATTATCACCCTATTATTTAAACTATAAATTGAGTTAACCTTATTAAAAGTTACGTTATTCTTCTTCAATTTACTTTGTGTCTCAAAAATTAGGACATGAAAACTTAACACTATATAATGCAGGTACCATAAAAGATTGTTTTGTAGCTCATGTTCTAATAATATAATTGGTGGACCTGGTGGCCTGAAAAATAAATCTTTATATTGACCATTACATGTATTACTTTTTAACATGGTACGTGTACAAGTTCTTGGATAACATTGTACTTGAAAAAGATGAGTAGCCCAAAATAGGTGTTGCACATAATAAATCCCAATTTCCCATTCATTCTCTATTGTTGCGGTTTGGAGATTGGTGAACTATATATGTGGCCAGAGCCGGCTCCATGGGGAGGCTACCAAGGCAAATGCCTAGCGCCCCACATGGAGAAAGGGCACTAAAAAATAAAATTTAGGTATCTAATTGTAAGGAAGCAAACTTGAGGGGGCATTTTGAAAAGTAGAATAAATTAAATTGAGGAGAGAGATACTGAGAGTTGTTTCTTTCTTTTTCCTCCTCACTTACGGCTTCCCCTCCTTTTCCTTTCTCTTTTTCGCTCTACGCCTTTCTCCTCTTTCTCTCCTTTTTTTCCTTCCGTTTTTTCCCTCTCTCTCTCTCCCCTCTCCGGCTCCACCCCAGCTCCTCTCCACCTCCTCAGCTCCATTGGAAGCCTGCGAGCTCCAAGCCTCCGAAAGGGCACCAACTCACCAACCAATGTTAAGATTCTTAAGCCCTCATTTCTTAATTTTTCATTTTCTCTTTTCCATTGCTTTCATATTTTTTGATTTTTTATTATTTAGCAATTAGCATGATATTGATTTGTTGAATGTTTATTGTTGATTATTTTATTGATTTTATTCCATATTTCTTGATTTATGATTATTTAGGATAATATTGATTTAATGATTTAGGATTATTTAGGATTTATGATTTAGAATTTATGATATTTCTTGAAGACTGGCACAAGTATTAAAGTATACAAAATTACACTTTAGAATTTATGATTATTTAGCCGTAATTTTATATTGTTAGATTTAGTTATTTACACTTTACTTGTTAAATATTAGTTTTATTCTTGATTAGTCGTACAATATTAGGTGTATTTATCGTACGAAGAATAGGCTATTAGATAGTACTTGGATGGTTTTGTATATTTTTGTTACAAACTCGAAGATTTAACTATCAATCTTATGTTAATTGTTGTCTTTATTATTATTATTATTATTATTATTATTATTATTATTATTATTATTATTATTATTATTATTATTATTATTTTATTTTTATTTTATTTTTATTTTATTTTTAATTTGGTAATTGATTGGTTCTAGTTTTTGGAGTTTTTTGGTTTCAAATATATAAATATTATGATTTTAAGATTGTTTTGTTGAAGAAGAAGACAATGATACGGGGCCCCAATTTTCGTGAATATTAAACTTCGCTTAGGGCCTCATTTTCCCTCAAGCCGACCCTGTATGTGGCTAATTGGATTGCTAAATTATGTCAATCTAGTGTTAAAATATTAGATTTATGATCAGAACCCCCTTTTGCGACTGTGAATATATTTTGTTTTTAAAGACATATTTTACTCAACTTTGTGTTATTGTTTGCTTGTGTTTTGTGGATTTTATCTTGTCAAAAAAAAATTAACAAAAAAGAAGCAAAATCTATTTTATATAAAAACCCAACATTGAATTCGGTTTCCTTAAAGAAGTGTTGCATTTTCTTTTGGGTCATCTAGATCTAGGTGCTATAATAATTATCGACATTTGGGTGTAAATAAAATCACACTTTAAAATTTGGTCAACGATTATCCCTTGATTTATGGGTCTTTATACACTTCTTATTCTTTAAATTATTCAGATGGCAATATACAATGATGCCAAATATTCACCAAACCTTTATTGTTATAAGAGCATGTCCAATGGTATAATCAAAATAATTTTTGATTATCTATTTAATAAATTGTTAAAGGTAAGAATGTGGAGATGCATCTCCAATGGTATAATCAAAATAATTTTTGATTATCCATTTAATAAATTGTTAAAGTTAAGAATGTAGACAACTCCGATAGCTATTTTTTCTCAATAACCAAATATATGAGGTTCATTATATTGATTGGACATAAATTAATCAATTTAATTTTTGTTTTAAAAAAAACCGAAGGAAAGATGATTTAAATTTAAAAAAAATCTCTTTTAGACAATAGAATTAGTGGACCCCTAATTTTGGTTGTTGAAGAAGGTTGTTAATTTTGATTATATAGGAAGTAGATTTGATTATTAGTTAAAAGGTTGCTAAAATTTGACTATGACATTGGAGTAGTATTTTTAGCCAACATTGTTAAAATTGATTATAATTGTTATTTTGATTATACTATTGGAGATACTCTACGATGCCAACAAAAATTCGGAAAAAAAAATATTAAAAAAACTACTGGTATTTTATTTCTTGTTCGAACAACCCTGGCGGTGACGGCACCGCATACTTCATTCCCCCTCGCTCTATTTCTTCAGGCAAGATTTCTGAAAGGATTTACTAACTCCAACTGGAGTTAACTGAGCGCACTTTCGAACTGGAAAAAGCTCAATACAAATTGGACATCGCCCATGCTGCTAGGGAGATCGCCCAGTTAAAGGCGGCTTTGGATTCTACGCACCGACTTCACTATTGCCAAGAAGAGGCTTACAGTACCATGAAGAAATGGTACAACGCCGCAATAACAGAGAATAACAGCTTTCGAGCGGAGTTGAGGCGTAGGGATTAGGCCTTTTCTTTTTCATTCTTTTTTTCTCTCACTTTCTTCTTATTTTTTTGTTGGCTTCGAAGCCCTCCTCTTGTACACGGCCTCTGTAATTAATGGACATACATTTGCATATACATATACATATACTTAAATTTATGTTTCTGATATATATATTTTTGTAATGAATGATTTGACAATCACACAATGCTTACTGTTTTAAAAAACTTTAAGACATTCCTTTTGGTCCTGCCAAATCCAAGAAACTCTAAGTTTTGATATCGTTAAGTGTTCATTTGCATGGATTTCACTTCAACAATTTAAATTGTATGACAGTCAAATCGATTTCATCTTAGGCCTAATTGTAGGTGGCTAAAAGTTTAGACCCAACCCACAAAGATATTTTATGAATATAATTCGGTTATGGTAGAGAGAATGTGAGTGTTGACACGACATTTTTTTGGGTACGGTAGGTTCTCTGGTAGTGCTTATGATAGTTCGGCAGTACATCATCCGTTTATGTATGTGTTTATATTTGAGCTCTTAAGACTGTTGATCAATGGATGATATAAGTTAAAAGCTTTCTTTCTCTAAATAGAAATATAAGCTAATAACCAACTAATAGCCAACCCTTTCTCCTGAGCCACCCTTTTTCTAGTTATACATATTGAATTAGGGTTACACCTGCTCATTAGGGTTAATATTAAAATGACTTAAAAGAGTAAGATTTGGATAATACTCTAGCCTTTTCTCCTTTATCCACAACTAACGAATTCTAAAGTAGTACGATAGTAGTGGTGTAGTGGAAGCCAGTACGATTATGTACAGGTTCGTGCTATTTGGTATCATTCTTCTCACATACTTCTCATGCACTTTTCACGTGTTAGGCCACGTGCGCCATTCCATGTTGAAGTCGGCCTCGGCTTGGCCATCTCGGCATACCCGGGTGTCGGCAACTTGGCACGTTCCTTGCTCACTTCATTTCATATCAGGCATGTGGGCCTAGTTTTTTGTATAGGCTCCTAACCGAATTGGGCCTGCCCAATTTGCCTTAACAAAATTTTATGCTCTCTCCATCTCATTAGAGCATCTTCTTAGATGCTTAACTGACCAGTGAAATAATTGACATAGCCACATAATCGTTATTGGTATGAATGCTAAAAGTTTTTTTTAGTACTCAAACTGAAGTAATGTACGAGAGACTGATAATAAAGTATGTTTGTTTGGATAATTAAATAGCCTTTTTTTTAACCACCTATGTTTATGGGGATTATGGAAAATTTTAAGAATTGAATCAACTTGTATCAAAGTTTAATTCCCTTCCATTTATAATCAATGTTTTCTAATATTCTCAATGCACTAATACCCCTATAATCTACCGTCCTCTCTATAAAATACTAAAATGTCTTCGCTTTCTTCCTCTTAAACTCACTGAAACGAATAATCACTTTCACCTTCCTTTAACACAATTCATCCCCTATCACCACCATCACACACATATATATAGTATTTTTTTTGAGTAAACTAATTTAATGGCCCTTCAACTATTTGGTTAGTATTATTTTAATCCTTAAATTAAAAAATGATTCATATAGGTGCTTAGATTATTTAGCGAGTTTCACTTTAGCCCTTCCATCCAATTTTTTTTGTTAAGTTAGATAGAATTAAAGGCATTTTTTATCATTTCAATTCAAAAATTAATTTAATTAAAGATGTATATATATTTTAAGTTGGTTCAAAAAAAATTAGTTTGATTTTTTCGACATCGGTTTAATTTTTTTTTTATTATCAACACGAATCAAAAAATTTAGTTTCTTTTGATCCCACTTGAACATCACTATCCCACCATCTCCACCTTCACCATCGCTATCATCACCACCACCCCCTTCATCCATCTCGATCTCCACCTCCACCTTCCCTCCAACCCTACCATCGACACAATACACAAACAAACCAACATCATTTATGAATTCACACACAAACAAAGTTGTTTGGATTTCCATTTACAAGATTTTTGGATTACCCTTCTCCTCCTCCTATATCTTATGGATATGTGTGGTTCATTGATTTGCACGACCCACAAAATTACATATCGCCTTTCTCTTTCTCTCTCTCTTAAAACCCACGATTGAACTTTCTTGAACTAAAAACACCGCGCTCGCTCACTCATTCAATTGGTTTTTGCTTCAATGGCCTTCGTGTTTAAATTTGTTACCAATGGCTCTAAATTACATTCCTTTGATTTGTCACCCCCTTCTTCCCCACCCCCACCATCGCCGCCGACCTCCACTGCCCCACCGCCTCCCCCCAAATCAATAAAAATATTTAACTCCAAAATCAGAACAAACTCAAACCCAAAATTAAAATTTTAATTCAATAAACCTAAGTCAAGATTCAACCCCAAAATTAATACAGAGATTTAACCCCATAATCGAAATTAAAATCGATGCGTATATCTATATACATGTATGTGTTTGTATGTATGTATGAGAAAGAAAAGAGGAAGGTGCAAGAGATGGAGATAGCGGTCTTGGAGGAGGTGGCTTGAGGTCACAGTGGTAGGAGGTGGATGTGGAGGTAGGGGTGTTTTCGGTTTCGGTCGGGGTAGAAATTAAGTACCCCAAACCCAACCCAAATATAAAAATTCGATTTCGGTTCGGTTTCGATTTCTAAATCTTTGAAACCCAAACTCGAACAAAACTTTTCGGTTCGGTTTTATTCGGTTTTGACATATATTTTTTTTTTCATTTTTTCTAAATCAATTTAACATAACAATGTAATACTAATAATAATGTAAGAATGGTTCATATTCAAATTAAATTCATATTTTTTTAGAAACAAGGAGCAAATATAAAGATACTATATTTTTTATTTAGTTACAATTTTATTTGTTCATTTACAAGAATAAAACACATTAAATAAAAAGATGAAATATCTTACCATCGTGCATGTGATAAAAAAATCTTAACTTTGTGTAGTTAATTCAATAATAAGGACACACGTTAATGACTTTTTTTTAAGATTATCACAATATGTAATTATTAAGGAACATATTTTTATAAAAATCCATCTTTTTTCTTATTATAATATAATTAACGTGTGCCCTTAGAGTATATATTAACATTTTTTTTTCTTATACATAATTCGGTTCGGTTCAGTTTAGTTCGGTTTTGAACTAGCTTACCCCAAACCTGAACCAAACTTTTCGGTTTCGGTTCGGTTTTCCCATTTTCGGTTTCAGTTTTTTTCGGTTCGGGGTTTTACGGATCGGTTCGGTCCGTTCGGTCGGTTTTCGGATTGACATTAACACCCCTATGTGGAGGCGATAGTGGGTGCTCTTCCTTTTTTTTTTCTTTTGTATATAATAAATTTTTTAAAAAAATATATGTATTTAAAATTAGTTTTTTAAAAAAATTAATTGAAACGACAAAAATTCTCCTAATTTCGTCCAACTTAACAGAAATTTTGGACAGAAGGGCCAAAGTGAGACTTATCAATAGTTTAAGTGCCTAACTTGAGTGTTTTTCAGTGGATAGTGTTATTTACACCTTTCATATTTGTCATAAACACCCCTTATGGTAAATTTATTATCACTAACGATCCCCTAAGGCCCGCATAATAAGAGGTGAGTGCATTTATATACTCTCGGCCCACATAGAGAGAGTTTGTTGATAAGAATTCGCTTAACATCAGCAATAGAGTGCTGCGGTATTTTTTAAATAAGGCCTGTCCAATAAGAGGTGAGTGCACTCAGATAAACTCATCTCAAATGGGGAGAGTGTTATTAAGAACTCGCATAACATCAACGAGGGATGCATTTGTGATAAATAAAAGAGTGTTAAAATATATTTTTAGTTAAATTTTAGAGGGAGTATTTGTGATACGTTTGGGGGGTGTAAATAACACTGCCCTTTTTAGTTTAAAGGACAAAATAACACTGAGCCAATAGTTTTTACTTTGCCCTTTTTAGTTAATATATGTGTTTTTTAATTCATTTTGAGATTGTTTAAATTTTAGAAACAAAAAAATAATTTAACAATATACATATTTTTACCGACATATATTAACCTGATAATTAAGTATAACATTGTGCCACTGCTCTTAACCAAATTAACCACCATGGTTTGTCAAAAACCAATGCGGGTCCATCTCATTACCTTTTCATCATGAACCCATTCAAAGTAGACCGTGTCAAGTTAATAATGAATGAACAACGTTAAAATTCTTAAAGCGTAAAATGATAATTTGCACCTTAAGAACAAATATTAAATATATTATAAATAAAAAAAATCTCATAAATAAAAATATATGCCTTGTTAAATTATATTTAATATTTTTTTTTATTATAAGTAGATTGTTTACATGCATATCTAATATACACATTTACATGACTAATAATAAATGCAATCAAATGCCGTAGTTTTTGTTATTATACTTTTATGGGGATATGCTCCTCTAGAGTGACTAATTTAATTTCACTGGTACAGTTAAAATATCTAGCCTGTTGATCGTAAACAACTGGCTTGGATTTCGAAACATAATTAAACCTAGACTTAATTCAACTAGCTTCTCTCTCTATGAAGAAAAAAGTCCGCATCTATATATTCTCTTGTTCTTTTATTCATTGATTTACTCGTGTTAGGTGTTAAGCATGATATTCATTGCGATTCCTTCTCCTAATAACTTAAGTTTTTGGGAGAGATGGTTCTTAACATGGTATCAGAGCTTGGTTCTCTAAGAGGTTCAAGATTAATTTTCCCCCATCCATTAAATCTACTCTCTATGTGCAAGTATAGGGTTGCACACATCCATCCATCAATCTATCTGCTCTCCACGTGCAAGTATGAGGTTGCACGTGAGGGAGGGTGTTAAGCATGATATTCATTGCGGTTCTTTCTCCTAATAGCTTAAACTTTTGGGAGAGATCGTTCTTAACATTAGGCACTTTATATATACACAGTTGCCAAATTCTAAGTGAAAAAAAGAAAAAGAAAAGGGAAAAATCAGTTCCCTCAACATTAGAGTGGCCAGAATCAATGGAGATGATAAGCTTTTGTTTTATCTCTTCGTTAACAAGATCAGTTGATTTGTTATATATAATTATATAATACGAATGTATACGCTGCATGTTTTTCCCCTGTCTGTAATACAAATTAACATGTGTTTTGCTGAATTGGATTTCACAGAGAGAGAGAGAGAGAAAGCAAAACGACACAGTTGTGACAAAGGTTTAAGTTATCAATGATATGTCAAATCCAAAACACTCGTTCATTATCCACAGGTAAACTGCAGCAGTCAAGATAGGTCGGCGGAGCCATATTCACTTTATGTGGCTGTCAAGATTTGAAATAACTTTAAATATTATCTTCAGGTTACTTCTTTGCTGTGTCATCATTCTTCATCAATAGTTTCACTTTTCATACAATAATTGTTGGCGACTCCTCTAAAAAAGCTTCTTTTTTTTTCCTTTCAAAAGTACTTATCAATTGATGTGTTCTTTTTCTTAATAAAAGGTGATGATAAATATACCGATTTTTATTTTCACTAACATTTTTTATATCTTATATTTTTTTAAAAAAAAAATTTTATCACAAACACCCATTTCTTCACCTTTGAACTTAATAACCATAATTATATTAATGCTCTCTTATCATTGGGAGAATATTTTTATTGGTACTCGCTAGAAATTGAACATCTCGAATTTCATTAATAATATAAGGTATGACTTATTTTTTTTAAATATACTCGTCCAATTTATAGTGAATAATATGTTAATACTCTTCTGTCATAGGCAGAATATATTTATTGATACTCGATCGACATTGAACATCTGGAACTTAAATAGATTTGTGGGTATGAATTTTTTTTGTTTTTTAGAAAAGATCTATATATAAATGCATTTTTTTGTTTTTTTATTTTATTTAGAATATATATATGTGTGTGTAAGTATATATGTATGTTTTAAATATATATATGTGTGTGTATGTATACATGTATGTTTTGAAGAAGAGGAGGATGAGAAGGAGAAGGAGTAGGAGTAGGAGATGAAGCTGGTGGTGAGGGGTGGTGAAAAATTGTAGTATTGTTTTGTTGTAATTAATAATTAATTAATTAATTAAGTTAATTAATAGTTAATTTTTGGATAAAAAAGTGAAATGAAATAGTAGTAAGAATAAAATTTATTTTAATATTAATAAAAATTTTAGATGGAGTTAATGACAACAAAAATGGGTGTATTTATTACTACCCTTAATAAAAGAGACTAGTATTCTAAGATGTGTCTGCCTAGATAAATAGCCTTTTTGTTTAATCATTGAAGCTTAATTAAGAAGTTTAGCTTTTGAAACGTTTTAATTTTATTTGTCCTACTAGGTTTATATCAGATTTTAATCAATGATATATATATATATATATAAATATATTCATTCACAATGAATTTATTTGTATCTCGGATCAGTCATTCTTCAAATTTTATTATATTAGACATGGAAACACTTTCTATACATGTGAAGATCTAATATAAATCAAAGGAGAAGAAGAATAAAAGAAGAATTGGCTCAATGGTTAAAACCGTTCTTATAGATCAAAAGGATGCAAGTTCAAATTTATTTCTAATATTTGTGTTTCCCAAAATAAAAGAGGAGAATAAAAAGTTGGTGTCATCATGTAATATGATTGCGTTACTTTTATATAATATATATATATATAAGGGTAAGGTTTCAATGGTTACCGCTATTTTTACCCATGGATGGTTACTCTAATATTAACCGTTGGATGAAAAATTAATGGTTGAGATCAAATGAGTAGTTGGCTAACATAATTAATGCACATTGAAGAAATACAAACCATTAAGTGCCAGGTTAAGTGGGTAACTTGTTGTTACCTGATGACATGGCATTTTTATTTTTATTTCCATTTAATTTTAAGGAATCTTAAATTAGAGATTCATTCCATGATTTGCTAATTCCAATCCGGGATATCCCTATTCTTTACCCATTAGAGATTCATTCCATGATTTGCTAGCTAATTCCAATCCGGGATATCCCTATTCTTTACCCTTGTAAAATATGATCTCAAATATTATTTGCCAAACACCACACATTGATTATTGAACCAAAGTAATTAATTATTTAATACTACACTAGTCACGAAGTTTGTATTATCACACCGTAAATCTGATATATAGTATCTCTTCTACTTACAACTCTTGATAGCTAGTTTCACAAAGGACCACAAACTAAGTTATATTGGATTGGTTTATTCGATCCATTGAATAGTTTTTAAAGAAAATGAGTTCTAGTGATCAGGTTAGGGAGGTAGGTGAAAAATAATGGAGAATACGCATGGAGAGAGAATTAAAAACAGTGAAGAACGAATTAAGTTTGATAAAAAGTTTGATGGTTGATAAAGAGTTTATCAAGAGAGAGAGAAACTCTTCTGATGATAACTGTTACGGGGATGATGACGAGTTTTCCTTTATGTCTCGAAAGAAACTCAAGTCATCGAATGACGATAGTATTAAAATAATAACACATCAAGTTCGTAGAAGTATTTGTACGACGCCAGTGAATATTTGTTTGTTCGAAGATTTCAAACTTAAAAATACGTTCAGGGCAAAGGAAAGAGAATTGTTGGAGTACATTTTCTCGAAATCTGTAAAGCAAGAGTGAGTTATATTAACTCTTCATATAATATATTGTTTGAATTACACTAATTTATTTTTCTTGTTTGTATCAGCCAATTGATCGTGGCGAGTGGTGATCATATCCTTTTGCGTTCTGATTTTCGATATCTCGGTCCCAATGAGGAAATAGAATCTGAGGTTTTTCTTCTTCTTATTGTTATATTTTTTATTTTTAAAGTAAAATAAGACAAGTACTGTTTCATTCACGTAGTGGTCGTATTGACTTTTTTTATTTATGAAATAGATTATTACTATGGTTTCCAAAATATTGACCGAAGATGAGAGATCCAGAACTAGCCAAAAGGCAAGAAAGTGGTATCTTCCTGCGAGATTAATAGTGAGTATGCCGTTGATTGAATCACTTACTTAAAAAACTTAGTTATTGTTATTAATTTATACTTTTTGCAGAAGGATCATCTGCCACATCGTGATCTACCACTACACAAAGTTTGGGGAACAATGAATTACTATAAGACGTTTATGGGATGCATGGACAAGTGCGAGGAGGCAAGTATATATTATCTCTTTCGTAATTCGTTTTACGTTCTATATCTAACTAATTGGTAATGTGTTTTACATTAGGTATTCATTCCAATTTTAATTTCAAGACACTACATTCTTGCACGAGTGTTGTTGAAGACAAAAGTTGTTGAAGTTTGGGACTCTCTATCGGATGCGACACAACCTATTCTTTATTCTGCAAGAATTAAGGATATTGTAAGTTTAAAATTACGGGATCTCTATTCCACATTGATTGTTTTTCAAAGGTTCATAAAATGTCATTTTTTTCCTGTAATGTTCCTAATATATTCCAGCTACGTAATTTGGACTTGGGACTTGAGAGAGAGATTAGAAAGAAGCCTGGAAATTTTAGTTTTTCTAGTTTTCGCATTGTTCGTGCATCATTCGTTCCGAGGCAACCTAACGGGTTTGATTGCGGCATGTTTGTTATTTTGTTTATGCAATCTGGATGTAAAGTCGATTCACGATCCTTTGTGGTAAGATATTTCTATTTGTTTAGCGTTACTAATTAATTCAATCGTTGTTTCCTTTATTTAATTGTTTTGTAATTATTTTGTAGTTCGACTCAAATGAAGAGCGGTGTAGATTAGCATGTTGGTTGGCGAATTCTAACTACAACAAGTACAGAGATATATTGATGAACGATGTTCGAGAATTTTATTTGAAAATGAACATGTAAACTGTTTTGAATTTTTTTGTAAGAAAAAATGAAAAGTTATTATTATGATGCACGGTGCTCAATTTGCATACCAATGGATTTGATTAATGAAGAGTTATTATTATTTTTTACAATGATGATGCACGGTAATCAATATGCATGCCAATAGTTATGATTAAATATTTGTATTCCTCCTCTCTCTAAACACGGTTGGAGAGTAAATTTGGTGTGTATGCTTCAAGTACTTTAATTAAGTTTCTCTGTCCATACAATCTCAGTTGGAAGTCCAAATGTTAACATGTATTGGAAAAAAGGAAAAAATATAATATGTTTAATTTGTCATTGAACTCGGGAAGAAATATTAAAATATTAATTACTAGTAATATTCATTACAAAGCAAAAACAAAAGTACTACGATAACATTAGAAAGCAAAAAGAAAACTACTACGTTAACATCAGAAAGCAAAAACAACACTACTACGTTAACATTAAGGAAACCAACCCAATTCGTAATAAAAAAAAGTTCAAATTCTCATCCTCTTCTCATTATTCTCTCTCTCCGCCGCTTCTTCCATCTCGAGGTTTGCCTTCCTCAGTTCCTCCAGTATCTCTTTCATCCTCCTATAGGCCTCTTCAAATTTTTTTGATTCAGCCTCCCACTCTTTTGTCAATCGTTCAGCATAAATCAAATTGTCGATGCACATCTTAGTGAAGTTTAACGATGATATTGGAGGGCTCGACGTCGATGGAGATTTTGGTGGGCTCGACGTCGATGGAGATTTTGGAGGAGTTGACATGTTGAAACATGAAATTGAAAGTTGATAAGATATTTGATGGTTGGTTTGATTTGATTTGTGAATGGCAGTCATGTTTATATACTAGTCTCTTGGAATATGAAGGGTTGTCAGTTTGGAAACCCCAATAGGTGCGTGCATTCCAACAGTTATTATTACGTGTGCACCTACAATAAAAGAGATGGACGGTTCAATAATCAATAGTTATCTCACCGAATGATGCGTGATCCTTCGGCACAATATTGCTTTAATATATTTACATTTGCAAAAACAACAGTAATAGTTCAGAAATACATTGAACTTAATGGAGCATTCGAACTGACATTAAACATTGGAACTTATTATTACACTTTGGGTTTAATGGACTTTTTAACTAATGTAGTTTTTTTATAAAATGTCCGCGGTTCCTGCGCGTGGCTCCTTCGACAAACCCATATATATCTCACCGAATAATGCGTGTTCATTCGGCACAATATTGATTGTATATTTACATTTGCAAAGACAACGGTAACCCTAATACGATTAACTTAATGAAGAATTTGAACTGACATTAAATATTAATATGAATTTCAGATTTTACAATATATCTAAAAATAATGCTTAGTCAAAACAAGCTTAGAACTACCATAGGATTGAGGTAATAATCAGACATCGTCCGAAGGCTTCAATAACTCTCTGAGCTTTTTCTCCAGGCTTTCGGTTGCAACGTTGATAATCATAATGTTGGACACGCTAGCATTGAGAAGGGCTTTCCTTTTGGCATATCTCTCCAAATTTTGTAGCAGCTTGTGCAGCAGTTGGGTCAACTCCGCATTCTGGTAATCCGTCAGTACTTGTCCATCTTGGTTATGATTTAACTCTTTAGGACAAGAGACATCAGACTTCATCTTTTTCATGGGGGATTGAACCTCATCCTCTTGGCGAGTGTTGACCTTCGTCAGGGTAGATTGTACCTCATCTTGATGGAGATTCTTGATATTTTTCAGGGGGGATTGAACCTGTTCCTCCTCTTCGTACTGAATATACCATTCTTCTGCCTTGTTAAAATCATTTGTGATCTTTGGTAGCTCTTCAGAATCAGACAGTATAATCAAGGACATGTTAAGTATTAAGAGAAGTATTACTGAAAATGCAGTGATGCTTTGGTTACGTTGTACGCGTGCATATATTTATTTATTTATATTAAAACATGCACAATACTAATAGCAAAAAAAAATAAAAAATTTGTCATTTACTGCGCATGCCTTCTGAAAATCATGAAACTTGGCTACGCACAATTGATTATCTATTTTTAGTTTTCCAATGGCCATTGATTGTTAGGCAAGTAATTTGCTGTTTTCCAATGCTCATTTATTTAAAATTTAAAAACTTAAAAATTAGGAGGGAAAGTGGGCATTACAAAACTTAAAACCTAAACAAGTACTCCACCATTCAGTCATCAGTAATCATATTGCTTTATAAGAAAGTAATATTGCATCATCATAATTTGTGAATTGAACATTCAGTTAGTTCTGCATCTACATTCAATCTTCTAAACCAAAATGAGGGAGCCATTAACTTATGTGAAGATGATGATGATTTTCTAAGCAACAGCAGAGTGTTGACGCATATTGCTGAAACCGAAAAGGCAAAAGAACAGATTTCAGAAGATAAATCTTCTAACATGGAAGCTGAAGGTGAAAATGAAGATGGTGAAGATCAACCTCAAAAAGATAAGCAACAGTTATTAGAATGGACAGATCCAGATGTTACGGTGTGGGAAGAATTAATGACGTATTTGTGCATTGATAAAGCACCGGAAGACATACAAGATGATGACTTAGTCGATAAAGAGTTCGTTACAATGGAACAAGCTGAAACATTCTACCATATGTACTCAAAAATAATGGGGTTTAGCATTCGTAAGAAAATTAAAAATATAAACTCAGTAGGTGAGTGTATAATTAGAAGTTGGGTGTGTTCAAATGAAGGATATAGAGAGAATAAATATCAATATCTTGAACGTATGACTAGGGAGCCAAGAAATATAACTAGGACAGGTTGCAGGGCTTAATGCGCAGGGATTTATATTGGGACTTTAAAGTCCCCATCAACCGTTCTCGATGATTTTTATGGGTTTTCGAACCATTTCCATTGTGTGGCTAATCGAAAGCAACGATTTAAGTTAGTTAATCTGATTGGGCATGTAAACCTATTGCATACTGCAACTAATTAATACTGTTGGAACTCACAAGTTTACATTTATTACTATTTTAAAATTAGGGTAATTTTATTTCTATCCACCAATTAATAATCCTTCAAATAAATTTATTTTAAAAGATAGTTTCCTAACTAGAATATACTTCCTTTAAATATATTTACTTTTAAAAGTAGTTTCCTAATTAGAATATATTTTCCTTAATTTGTTAAAATTGTATTGATACAAGTACTTCACATTCATTATTTATCAAAAACATACAATATTACAAAACTGGGCGGAATTAATTTATAGTATTACATCTAGTGGATTTTTTAAAATGAAATCATTAATAAATAATATTTATAAAATTGAATCAATAATATTTTTTTTTCAGTTTATCCACATTCGTGGATTAATTTAATAGGCTACGTGGATTAACTTCGAGATATGGTGGACAGAAATAAAATCACCCTAAAATTATTGTGTAAAACGATGTTCAGTGGGTTGAAAAGCATTTCCTATAAGTTCATGGTTGGGAAACATTTATTTTTTGTTTTTTTAAACAATTTCGGACAAAATGGCTGCAGGCTACTGAATTAGATGTTCACCCTCCTTAACCAGAGATTCTCGAAACTACTGATAATTTTCATTAATAATTAAAAAACAAGTAATACATAGCGGACCATTAAAAAAAAGAAAAAAACATTTATTTTTTCCTACTATTCTCCCACATGAGTTCCAATGCATCCATCTCGTCTGTTCTCTTCCGCCTCTTCTGAATCAGCCCATCTATTTTCAATAAAACATCGTTCATTTTTTTATCGAACTCGTCGCGTTCTTCGTCTGAAGCATTCGGGTTCTCTTTCGCAGTTAGCTCTCGAAGTTTTTTGTTTTCGGAAGCCCATTCAATCGAAAGTCCATCGAGAAATTTTATATACTGGGCACGCTTGACATTAATATCCGAAGGAGTGACTGGACTTGTTGACATGATCGCTATCTTAGGGGAGAGAGAAAGTGAAAGTAGAGAAAAGAAGGAAGTTTGTGGGTTGTTTGAATTGTGAATGGTAGTCGGAATTATATACTAGGGCCATCATTATATACTAGGGTGTCACTCTGGAAACTGAAGAGATGCACGATAACCAAGAGGAGATCAGTAAATTAATTAAATTAATTCTGCATGTGTAACCGTCATACGGGCTTCCTGTAACGTTACTTCATCCGCGTAGGTTATCATTGCCTTTCAATTCACCTATCAACGACTTCTAATTTAATGATGGCTTTGTCTGTGCCTATAGCACAATAATTTTTTTTTAACATCAATTTTATAATTTTTGGTTTGAAATTCCATATGATCATGAGAAAAATAAATTCTAGATATGATAAATATTTACAAATCTTAAAAACAAAATATTAGTTTTTACACTTTAAATTTAAGAAAAGTTAAAAAATAAAATATTGAATCAATATAAATAAGGAGTTGGATATTAACACTCGAATTAGTAAAATATAATATAAGGAGGAATTTTTTCCTCTTTCAGAAAATATATAAATTTAAACTTTTTATTTTGAATAAAAAGAAAGAAAAACAAAACTGTCAATGAATGAAAGAAAGTTGATGTCAATTTTTTAATAAAAAATTCACATGCACAATACTTAATCACTTCTACGGGTGTCCACTCTTTGGTTAAAATTAATTTCTTTTTCATTTGTTCATTTGATTGAAATAGATTAAAAAAATAATAATAATAATGGACACGTGTCGTTTTGTTATTGCGACCCCATGACCTATCCAATTTTGCCACCACCATTTTTTTTTCGGTGGGTCCCAATATATCAATATCTTATTTAAAAAAAAAAAATAGAAAGGCGGATATGCGCAATGATTTTGAATCTTTGCATTAAATGCAAAGACTGCAATGGGGCGCGTGAGCACCCAGTCTGTCTTCTTTGAGACGACTAGCTTTTTGATGTGATTATGTCAGGTTGTGGGCCCGTTGTAATTGGGCGCGTGAGCACCCAACCTTTATTTGTTTCCTTTTTTAGTGCATATCCAATGGTAGTGTAAATTTTAAAATAATAAGATTTTAACACATGTTGAATATCAATCCTAGCATTTTTTTAAATAATTTTTTTTAAAATTTTTACAACTGAAGTTATATTATTTTTCTACTAGAGTCTCAAATTACGTAAATCACGTGAAAATAACATACCCTTATTTAATTTTAATACTATAAATTTACTACCTACTTTACAATATTTTTTAAGAGTCCTCCAGCAAGAATTTTTTTTTTGTGCCACTTGTACAAGTAAAAAGTCCATTGTTGCGGGAGATGCGTTAAACAATTTTTTTGTTTTACATCTTCTGCCACCTCTTATTTCACTTTTGTTTCCCGCTTCTCTCCTACTACTTCGATACTTCCTTTTGCACAGTACCTAATATGTAGGTACTGGTTTTTCATCATTCAAAGTTTTCTACGTCTTCATTGGTCGGTCGAAAAAAAGAAAAAAAAAAAAACCCAGACCAAAGGAACCCTAAAATTGATAAAAATTTGTTCTCGTTGAAATTCTTCTGTTTCCGAATAGTTTTATTCGTAATGGCCAACATTCCTTTATCTAAAGATCACGTTCCGAATGTTCCTCCACCCAACTGTTGGAGGTCTGCTCCCTTCTTTCATGCTTGCGAGACTATCATGGATGATCTGATCGATTGTGATGGCACAAATAATGATCCATCCGAAGTTGCTCCTTTTAATCCCGATGTTCCTTCTCCCAAAATCGAGTTAGAGCCTGAGAAAGGTTCTTTCATTCCCCCTTCTTCTGTTCTACGCTTCGCCTTGGATCGTGGTGATTTCCCGTACTCTTTGCTTATATTCGATGCTTACAGCGGAACCACCAACAACTGGGAAGTGTGGACCGATTCCATCCTTAGTAATTCCACATATCGCGTCCTGTTGATGAAAGCAGGTATTTATCATTTAGTGGAGGCTTTCCGTTCTTTTCACTTTGAGAAAAAGGACGCGGTTGTTAATTCTCTGATAACCCTAATTTCACGGTGGAGCTGTGATACTCATACTTTTATCACGGGTTGGGGCGAATTCACAATTATACTAGAAGATATTTGCCAGCTATTTGGGTTAGCCCCCTTAACCAAGCACCCTTATGACGAAAACTCCATTGGTGGAATGAAGGAGGCTCTTGACGTGTTTGACCGCTGGTACACGGAAGATGGCAATCTGATTGACGATAATGGAAAGAAGTCAAAGAAAACTACTTTCGGAACCTGGGTCAGACATGTGTTTGGTCATATTGACGGTGGTGCCAAGGGGAAGTCTAAGAAGGCGGGTTCAAGCAGCACAACTCCTACGGTTAAAACATCGGAGTTGTGTAACCATAAGTGGCATCTGGCCGCTTATTTGACTATGTTTCTTTCGCGAGTTATTTCGCCCGGTAAGCCCTCTGAAGCCCCCCGAAAGCTTCTTGTGCCTCTTGCTGTTCAACTGGCCTCAGGTTGTGACGTTCCTTTGGCCGCTTTTATGCTGGGCAATCTTTATATCTGGCTCGATCGAGCCCATTCCGATTTCTGCCGTTCAATGGGTCGGTATGCGATTGGCAGCTACGCGCCCATAATGATTCTGCTCCCTTTCATTTATGAACGTTTTCCCAAATACTCTCCTACCCCGAAGCCTTTTCCCCCTCTAAATGTTAATGCCAAAGGCAACGAAGAGAGAGGACCTTTGAGGTTCTTACGGTGGAACAGTGTTTCGTCCTTAAACAATTTGGGAGATTTCATTGATGTTGAAAGTGACTTTGTCTTCAGGCCATATCAGAAGACTGTATTTTTTCACCACGATTTCTTCGGTCCAACAGTTCAGTCTTATAGGAATATTCCGGGAATTAGCGCCAAACAGTTTTATCGTGAAACCATCGGCAAGACCCTTGCTTGTGTTCTTCGCTGCTGTGTACCTGTTTTGAATGAACTGGAGACTTCTGCAGCGGCTTACAACCCTCACAGAGTTGCAAGGCAATTTGGCTGGGACCAGGTGGTTCCTACGCCTCCTGCCCCTTATGCAAAAAGCGAAATTCTCTCGGGCATGCACGATTTCGCATGGACCGCTTTTACTAGGAGGTTAGCACTGGAGAGATGTATTCGGCTTGATGAACCCTTCGTGATTGCTGATAGTACTTCCATTGGTAGGAAAACCATTAACTATTCTTTGTTTTGGCATCTACAAGCCGCTGAAATAATTAAATTCGTTCAGAGTGATCCCGAAGTGGCATCTTCTGATATGGTGAAAATACCGGAAACTACGCTCCGCCGTTTGAGAGAATTTCCAGTTGAAGGGCAATGGAGAGGACATCGGAGCCGTTTCATTAAGGACATAGCAGAGAATGTTCCCAAGGGCAACAAAATTGCTCTTTCCGATCGTTCCAAACGGAAACAAAAGAGTAGGGACGCAGATGCCTCTACTTTTGTACCCATGGAGGCCGACAAACGCCGAAAATTGTCCCAAACTTTCCCTAATGATGAAGTGCCCTTGTCGGAATTGGTCAAAGCTTTAAAGGAGGCAGCCAGCCAGAAAATTTCTTCCATCGCCGGTCAGACTGAAGATGACCTCGGTGGAAAACATTGTGAGGGCGCCGAAGGAGAGAAGGAAATAGCAAGTGAAGTGGAAGTTCATTTGTCGGAGGTATATGAATTTTCCTTTCTTTCGTTGGAAATGAGGTACTTAAAATGACCCTTTAATTATAAGTACGAACCATTGGAGCAAAAACTGACAATGTGTATAATTTATTTGTAAAACAAATTTTTATCAACCAAATGTCAATTATTTATTAGTCCACATGTTTTTATACATTGCTATTGGAGATACTCTCATCTGATTGTTATCCCTCTTTTTTTTTAGTCGGAAGAAGAGGGTGCTTGCGTCTTTGTGCGGAAAAATTCTCGTATTATTGCTGAACTGGTTGTTTCAGAAGGCCGTAATGAAGGTGGGACTACTGGCCTGATTGAGGGACATGATGACAATTCTGTCGACGGTGGCAATGTGTCGGCTGGCCTCAATGAGGGACATAATCATTCTTCCGGCGACGGTGGGAATTCAGATACTCCTGCGGATTCTTATAAGAGGAAGGAATTTGAGGAGACTGCGCAAGTCGGCATTCCAACAGGTGGCAATTTGCTTATACATTTTGATATTGCTTTCTCACCTTTTTTTTTAACTCTTAGCTGCATGCTTTCTCCTTTCTATTTTTACTTTTTTTTACAGCCTCTACGGACGTTGCTCCCCTAGTTGTTTATGAAGGCAACATTGAAAGTGAAATTGGCGGAATGCTTGAGCAAACTGACGATTCTTCTTACAAGACGAAGGAAATTGAGGAGACTGCTCAAGTCGACCTTCCGACAGCTGGAAGTGGCCATGGTATTTATTTTGCTTATACCTTTTTCATATTGCTTTCCCTCCTTTTTTTTTAACCCTCACCTGCCTGCTCCACTAGTGGATTATGAAGGAATGACAGAGCAACCTGGTCATTCTACTGAAGAAGGTGTCGACACTGATGAGCAAGACTTTTCTTACATGTGGAATGGAATTGAAGACACTGTGCAAGTTGACCTTCTTCAGAAACTTTCTACCAAGGACCGTGCCTTGTTTCGGTCTTTGGCAAGTCAGTCAACACTCAGGCCACACCTTCTTGGTATATTTAATGACACCTTCGGTGTGATGGGTGATACTGCCATTGAGCTGCTGAGCGACTTTGACATTGAGCGAATGGAAAGCGTCTTGATCATATTGCATGCGAGCAAATTGGATACTACATATCTGGAGGAGAAGGTTCGTCTTTTGAAGTCCCTCTCCACTCGCAGCAAAAGTGATAGGCTTGATACTCTCTTTTACTCTGCGGAAAAACTACTGCGTAAGAAGGAGGAAATTTAAACTCAGAAGGTTGCTTTGGAAGCAAGGATAAGTGCTTTGATGAAGGAAATTCAAGAATTGGAGCAACCGATGTGCACTTTGGACCGGCAACTCGGTGTTATTGCCGCTGAGATGAGGCAGTTGCTAGGTGATATGAAAGAGAGCTTGGGCAAGGAGTTTGATGAAGTGGTTGGCACTTCACTAGGAGAGTTCCTACGCTGATGATTTGCCTTCAAACATTTTTTCTTCTTTATTTGTAAATATTTACTGTCACGATTGCTCTTACTTTTGTAGAAATTTTATTATATTAAGATTTTTGGATATAGAGAAATATTTAAATTTTATTGAATTAGGATATGCTACTTTGGTGTTAGCACTGACGCCACATTTCAAAATTTAATCAAACTTGTCTCATAATCACTAAATTCTTTTTTAATTCTCAAATATTACTCTCTTCAATGTGTAAAATGGTTGTGTATTAGTTAATAATATAAAAAACGTTAATGCCCCAAATTAGACAGAATATGTAGACCGAAAAAAGAAAAAAAAATTAGACAGAATATTGCATTTCCATTAAGTGAAGAAGATTACACTTGACTTATACAGAAGGCCAAACATTTCACGATTCAAAAATAAAGTACACTTATAGCGTGAACAAAAAGAACGGACTGAACAGTAGAAGAGCAAAACAGGATAAAGTGTCCCCAGTAAGAAGATTTATATGGGGGAACCACCATCAAGTAGTGTTTTCTTTCCGTTCTCCCAATCTTCTCTGCAGCTCATCCCGCTCTGCCATGACGGTTGCCAAGCGCTCCTCCAAACTTTGGATTTGACTAACCATTTTGGGGATCTCTCTTTCCAAGTCGGGGATCTCTCTTTCCAAACTCACCACCCTTAAGGAAAGGGCCTCGAAGCTATTGGGTGAGGGAGGAACGTTGGAAGTACTGGCTTTATCCATATATGGGTCTGTATAAAAGCATGGAATATGAGAAAGATGGGTTTCTGAGAAGGTGCTTCGGGTATTTATAGCCAAGCTAAATGACCGTTTGCAAAAAGGAGTTATGACACTCGGAAAACGATGCAAAAAATAAAATAAAAAAGTGAGACGGATAAAGGATACCTATCTACTAAAACTAAAAACTAAATAAAAATGCAGCCCCTTCTTACCAAAGAAGTGCCACGTGTCACGTTTTTAACAATTGAGCATTTATATCTCAGTTACTCCTCGTCTTCTTTCATTTAATGCGGCTTTTGAATTTCCTTGCCACTGTAAACACTTTTCGAAGAAGTTTATTACTCCCTCCGTCTCACAAAGATAGACCCATTTTTTTTTCATGTAGATTAAAAAATTTCATTTAATGTAATTGGAACCATAATTTTTTTTCATATTTTCCCTATTATACCCTCATTTATTCTACTATAATAAATACATTGAATTAGAAGATGAACATACATTTTTTTATCTTTCCTATGGGAAATGAGTATTTATTAGGTAAAGTTAATTATTTAGGAGTTGATAACAATGTAATTAAATAAGGGTACATTAGGAAAAAGAAAATTTTAGTACATTTTTTAAAAGGCAAGAGGACTATACTTTGGAACAGACGAAAAAAGAATAGTAAACTATTTTTATTGGACGAATGGAGAATTTGATTTGCTTATAGTAAACTATTTTTATATATTAATTACTAACTAAATATTAATTGACTGAGATGCATAAGATTTCTGAAATTTAGTAGGCATTATATAAATAATTGATGTGTAAAGTGATATGTTAGTAAAAAATTAGTAAAACAAAATTATATAACAAATTCTTTATTAAAACGACCACGCACTGGGTGGATATTATTATATATTAAGCTAGTATTATTATTATTATTTCTAAGTTGAAGATGCCACGTGGAATTTCCCTGGGGTCATTTCAACGCACGTCTTTTGCATTAAATGCGTGATGGTGACCATTCTCGACTTCCAATGGGCAATGGTTACACTCCATCGTTTAGTTGATCGAGCGTGGGACGCGTGTGAACTTGCGCGTGCGGATATGTTAAATACGGAGAAAATATAGAAACAATTGAGTTCTTTCTCCCTCTTCGAAGAAAAAACCTAGGGCTTACTCCTTCGTCCTTCTTCTTTCGTCGTTTCTGGAATATGTCGACTCACAGGAATCTGGATATCTTTCTTGTTGAAGCCGAACCCATTCCTCGTAGGCTCCGACGGTCGGATACGGGTGATGCAAGTGGTTCCAACTCGACAGATGTTAATCCAAACGAGCATTATTTCGAAAGGATCCGACGGGTAGAGGCGGAATTGAAAGGTAAAGTCCACCGGATGGAGTGTGAAATAGTTGACCTTGACTCTAAGCTGCGTAACCTTGGGGTAAGATATAAGCAATTGAGGACAAAGTACGAGATGTCTGTATCCCAGGAGGCCAGCATAAATGCTTATGCTGATGGCGTGCTACAAGACTCCATCCGATTGGGGAGGGAGCAAGAAGAACAAATCCGCCGATTGAGGGAAGAAAATGACCGACTGTGACGTGCACTGTTACGGTTATACCTAAAATGAAGATAAGGTTTTTTAGAGGAATCTGTAACGGTTCAGGCGAATGACGATTTATAATGATTATCTTCGTTTTTTGTTACTTCTTTGTTTTTTGTCATTAAAAATATTAGTTTTTTGTGAGGTATTTTGTCTTTCGCTTAATGTTAATGTTAATTCCTCTCGCTTAATGTTAATGTTAATGTTAATTCCTCTTTGATAGTTTAAATGCTTGTACAACGCTTCTGCAAATAAATTATCGTTTTGGTGTTGCCTTTGCATAAATAAAAACCTAAATAATCATTAATGTGTTGTTATCTTTGAGGCCTACATATTTGAGGCAAGATTAATTTTTAAATATTATTTCAAAGAAGATAGAAATTGTATTTATTTATTTTTTTACGTCTCCTTTGTAGTTAATGCAAAGGCTTAAGTACTTCAAGTATATATATTGAATACGGGATTAAAAAGTGCCCTTTTTTTTTTTTTGCAAAAAACCCGAGAGGACAAATTACTTAATGAAATTTATATCTCTGAGTTGTCTTTCGGTTGATATAAAATAACTAATGTATTCGCTTAGAAGGAAAACTTGAATTGCTATGCATGCACTGAGAAGGAGAATTGAACATCAAGTACCATTTGAACTAACAAAAAGAAGAGGGAAATCGCAACATTTAAAAGCATTAGGATTAACATTAATTAAGCCAACACGAGATTCTTCTTGGGGTCCAGGGACTCAAAACATAAGAGTTGACAAATAAAGTAAGGATCCTTCGGAAGGTTGATCCTTCGGATGGACCAGGACCCCAAAACAAAAGACTTGACAAAGAAAGTTAAGATCCTTAGAAGGGACAAGGGCCCCAAAACAAAAAGACTTGACAAATAATTTTAAAAGTAACAAGAAAAAAACATTAAATATCGTCCGAAGGCTTGAAAATCTCAGCGAGATTTTTCTCCAGACTCTCAATGGTAGCGTTGATAAACATAATATCGGTCACGCATGCACTCAAAAGGGCTTTTTGTTTGCCATATATGTCCAAATTTCCATGAAGCTTGTTCAGCAGTTGTGTCAAGTCCTCTTTCTGGTCAAGTTCTTTACCATTGTTCTCTCTAAGGGGAGATTTAACCTCATCCTCTTGGCAAACATTGATCTTTTTGTGGGGAGATTCAACGTCATCCTCTCGGCTAACCTTGAGCTTTTTAAGCGGAGATTGAACCTCCTCCTCATCCTCTTCTTCGTAATGAATAGAACACTCATCTGCCTGAGTAACATTTTTTTTGTTGATTTTCTTTTTTGGTACTTCTTCAGAATCAGACAAAATGATCAAAGACATATTGAGTATTAATTAAGAAACTAAGAGAAGATGTATTATTCAAAATAGTGTGATGCTTCGGTTATGATGTACTGGTGCATATATTTATAGTGTAATAGAGACAAGACTCCCAAAAAAAAAAAAAGGGGATTTTGTTGTATATCATCTAATGCGCATGCCTTGTGTAATCATGTTAATCTTAGAACTTCGAACTTTTTATTCTACCACTGCATCACATTAAATGCAACCTGCCACGGCGTGACTTGGCGCCCAAAATTAAGTTGAAATGAACACGGCATTGCCTAGGGAGATGACCCATGACATTTGTACAATCCGATGAAGCCAAATGAAAATAAAGTAGAAGGAAATTTTGTGGAACGGAAAAATAACAATAGCAATAATAACAATAGTAATAATAATAATAATAATACCAATTAATTTCATTCATAATAACAATAAGAATATCAACAACAGTAGTAGTAGTAGTAGTAGTAGTAGTAGTAGTAGTAGTAGTAGTAGTAGTAGTAGTAGTAGTAGTAGTAGTATGTAATGTAATATAATAATAGTAATAATAATATATTGTAATAATAATATATTATTGTAATAATAATAATAATATGTAATGTAATAATAGAATAATAACAACAGAAACAAATCCGAAAACCTAATATATTGTAATAATAATATATTATTGTAATAATAATAATAATATGTAATGTAATAATAGAATAATAACAACAGAAACAAATCCGAAAACCTAGTAGTACAAATTTAACTGATTCACACCAATCCAAAAAACAATGAAATACTATTGTAGTAGTACTATTGTAGTAGTACTATTGTACTACTACTAACAGTAGTAGTAGACAATTGGTACGTAGCATTAGTAGCTCAGTATGTTTAGTACTAATTTAGGGGGTGTTATGGCAAATCCGAAAACCTACCAAACGAATTGAACAAATTCACACTGATCCAAAAAACAACGAACTAATAGTACTATTGTACTACTATTACTACTACTACTGACACCACTGCTATTGACGGTAGTAGTAGTAGTAGTAGTAGTAGTAGTAGAGGAAAGAGGTTGGCCCAGTGGTAGGCAACCTCCACCCTTGGTGTAAGATCAAGGGTTCGACTCAGCTCAGTATGTTTAGTACTAATTTAGGGGGTCATATGGCAAATTCGAAAACCTACCAAACGAATTGAACAATTTCACACAGATCCAAAAAACAACGAACTAATAGTACAATTGTACTACTACTGCTACTACTACTGACACCATTGCTATTGACGGTAGTAGTAGTAGTAGAGGAAAGAGGTTGGCCCAGTGGTAGGCAACCTCCACCCTCGGTGTAAGATCAAGGGTTCGACTCATGGGGTGGGAGGGAAGGGTTTTTCTTTATTTGTAGGATTAAGGGAGAGACTTAGACCTCCCTTAAATTTTAAAAAATAAAAATAAAGAAAATAGTAGTAGTAGTTGTTGTAATAGAAGTAGTAGTAGACAATTGGTACATAGTATCAGATGCTCAGGGTGTTTACTACTAATTTAGGGGGTGTTATGGCAAATCCGAAAAACAACAAGCTATTAGTACTAATAGTACTATTGTAACTACTACTGGGTGTTTAGAACTAATTTAGGGGGTGTTATGGCAAATACAAAAAGCTACCGAACGAATTGAACAAATTAACATCGATCCAAAAAACAACAAACTAATAGTACTATTGTACTACTACTACTATTACGACTGACACCACTTTTACTGACAGTAGTAGTAGACAATTGGTACATAATATTAGAAGCTCAGCATGCTTACTACTAATTTAAGGGTTGTTATGGCAAATCCGAAAACCTAACGAACGAATTGGATTGATTCACACTGATCCAAAAAACAACGAACTGATAGTACTACTACTACTACTACTACTACTACTACTACTACTACTACTACTACTACTACTACTACTGACAGTAGTAGTAGACAATTGGTACGTAATATTAGTAGCTCAAGGTGTTTAGTACTAATTTAGGGGGTGTTATGGTAAATCCGAAAGCCTACCGAACGAATTGAACTGATTCACACCAATCTATAAAACAACAAAACTAATAGTACTATTTTAGTAGTGATAGTTAAAAATAAAGTGATGTGATAGACAATGGTCACATCACAATAGTCACATTATTGTAACTAGAATTTAGGGCAGTGATATTGGCACCCCCAAAAAAACTTAGTGACACTCCCACTTTCATTCGGTCCTTTACAACCAAGTAAAGTATCTGTTACTCTGTTATTGTGGATCGACTAGAAGCTTATATACTCAGTCCTTGACAACCGAGTAATGCATTATTACGTTTATACTCGGTTCTTGACAACTGGGTAATGTATAGTTACCCGGTTGTAAAGAACCGAATCAAAAGTGGAATTGTTTCCAAGAGATATTGGGGGTGCCAATATTTTCACCCATAATTTAGACTAATGCTTGATTTTTTTCTTTTCAAATAATTTTGTTCTGCCATCTGACTAAAAATATATATTTAAATTTAAGAAGGAAAATGATAATATGAGGCCTTAGTGCACATGTTAAAACTATTATAAATGGAAAGAACAATTTCTTCTACGAGAATCTGTGCCTTATTTAATTGCAGGAGTTTATTTTTATCAAACAAGTAAATGACAATAATGCAGCCCAATCTAAAAGAACGTATCAATTTGCACCCTAAATTGTAGCGGGGCCCACAAAATCTACTTAAGGAAAAGCCATGCAACCACATTCCTATCCACCACGTACGCTGTCCACTTGTTGAATTAATTGTTAGAGCATCTCCAACAAGCTCTTCAAAGGACTAAACTGCAAATTAATTGAATAGTCGTGTCAGCAAAATTCACTCCAACAGAAGTAGCACAATGGAATCTCCAATTTGAAAAGTCTTTCTCAGTCTTCAAATATGAAGAGTGATGAAAGAACTCTTCAAACATGTTTTTTAATATTTTATTAAAGTGATTTTCTGCTAATTTAAAATGACATTGTTGGAAAGTAAAACATTTAATATATAATAATATATTAAAAATTAAAACAATAATATATTTGAAGAGGCTCTTGGAGATCATTGAAAACATTTTTTAAAATGGCTCTTCAAAGTGCTACATAGGTCAACAAAATTATTTTTGTAGAGTCATTTTTTAAGAGGCTCAAAATTATTTTATGTAGCATCTTAACCTCCAACGTGATGTAATATTACGATTTAAATGGAGCAAAAAATATATATCCCATAGATTTTGACCGGGTAAAAGTGCAATCTTTTTTTTTCTTTGTTAAAACTTGAAAACACTCATTTAAAACGTAGAAATATATATCCCATGGTCATCATTCTTGATTGCATTAGGAAGCACTTTTTGATATCCATCTAATTATATTATAAATTTTTTATTTTTTATTTTTTATTTTATATTTTATATTATATTATTATTAATATTAATAATAATATATAGTAAAGGCTCTCTTTCTCTGTGGGGCTTGACACGTGTCCATTATTAACAAAACGTGCGATGAATATGCTCTAAGCCTGTCATAACTCAGAAACGTAACAGTCCCTTCGTTCACCACCAACTACTATGAAAAAATGATTAAAACAACAACGGCGAAGATAGACAGTGCAGACCACGTTCCAAAATCCCTCATGAGTGAAGGAACCTCAAGGAAACGCCGCAACGACGGAGTTGAGGAGAGTGATCCTCAAATAAACATGTCGGAATCTGCTCCGAAGAAACTAATGAAGACATTTCAAATTTTGGAGTGTGAAGAAGAGAGGGCAGAGAAGAAGACGAAGAAGAACAAGAAGAAGAAGATGAAGAAGAACAAGAAGAAGAACAAGAGAAAGAAGTACGAAAATCATGTCGATACCGACATTGACAAATTTGAAGCGTGGTTGAAGTACGAAGACGGAAGCGACCATGTGAGCCCTTCTCTGGATGGTAAAGAGGAAGAAAATGGTTATGTTCTGGACAGCGATGATGATGAACCTCCAAACCACTCCCATCGATGAAAACCCTAGTTTTTGATTTTTTTAACATTTTCTTTTTTGGGTAAGGATTTTTGTCAGCGGATCCTCTTGGTAAATTTTTTTTTTTTTGGTGGTTGTGTAAATGATTGGTCCTCAGAGCACCTATATCCCCTACTTTTCTCTCAATTGTTTTGTTTTGGGCCCCTGGCCTCTCCGAAGCATCAAATCAAACTTTTTCCTTTTGTTAGTTCAAATGCTTAGGTTCTCCTTCTCTGAATAAAAAAGGAAACTAAAAACATAATTTCGTCATTTTTAAGTTGAAGATAAAAAAAAAAAAAAAAAAATTTAAAACAACAGGACATAACTACACTTTTATTAAAGTACATCACAAAATAAAACAAGTATTTTCGTTCATAATTTCTTTTAGGGAATACATTAGTTATTTTATATCAACCGAATGACAAAACTCATGGATTTAATTTCCATTAAGTTCATCGAGTATTAATAAGTATTTCTCGACTGTTATTACTCCATTAGGAATGAAGGACTTTGTTAACCTCTTTAAAAGAGGGTAATGGTGACCCTTGCATTTGATTAGTGGATGCAATAAAAACTGTGGGTATCGCCCAGCTCCCTAACCTAATGCGGCACCGGGTTCGGACGGCAGGGAACCGTAGCATGGGGGGACGTCTAATCCTTTTGCCGCCGTAAGTCGCCCTAGCTAATCGTAAGTAGCATGCAAGCATTCTCTCAAAATTAGAATTAATGGACAACATCGTTTTACACAAGACTTTTTAAAATAGTCATAATTGTAAACTTGTGAGTTCCAACAATATTAATTAGTTGCAGCATGCAATACTTTACATGCCCAATCAGAATCGTTGCTTTAGATAAATACTACTTTACATGCACCAAGCATCGGAAATTGCATTATCTCACGCTGCCAAGGAAATAATTAAAACTACTCCAACTGTTAGAAGATCTTCGCTATAATTAAAACCTTCTAATTAACCTAAATTCTTCAATCAAATTACACTATACTATTATCTTCTTACAATTTCTTCGCTTCTTGTTACTACGATTTCAAAGATGGGAGCACTAGATTATTCTAGCAGCAACAATTTAGAAGAACAAAATCTCGTTTGCAGGCCAAAGCTATGCTTCTGTGGGAAAAACGCCTCCGTTAAGATTAGCCGGACACTGAAAAACCCAAATAGGATTTTCTATTGCTGCAAGAACAATGGCTGCGGTTTTTTTGAATGGTTTGTTCAACCAAGTGCTCTGTCTTCTCTTCCAGAAGAGAACAAAGATAGGTCGACACATTCAACTACTTCAGCTTCTGTTAATATTCTAAATAAGCACGAGAAACTGTATGTTATGGTTCTCATTGAAATTATGTTAACAGTTGTTTTAATTCTTCTTGTAGTTTGCATAATATTAAAGATGTAAAAAATCAGTTATTTCAATAAAATTTGATATCTGTTCTATCCATTGTGTTTCTTCTTTTGTTTTGCATAATATTATTTGATATGTAAAAATCAGTTACGGTTTCATTGTCCTTCAAATTGCGGATTAGATAATTTACAATTAACTAATTTACAAAATTTTAATTTATTAGTATTTGGTTGTGTAAATTGAACAATTGTAAAGATGATAATTCAAGTTGATTCACAAAAACTCAAATTAGTCATTTCAAGTAAAACTTGAAATTGTCCCAAATTCAAGAATTAGATAATTCATTCCAACTCTATTTTTCGAGAAGATCTAGTATCTACCCCGTGATGTTGATGCATCTAGACAAAATTTTAAATGACATAGAACAAAAGGGAACATTATTCTAACAATTGGAATTGAATTAGTCATAAATGAGCAAATTCACAATTTTCAATCGAAAATTAACCATAATTCAAAAATTAGGTAATTTACACAACCAAACGGGTGGTGTTTTCAATTAAATTTTATCAAAATCTTTGTTAATTAAACCCATTTGCGTCTTAAAGATAAATTTGACTGATGAGACTTAAAAGACAAAAATACAAATTCTATATTTCCTCAAACAAGCTGTTTCAATATCCAGCTGGGTCTTAAATAAAAATAAAAATAAAAATACATATATACATGAGACTTCAATGCATTAATGATATTATAGTTTTTATTTCACCAGCAAATAAATAAAAATTTCTTTCATAATCAACGTCCACCTCCGGCTCCGGGCACTACTTCACTTGTCACCAATCCATCTTCCTCATCTCCATTTCTGTTTTGATTGCCTTCATATTCTTGCTGCAAAGGAAACAAATAAAAAATAAGTTTTATGTTATTAATCAACCAAGTACATTAAATACTCCTATAATCAGATCAAACGGTACTTACAATACGACGTCGTAACTCATGTATTACAACGTTAGAAGCATTCAACCTATCTCTCGATTCTAGCATCTTCGAAACTAGTATGTTTTGCAACCCAACAATCATTCTCAGCAAGGTAGACACTTTCTCAACACTAACCTACATTTGTAAAATTATATTATGTATCAAACATAGGATAATAAAAATATATATATAAAAGGAAAAAGTAAGAACAAACATTAAAAAACATATCCACTTACAAATCTAACATGTTCTGGAATCTGCATATTGTTCATGTTAACATCTGATGGTATATTTATAGTCATTGGATCACCATCTTGGTCTGGAATAAGAAAGGTCCAAGGCGGTATTGGGACATCGTCATCTTTAATTAGACTAACATTTCCATTACTGGCACAATCCTAATAATTTAAGATGTACAGATATTATTGGTTAAAATAGGGAAACATGTTAAGCAATTCTCGAATACAGGAAAAAAAACAAAAACAAACAAGCAGACTATACACAAATATTACCAAAAAACCGTGTGAGGAACACATATCAAGCTTCGTACGACTGGTTCTGCCTCGATTCTTGAATCTTGATGATGATGATCCCTCAGAATTTTTTGGGGAAAAATATCGGCGAGCATTGTCTACGATCTCTCTTGATCTTCTCCGGTAGTTACGTGATCTTGTTGGAACTTGCTGTGATGCTCCAACAGATCTCATCTTAGAAGCAGAAGAAGCAGCTCTGTATTTTACTTTTCTTTCTCTCTCAAAGACTCAGACCAAAAAAATAAACAAACAAAAAGCAAAGAAAGTAGAGTTGTACGTAAAATGTAACATGATATATAGAGATGAAAAATCAAACTCAAATCTATTTTGAAGTGTTATTTCCTATAAACATATGCCATTAATTAACTATAAAACTGAAATGACTAAAACACCCATAAGTACTTATCCTAATCCGGAATTGGGTTATACCAAGTCTGTTTGGCAAATGGAATCTTTAAAGAATCTAAAAGATTAATTAAAAAAAAAAAAAGATCCGGTCACCTTAACCTGCTATAACAGGTTAAGGGATATGCCAACTCATCAATGTCCATTAATTATGTCAGTACCCATCTATGGGTAGAGAGAGAAGGTAACCATTGAAAACTCTTCCATATATATAAGTTTTGGCATATAATTATATCATATCTAAGGATTTGGCTTCTCTTTGATACTTCTTTGGTTCAATTCTCCTTAATGAGTTCCAATTCGAGAGGATGAACTTTTAAATAAAACTTAGTATAAATGATCTTTATAAAGTGCATTAGTGGGTGAGATGATGATCTAAAATTTCAATGAATGAAAATGAACTTATGTATCAATTATTTTTTATCACACCTACTTCCGGTTTGAATTTCTTATTTAAATTTTGTGGACATGATCTACTCATTATAGAGTTAGATTTCTCTACGAAATTTCATGAAAAAAAATCATTTGTTAAATTCTCGAAATAATTTCCATTTTGCAAAATTGAACCAAACGAGTATCGAAGAGGAGTCAAGTCCCAGTTCAGTGGCTAAAGGATTAGATTTGTAGGGAAATGGCATATTCTTGCTTCGAATGATAAATTACGTGCATTATACAAAAATGTGATTCAAATATGCTTCACTTATCAACTGGGATTTAAGCAAAGTCATATTTTGAAGCGTAGAAAAGTGTAAATCCATTGTTTGGTAAGATTAGGAAAATTTTGAAATTTTACACGAGGTAAATGAATAATTTCTTGAGTAAAGTGATACCGAACAAAGTGGCAGTCAACCTCAATATGCTTGGTATATTCATAAAAGGCATCATTATGGGCTATTTGAATTGCGCTTTGATTGTCACAGGACAAAGGTGTAAGAGTATGAAGATAAATTCTCATATCTCGAAGTAACAAGCAAAGCCAAACAATTTTGAAAATGGCATGAACAATGGCTCGACATTCAACTTCAACACTAGAACGGGTAACCACAATTTATTTCTTACTCTTCTATGAGATAAGAGAATCACCAAGAAAAACATAGAATCTGGTCATGGAGTGGAGATCAGTAATATCACCCGCTTCATCAGAGTCAGAATATCCTTATAACACAAAACTAGAATCAGAGGAAACATATAGACCTTGAAATAGGGTCCCTTTAAAGTAGCGAATGATGCCAAAAACACTGCAAAATGAGCAAAGTGTGCGGCTAACATGAATTGGCTCACAATATGGACAACATGACTAATATTTAGTCTAGTGATGGTGAGACAGTTGAGACTACCAACAAGTTGTTGATATAAAATAGGATTAGGTAACAGAGACCCGTCAGAAGCACATAGTTTAACATTCATTTCAAGTGGAGTATCGTAATCTTGTTGTTAGTTAAACCCACTAGGAGAACAATGTTGGAAGCCTATTTCACCTGAGAGAAAAAGTAACCTATGGACAAGTGATCAACTTCATTACCAAGGAAGTGGTGAAGAATTTTTAGATTTTTCAATTCAAAATAAGAGCACATATAGGTTTTATGCTTGGATATTCCATCGAAATCATCAATAATAATAATCATATCATCGAAATAAATAAAAAGAATAACAACACCTTGCGGAGAGAAATACATAAACATTGCTAAATCATGAGCACTTTGAGAAAACTCATGTTGAAGAATAGCAGTGAGGAACTTTCCAAACCAGGCTCTAGGTGCTTGCTTAAAGCCATAAAGAGAACAACAAGGTTTGCAAACTTGCCCAAAAGAATGAGGTAGCCCTGGAAGAGGCTGCACGTATACTTTTTTAGAGAGATCTCTATGAAGGGAAGCATTTTTGACATCCATCTAATGGATTGCCCACTTACAAATATAGGCAACTAAAATAAGTGTGTGAAATGTGGCCATATGGGTTACATGGGCAAATATTTCTTCATAATCAATACCATATTCTTGCTCAAAACCTTTTACAATAAGACGAGCATTATAACGATCAACGAAATCATCAGCTTTGGTTTTAATCTTGTATACTCATTTGCTCCCAACAACAGATTTTCTAACAGGTAGATTTACAAAGTCCCATGTATCCGTTTACTTCAAGGCAACAAGTTCATCGTCCATAACTTGTTGCCATAAAGGATTTAATGATGCTTCTCGGTAAAAAGATGGCTCTTGTAGGAACAATATGGCAAAAAAATAGTGATAATTGGACAACATAATCGGTGGTCAACGATCTCGAGTTGGTCTGATTGTAAGACCACTGTCGGGGCATGCAGAGTCAGAGTATTGCATAGAGTTATCAGCATTGGAACGGTCAAACACCTGATTAATGGAATAGGCTGGCAATGGATCAGGAACAAACACTAGAGTAGATGGGGCATAAAAGGCCTCTATGGAGTCATAGAATTGATCAACAGACGGAGTAATTTCAGTGGACAAAGTGGGGTTCTTTGCTAAAGTGTAATATGAAGTATTTTTCCAGAATGTAGAATATGCAAAATCTTTTGGCAATTGGATTATAGCAGCGATAACCTTTTTTGTTGAATCTCATACCCTAAAAAAATACACATAGCTATTTTTTGCGTGAGTTTTGTACGCTCTCTTTTAGGAAGTAATACAAAACAAATAGATCTAAAGACATGAAGTTTAGAATAATCAGGGCGAGTTTCATAAAGACGCTACAAAGGGAAATGCCATTTGTAACAAGAGAAAGAATGCGGTTTATAATAAACACAGCAGTATGGATGGCTTCTCCCCAAAAAGTGGAAGGAACAGAGGATGACACAAGGAGAGTGCGAGTAGTTTCAATAAGGTGACGATGTTTACGTTCCACAATTTCATTATATTGTGGGGTGTCATGGTAAGATAGTCTGAAATTAGAACAAATTTTTTTATGGTTTTAGAAAATTGAGTTTCAATCATTGTGGCAAATTTAATGTAGACTTTAAGAAAATCTGACCGATAGTGAAGCAAATAAGTCTAAGTATAGCGAGAATAATCATAAAAAAAATCACATAATATTAGGCTCCTCTCACAGAAGCAATAAAAGCTTTACCCCACACATCAAAATGCACAAGATCAAAGGGATAATATGAAATTGTATTACTATTATTAAAAAAAAAGGCATCTTGTTTGGCCAGTTTATAAGCAACACAAGAATGATCTTTGTTTAATGTAATTAATCCTAACAACCTTTTATTAGCCATATATTTAAGATTAGAAAAAGAGACATGTCCTAATCTAAAATGCCAAAATATAAAAGAGAATAGGTGTGAAGTAAATGTCGTTAATGATGTACTGGTTGGTGGAATTTGGTCTATAATATATAAATGTAAAACTCGATGGCCTATCCCAAGTCTTAATTTGCTTGCCCGTCGAGTGATCCTGTACAACAACACCCGAGGAATGAAATAGAATAATTGGCCCAAAATCATATAATTGCCTGACATATTACAGTTGCATTAAAAGTTAAAGGACAAAGAAAACTTCAGGAACAGACAGGCTATTAGCATTTTTAATATAACCAATGTGACTAGCAATAATAACAAAACCATAAGTTGTGTGAATTTTGGGATATGATCGCATAGGACTAAATGAGTTAAAGTGCGTAGGGTCAAAAGTCATATGATTGGATGCCCTGGAATTAAAGAACCAGGGAGAGGAAGATGTACCTGAATAAACTGAAAAAGTAAAAGCAATAATATGATTATTACCGAATAGAGGGATTTGTTGTGTCATAACTTGGACATCTTTTAATGTGGGTGGATTTGGGAAATTATATGGAGCAAGTACCATAGCAGACGATCCAATTAAGTTTTGTAGTCCCCGCATGTACCGAAATGTAGGAGAATGACAATACTTGACTATATACCCAAAGCCCTTATAATAGTTACATTAAACTTGTAAAACATCTCGAGGTGATTGTACATTTGTACTTGGGTATTATGAGAATGTGTATATGATGGCCGAGATGGATGCACTTGGGGATTATAAGGATGTGGAGGTGTATATGATGGTCGAAGTGGTGTTTGATGAGGGCGTGGTGAAAAAGTATTATTGGGTAGTCTGTAATATTGATTATGCAGGCGAGGATTTGCAGCATATGAGGTATTTGAGGCTGTAGTTGCAGTAAATACTGAGGAAATATTCGGAGTAATGCCCTTTTGAGTTTCTTTGATAATTAATTATGATATTACTGATTCAATAGAGGGGAGAGGTTTGCAATGAAAAATAGATGCCATGATCGATTTAAATCCATCCCATAGTGACATGAGATATTATGCAAGTCGTGTTTCTTCACGAAAGGTTTCCCACAAACCCTGATCTGTTATACATTAAGGTTCCATAAGTTCAAGTTGATCCCAAATAACACACATGCTTGAGTGAAAATCAAACACTAATTGGCATGGTTATTGTTGCAGGTCACGTATATCTTGTGTTTAGCTTGTACTTCTTGGCAAATTTATTTTAAACATATCTGTCCCAAGCTTTCATCGGTTTCATTGGGACAATTTTCTTTCCCACTAACATAATTCCAAAGCCTTTTTCCTTTCATGAAATTTCGGAACAAAATAGACCAGTGACTATAATTACTTCAATCCAGTTTAATATTAATTGGATTTCAGAGGTAGAGGTAGTCATAGTATGTATTAAAGAGATGATTAAAAAAATAAGCAAATGGTGTAAGGAATAGTACACTTGACTTGGTTTTGTTACTTGGAGACTAAATTTGGAAAAATACAGACTGCGATTGTGTCCGGAATGTTTGAAAACATCGGGAAGGGGTCTTGGTTATCAGAGAACTAGTCAAAAAATAAGCAAACAGTGTAAGAAATAATGCACTTGACTTGGTTTTGTAACTTCATGCAGTTGAAAACCTTGGGAACTGGTCTGGGTTGTTAAAAAACCTATCAAAAAATAGGAAAACCAGTCAACATAAGATTTTTGGTTAAAACTAACAGATTTGACTGACGCCATTAACTTTAAAGAAGAAAGCTAACGGCCCTTAATTTTAACGGAAAAAGGTTGACGTTGTTAAAGTTAATGGTAACGAGGCTAGCGGCGGCGCGTGAAGCAACGTAACAGTCTGGATGGAATCATCTTTGAAAGAAGAAAGTTATGGTGTGTTGGTAATTTGGTTTTTGTTCAGTTTTAATGATGATGTAATGGATCTTAGAATAAGGTGGTCGCAATAGTGATTTGACTATGAAATTTGGTAGAAAGGATCTAAAAAAAAAAGGATTTCAACAGAGAATTAAGCAACCTCTGATACCATGTTAAGTTGATAATAGTAGAGAGAGATTAGAGAAATTGTGTATTATATTGATTGATTTAAATGTACAATGAAGAAGCCCTATTTATAGGGAAAAATAACTTAACCTAGAGCGATAAGGAAATAAGGTAACCTAAAGCAATAAGGAAATAGGAAAATTAACAAAATTAACAGGAAGCACATTATCAATCATATGACAATATTTAAAATTGGCAGCCATTTAAGATTTGTGTAGTTATTTACGGAATTTAAATTTTAATAATTGAATAATTTGCCAGGAAATATTGCCTAATTCATATTCTTTTCTCATATGCAGGCGTATCAACTTGTAACTTGTTCCGTTGTCATAATTCTTTGGGAACATTTATCCTGTTATTGTTACTAGTGGTGCTAGTGGGTGCTTATACGAAGGGAACAACTATCGTGTTGTCTTTGAAAGCCATCTCTATTAGCTACTTAAGTTTGGTACAGATTTTGTTGATTTTGTCTTTCGCCTATTTTGCATGGTTCTATATTAGACCATATAACTTAGAAAAGATGGGAAAGAGTGAAATGCCTGAGAAAATTGCATGTACTGTTGTGGAGAAAGTCAAAGAAAAAGCGGTAGATTCAATTTTGCGCCAGTTTTCGTATCTACTCCGTTATAATAGCAACATTACCAATCTGACTGATGGGGTTCAAGATCTTCTTAATCACAGTGCAGGTGTACAGTTATTTGTTGATGGGGCCAAGAAGAATTTAGAAGTTATTGCGCCAAATGTTGAGGTTTGGCTGACAAAGGTGGGAGAAATTGAAAAGAAGATGCCCGAAGTTGTTGAGGTAGAGAGAAAGTGAAAAATGGGTGGTGTCCCAATCTGAAGCAACGATACTTGCTGAGCAGGAAAGCAGTGAAGTAGACTTTGGAGGTTATTAAACTTAAAGAAGAAAGTGCTGGCTATACCCAATTGTCTTACACTACAGCTCCAACGAGTATGGTGGCATTTACATCAACCTTTTGTTATGAGGTATTTGAATCTTGGATTTCAAAAACGAAAGAAGTGATAGAAGCCCTGAAGAATAGCAAAATCCACAAGATAGGGATTTGTGGTTTACCTGGCGTAGGGAAGACGTAGATGGTGAAAGAAATTCGGGAAAGGGGAATAGTTGAGCATCTTTTCAATGAGGTTGTAATGACGGTTGTGTCCCAAAATCAGGATTTGAGAAAGATTCAAGATCAACTTGCAAGTACGTTAAAATTTAATATAAATGAGAAGGGCAATACTTATGAAAGAGGGATAGAGCTTTCGAAAAGACTGGCGCAAGGAAGGATTCTCATAATATTTGACGATATTTGGGAAGAACTTGACTTTGGGGAACTCGGAATTCCTATTAGAGGAGAAGGTGAAAGCAAGGGGTGCAAAGTTTTATTAACATCAAAAGATGAGCATGTGTACAAGAAGATGGGCACTCGAGACTTTTACAATCCAACTATTGTCTGACAAAGAAGCTTGGGATCTTTTCAAAGAGAAGGCAGGAAATTGTGCGGAGACTAGAGATCTACATTCCATTGCATAACAACTTGTCAATGAATGTGGACATCTGCCACTTGCCATTATAGCAGTTGGCGCCGTGCTAAAAGATAGAGATAAGTGTGCATGGGAGGATGCACTTAAGCAGTTGAAAATGTCGGCCCCAACAAGCATTGAAGGAATGGACATAAAGGTGCACTCAGTCCTACGACTGAGTTACAACTATTTGGAAAGAAACCAGCTTTTCTCTAGGAAAAAGGGAAGCAATGAGATCCAGCAGTTATTTCTACTATCTTGTCTGTTCCCGAAAGATTATGATATCCCCATTGAATGCTTGGTCAGATATGTCTGGGGGCTAAGGCAGTTTAGAAACATCAACAACTTGGCAGCGGCAAGAAATAGAACAAAATCAATGGCGGGTCGTCTAACAAGTAGTTTTTAGTTATTAGCCAGCGATCATGAGGGGCATGTGAAAATGCACGATGTTGTGCGCGACTTTGGTCTGCGAGAAGCCTCCAATGGTGAGCACATTTTCATGGTTAGACACAATGCCGAGTCAAACGAGTGGCTACAGAATGATACGACTGAACCTTACACTGCCATCTCATTTGGTACCAAAGAAGAGCTCCAGCAGCCTATTGGTCTAGTTTGTCCAAGGATCCAGCTTCTGAATCTTGTCGCAAAAGGTTCAGTGCAAATATCAAGAAGATATTTCGAAGGAATGGAAGGACTCAGAGCTATTTCTTTGCAAGGGCGCAGTTTGTTGATTTTGATTTTGATTTTGATTCTGAACATATGTTGGTTGAATCTCCTCCAAAAGCAGTTAAGTTCTTGATCAATGTTCGAATGTTGTCGCTAGAATCTTGCCGTATTGGAAAAAATATAGGCTTGGTTGGAAGCCTGCAGAAATTGGAAATTCTCAGCTTTCTTGGGTCTGACATTGATGTGTTGCCTGGTGAAATAGGAAAACTCTTTAATCTCAAGTTGTTAGATCTAAGGTGTAATAAGTTGGGTTTAATCCTTCCAGATGTATTGTCATGCTTAAGTAAAGTAGAAGAGTTGTACATGGGAGATTATTTCCATGGCGAGAGGGTTGAGGAACGCAACCAAGGGAATTGTGCAAGCATTACAGAGCTGTATTCAATGTCTTGCATGAAGACTCTGCAAATTTGTGTATCAAAGACAGAGCTACTCCTAAAGTTGAAGGACTTTCCCTTTGGACAGTTGACAAGATTCAGAATTTCAGAATCTGAGTTTGGTTATAATTACCGTGACTATGAATTCCGAAACAAAATGGTGCTGGTAGAAGTTGATGTGGTTTCGATTTTGAATACCAAGATTCGGGGCTTGATGAGCAGAACTGAAGAACTTGTTCAATTAGATGTGAAGGGTTTGAACAACTTTGCCAAACAGTTAGACAAAGACGGCTTTGTGAACTTGAAGAAACTGAATATTTCTGATAGTGATGATATCATAGACGTATTCCATGCAAATCTTCCAACAGGGTCATTGGGTAGACTCAAAGAGGTAAAGCTTTTTCGTCCCAAGTGTGATGAGGCATTTGTAGGGGGGGGGGGGGGGGGGGGGGGGTCCCACTCAGCCTCCACGCCTCATCAACCTTAAGTCTCTTGAAATCTCTAGTTGTGACGCTATAAGAAGTCTATTTTCGCCATCTGTAGTTGGTTGCCTAATGCAACTCAAAAGCCTTGAAATATCCAATTGTGAGATGCTGGAAGAAATTGTTTCTAAAGACGGGGGCAGTCGAGGATGACTCTAGAATGTTTAAGTTCCTATGGGTTCTTTGAAGCTTACTCGTTTACCAAGTCTTTAAGAGCATCGTTTCAGTATCAGATATTTGCAGCTCCGGAAATAACCATGACAGACTGACGTTGCTCAATGAGGTTTGTTTTTTAAATCCGTGCCATTATTTCAACTTCTTCTATATATGGTACTATATATCATGATTAGTTAATAGAGGTTATAGGAATAATGAGTTATATTTGTAATTTGTTTAAAGCCTTCGCTTCAAGTGCGAAAACTATTTCAATTTTATTATTCCATGAAAGGCCTGACATTTTTTTAAAGAAGAAGAGCTACCGAATTAAACATGAAACATATTTATAACATTCTTTTACAAGAAATAAAAAATTTACTTTTAATATTCTTTTTTTATGGTTTGGTGTTCTGAATACGGCGTCAAACAACTTCAAGAAGTACAAACTATTTATCTATATCTATAATACATTTTATCAATTTGTTATGAATATTTATTTTTTTACTAAATTTATAGTTTTGTTCTTCTATTCGGATAAGCTCAGATGTATTTATTGTATACTAATTACTAAATCCTAACTATTTGATCTTTTAATTAGGAATGTTTATTCTATTAAAATATTTTATTATGGTGGTTTTCTTACTAAATTTATTGTTTCCTCTGTTATTAATAACATCTATAAGCTTTTTGTTTAAAAATCCTATATATAACCCCCGCATGCCACCGGTTAATCTAATTATAAAATATATCCTATTATATTTGATCTTTTGGTAATCCTACTATATTTGGTCGTTTGGTTAAAGAGTAATTTTGTTTTTTTAAAAAAAAAGGTTAAAGAATATTTATTGTATTACAATATTTACAGGGTGCTATTCTTACTAAATTTATAATTTCCTCTTTATTTAGATTAACTTTTAAGGTTTTATTATCTATAATCTTTTCATTTAAAAATTTTACAACCCAACGCACCGTGCCGCCAATTAAATTAATGTAGTGTATAAAAGTAGCGATATGTACAATTTATTTATTTTTTCTAGTAGGAACATATGTTTTGCTTTAGAAGTTCATTTCGTATTATTTCATCTACAATAAAAAAAAAATTTGTGGCAAAAAATGATTACATATAATTTTATTATTTTCCGGTTTAAATAATTTACGCAAATCCTAAACTTTTTATTGAGAGGACTGAGTAACAAATAGAACAAATATTTTCTTATTTGCTTTGGTCTAACTTGCACGGTTTGCCTCTTACAATGAAGCACTCGTGATCACATATATATATATAATTATTTTCTTCATCCACGACACTAAGATCGTTACACAACATACATTTTTTTTTTTTTGGTTCGGGGGCATTGCCCCACGGGGTGTCCGGGCCAGCTTTCGAACACCTCGACTAATCCCCGCTCACGCGTAGTACCATTTGCGCTGGCCACAGACTGATTTGCTGCTACTGGGAATCGACCTAGGGAGCTCCCAGTCGACCCCAGAGCTCGAACCTGGGGTAGTTAGCCACCAGGTCACAGCTTGTGGTCGTTACAATTAATATAACTAGTGACGAATTTAAGCTGGGGGCCATGGTCCCCGCGCGCCCGCACCCCGCCCCAATCTTTTAAAGTCCATTGTATATATATTATTATTTTAAATGATTATTAATGTAGTTGTGTATTATGGCCTTCTTTAGTATTTTTAATTTATTTTGTACTATAAGGTTTTAATACGTTGATTGTGTTACAAAAATAAATTACGACTTTTAATTTGAAACACTCTAAAAAGAAAAGAAAAACTCTTAATTTAAGATGTACAGTAATAAACGGTTAGTAGTCTTTGTTTAAATATTTAAAAGATAAGTCTAATTCAAAATAGATACAAGTGATAACTCCCTAATTATCAAAATTGAACTTATATATAATTTTACATTTCTAGATTATACTTTTTGTCGAGATTACACATTTAATAAAATACTAGAGTATGCTTTTAGTCATTTGAAATTATGAAAAAAATAAATAAAATAAACACATCAATTATCTTAATCTAATTATGACTATTAGTGAAAAAGAAAAAAGTGTTCAACCCCTAATTTGAGATTGAAGAGATAAATCTTTGGCTCGCCAATTAAATTAAGGTTTCGTCCCTCAACACAATTTATACGTTTGCTTTTGTGAATTAAATTAACAACTGCTAATTTAACTGGATTAAAAGTTATATATCTCTAGGTTTTTCTCTACCATATAGGTGCATGCATCGCACAGTTATTTTTACCTAGTATGTTAAAAAACCAAAAGTAGGTGTTTGGCCAACACTTATTGTATTTTAAACATTTTTGAGCTATTTGTTTTGGAAATTAATTAAAATCTGATGGGGATTTGGCAGGTTTTATTACCTAGCATGAGTGAACTGTTGTTGAGAGACATAAACATGGTAAGTATAGTAGGTGCTCAAATGCGACCTGGGTCCCTGTATAAACTAAGATATTTGAGGTTATATGACTGTAGAAAAATTGTGTGCGTTGTTGCGTTTGAGGCAATAAAACAGTTAAAGAATCTCGAAATACTTCTATCGTGGAATTGTGATTCAGCGGAAACGCTGTTTGACTTGGAGGGGCTAGAAGGGGAGGTGATGGTGCGTGGTCAACTTGTTTCGATTAATCTATATCTTCTAGTTGAATTAAGACATCTATGGAAGAATGTTCCTAGAAGAGGATTTCAAGGCTTTCAAAACTTGACAAAATTGTATGTAAATGACTGTAACAAGTTGAGTTATCTGCTCTCTCCTTGAATTGCCAAGCTACTAGTGAATCTACAAGAGATGATTATGTGGAATTGTGAGATAATGGAACGAGTTATTCAAATGGAAGAAGAAGAAGAACAAGAAGAAGAAGAAGTATATTACAGAGAAATATAACAGAAGAAGAAGAAGAAGAAGAAGAAGAAGAATACTTCCACTGAAGCAAAACTGAAAAGAAGAATATAATTGTGTTTCCTCAATTACGCTCACTACAGTTTGGATGCCTGGACAACCTAAAAGTGTTCTGCCATAGAAACCACTGCATCGAATTCCCATCACTTGATAAACTCTTCAGTCAAATTATACAAGATAAAAGAAAAGAGATTATATTAATAATGAGTTTCAACAATCCCAAAATGAGTTACATTGCTATTATAATTTTATGTTTACGATACAAAACTAACTAATATATACTACTGTAAAAGAAAAAATAATACATCTTTAATTATTGCTTATAATTCCATGAGAGACCAACTTTAGTAGTCCAAAGGTAAAGGAGTCTAAAGGTAAAGGAGTCTAAGGTAGAAAGGAATCCAAGGTAGAATCCAATGTATTCTAACACCCCCCTCAAACTCAAGGTGGTATGAAGAGACCAACTTGAGTTTGAAAAAGAGATAATGGAAAAATAGAGAAGAAGAAGCTGCTCAAACAGCTATTGAGAAGTTGAATGGCATGCTATTGAATGATAGACCTGGAGGTGGAGGGGTACAAAAAAGGGAAAAGAATCTGAAGATCGTCAGCACTAAAATTCAAAATAGTACTGAGGTCAAAAGGAGAATAATTAAAAGGATTATATCCTGAAAACATCCAGTCAGGATTCGTTGATTTGGCAACCTCCGCAACATAACCAACTTGAGAAGATCCCCCTAAAAAACCTTCCAAAACAGCTTGGTAATCCGAAATAGTTGGGTATGCTAGAGAGGTCCTGTGTTCTAAAAGGTTCCCGGTAGTTGGAAGAATGTCAGGTGCAGTTTCTTCTGTCGATATGAGGAGCCTTGATAAGCCTCCAGAGGAAGGATATCCCAACAGATCTCCATTGATCGGAAGAACCCCAGGTTGTGGAAGATTCACGGTAGGTGGAATAATATCAAGTGTAATATTCTCTACCGACAATAGGAACCTTGAGGAACTTCCAAGAGGAGCAAAGGAAAGGGATGGGTTAGTGCCATAATATTATCGCTCTAGTCGTGCCTCCAACGCCGTTACCTGTGACTACAACTCTTCTACCTTTTGTTTAAGAGAAACAATGAGAGTAGTGCAGCCACCAATGGGATTCCCGACTCTCGCCCTAGCTTCAAAAAGAAATGACGTGAGAGTCTCATGAAGATTGTATTCGGGAATACCTCGCAAAAGAAATGCAAGATTCTTTATTCCGAAAACAAAGAAGATTATGAAATAATCATGACGACCAATCACATTTGGAAAAAATTTAGCTGATTCATAAGATGGAGGACAAAATTTGTGATAATAAGAGCAAGCAGCACATGGAATACCTCTTGGATGGACAGTGTTTGACATAATTTTGATGAGGAGACTATGATTTTTAGAGGGATTGAGAGGAAAAAATGGGATACTGAGGTTACTAGTCCAGGACAGAAGGTATTTTCTTTTGATGAGGAGACTGGGATTTTCAGGATAATGAACTCCAATGAGAGAGATTGGGCTGGAGACATATAGCCTTGGACGGATTTTGAATTTCGAAAACTTTTGAGGATTTCAAAACCGAAAACTTTTCAAAAAACTGTCTCCCGGCTAGATTTAGACTTGACGTGACTTCAAATAGAAGTGCCACGCGTGAGAGTGCGTGGCTGATTGAAACTTTCTGGATTAAAACGCAAGTCACATAAACTTTAGGGGGTTAAATTGAGAATAACCAAATCCTTTGAAACTTTCTGAACCAAAAACCTAAAAACCAAAACTTTGAACGGTGAACCCGCGTCGGCCGTTTCTTTAAACAAAAAACTTTTGGGGTTAAACTGCAAATAAAGAAAACCTTTTGAAACTTTCTGGACCAAAAAGTGAGACCAGAAATTTTATGGGGTCAAACAAAAAAACACCAAAACTTCTGGGAACCCGTGACGGCCATTTTTTTTATTTTCTATTTTTTTCCCAGTGCTCTTCCAGCTATAGCACCAACACACATAATTAAAGCTGGCTCTTGCTTTTCCTTTAAACCAGCAAAATATCAACACTAAACAAAGTCAAAAAGCACTAACCATTTCTGATTTGCTTTTTCACTCTCACTCAGTCACTTTTAATTTTTAGCAACGGATTGTTTGCTCTAAATTTGAGCTTTAGAATCGCTTCTCTGCTGAAATGGAAGATTCTCTCTCTTAAAGACTCGTCACCGAAGAAACTCACCTACCGGTAAAGGCCGTCAACGACAGCGTGGTTGATGGTGCACCCGATGAAGACGCCTAAATGTATCATTGACTGAAAGAAGGCGGTCGTCACGGAGAGATCGAACTTCTCGGCACCGTTAGTGGCTAAAATATTGATAGGATGCTTTGTAGTCTTCAAACTCCCCATCGAAGTGTAACTAGCTAGGGCATGATACTGTAGAAGCAACACCAGCTCTGCATTGGTGAGCTTACTCAGATCTAGCACTCCTCGTGAGCGGCCATAGCATTGAACAGACTTAACCTGATCCATTTTCGTCTATGCATTATTGAGCCTCGGGCTCTAGATTACCAAAACCTCGAACCAGTTAACATTGGTTTTGGAGTTGACAGACCTGTTGCAGTACCCAAAGCATCAACATCATCATCTTCTGCTCGTAAACAAGGAAGTTGTGCTCGAGCAAAGTTCAGGCACACTCCAGCTGCAATGAGGATCGAAGGGTTCAATTGATTGAGAGAAGTTGGTTTTGGAGTCATAGTGGAACGCTGGACGACGATCGAAAACAGAGAGTTTGAAGTATTTAATGATTGTAGACGCTAGAGATCTACAGCGGAGGACGGTGAAGGGGTTTCTGGAAGATCTGGGATGTGTGAGTGAGGTTAGTAGAGAGAGAGTAGAATAGTGTGAATCTCCTCTGTTTTAGTTTCATTCAACTCTGTGACCGGCAGGCGGCAAAATGCCACCCGTTGGAAAAGGTGGAACCCAAAAAATTCTAGGTGAGAAAATCGAATTCCTCTGATACCAAGTCAAATTATACAAGATAAAAGAAAATATATTATATTAATGAGTTTCAACAATCCCAAAATATGTTACATTGCTATTAGAATCTTATGTTTACAATACAAAACTAACTAATATATACTACTACAAAAGAAAAAATAATACATCTTTAATTATTGCTTATAATTCCATGAGAGACCAACTTGAGTAGTCCAAAGGTAAAGGAGTCTAAGGTAGAAAGGAATCCAAGGTAGAATCCAATGTATTCTAACATCTTCATTAGTGGCTGTCCACGCATGAAGGTATGAAGGTATGCATTGCTATTCTACAGTATGTTTCTGATGATTTTTTTTTCTCAAGAAATATATATAATTTCTTGTGTTCTTAACTAATTTGTGGCAGACTAGCACCCACACCAATCTATAGTACTTTGTGTTGTATATTAGGTGAAAGATAGAGTTAACTTTGGCTAAGTCTCTCGTTATACCAATAAATGATGTCCCTTTGGACCCATAGTTAGACCATCTCTTGTCCATTTTAATGCTCAACTATTATCCGGGCATTTTTGTCCTTATACTACTTACCATATACAAATTAGACTGCTCCTGCATATGCTCAAATCAATGAGCATCTCTTATTTTTATTACAAAAAAGATATCCCTCTTTAGAGTCTGGTTGTATATATTATATCTTAAAGACAACCTAGAATGTTCCGTCAAAGTTATACAATATTCTAAAAGTCAGATTAGGCTGCCACCTAGGCAGTGCCTAGGCACCCGAGTTAGTGTCTGGACTCTTTGATTAGTGTTTAGGTGCCAAGATCAATTAGGTGAACACCTAATTGGGCTGGGCTAGGCAGGAAGTAGGCGGATAAATTAAGTTTTTTCTTTTTCTTTTATTTTTTTTAAAGAGCTACCTATTTTTCAAATAAATTGATTATTTCATATGGATCTGAATATGTGCTTAAATTGAATTGTATTTTAGATACTAAATTTAATGACTATGTGTTCACTTATTTTGAATGTTATAGAAATATTATATATATTTATATTTAAAAATAATAAACAAAATGTGAACCAGAGATATTTATGCGTGTTCAATAGTCTAAGAAGAGAAGTACAAGAAGAGAAGTGCAAGGAGAGAAGGTGAGTGCAGATAAAAAGTACACGTTTTTTTCTTTAACTTTTAAATTCTTGACTTATTGTGTAACTCCCTGCAAAAAAAAAAAAAAAAAAAAAAAAAACTACAGCAGGAGGACAAGAAAGTGATGGTGACGTATTGTGTAACTCCCTACAAAAAAAAAATCTACAGCGGGAGGGCAGGGAAGTGATGGCGAGGGAAGTGATGGCTGTTAAAAGAATATTCTACCTTCTATGCTTTTGTCTCCCTTAATACCTTCTCTATGTTCTTTTGCTATGTAATTATGTTGCTATGTAATTATGTTGTTTGTACCCATTATGTTGTTTGTGTTTTCCTGTCTAGGTTTCTCTCCTCTTGTTCTTGTATATATAAGCGATGTATTCTCTGTAAGCAAACATACAATAATACAGAACAATATTTCTTCTCTCTTTCTCTAGATTTATCACTATCTTTCTCTAGATTTATCATGATATCAGAGGGAAGGTTAGCTTAATCTTCTCTATCACCACTGCCTAACCCGCTGCCAGCTTCCCACTACACAAATCCATCATCCAAACAACCAAGCTATTCAACTGCTACTCAAACCATTATTTAGGATCCTTCAAAACCTTCGAAATCTACCTAAATCACCTTCAAAACGCTGTACTCCACCACCATTACAATCGTCCCTACGAGACGATTCCAACGCCGCGAACTACACCTCGAAAACTGGTCCCACGCGCCGTCACGCTCCAAAACTGTGAAGCCCAGACTCGTCGCAGATCTCACGCACTCCCACGCGCGTTGAAGCTCCCACACGCGCTGTCCACGAGCATCCGTCTTTTTTTAACGGTCGTTAGCTAACTCCGTTAACTGCCGTTACTTAACGTCGTCACTTTTAATGCCGTTACTTAACGCCGTCTCTTTTAACGCCGTTAAGTTACTGTTCCAAAAAAAAAAAAAAACCTACCACTTGTTTCCAAGGTTTGTCAACCTTCCGGATCCAACCGCGACCTCCGTTTTGGCTAATTGCGTCTCTAAGTACCGGTAGCAGGTTCCATATCTCATATTCTCATATTTTCCTTTCCTTACTAAATCAATTCCTTATTTTCCTTTCTTTATCATGTCTTCCAATTCTGACATACCTATCACCATTAAACTTGATGGGAACAATTATAGTCATTGGTCAATACTTTTTCGCAATTTTTTGAAAGGAAAAGGTCTCTGGAATTATGTTACTGGCAAAGCAAAATGTCCTGCTGATACCGATCCCAAATTTTCTGAATGGGACATTAATAATAACAAAATCTTGACCTGGATTGCAAATACCGTAATACCATCTATTAGCATACAGCTTGGCAAATGTGATACTGCACAGAAAGCTTGGGTTTTTTTGGCAAACCGATATGTTCAAACTAATTTTGCCAAAAAGTACAAGCTTGAACAGGATATACGGGCCCTACAGCAACAAGCGGGACAATCTGTTTCTGATTTTCACTCTAGCATGTCTCTTATCTGGGATCAGTTGGAACTTATGGAACCTCAGTGGACTACTGATATGCAATTATGAAAAATCTTTCGTGAGGAAACTCGCCTTGTCCAATTTCTTATGGCTCTCAGAGAAGAGTTTGAACCACTGCGGGCTGCCATGCTCCACCGTAAACCTCTGCCTACCATTGAAGTGGCTTTAACCGAATCAATTACTAAAGAAACTCGCCGAGGCATCTCTTCATCTCTGTCCTCAGTAGTCATTGCGACCCCTCGCCCTCAGCAACAATCTTACCGACCTCCCACATATCACCCTTCCCCACGCCCTCCTCATACCTCGACATATTCCCAACATCTTTCCCCCAGGGAACCCAGAGGTTTATCACAAGTCAAATGTAACTACTGTAAAGAATTTGGTCACACGGTTAAGTACTGCCCCTCCCCTACTTCTCGCTACATGCGCGGCCTACAAAACTCCTCCCACTTTACTGCTGCCTTCAATCGTCTGATCCATCAAATATCATATCTCTACCTCCACTTGTTTTTTATCCACAAACCACTCCTACGGACTCCGCCAATCCTTCCCACCTCAATCATAGTGTTGCATCTGCCTTCTCTGCTCCTACTGGCACACCCGCCTCTCCATAGTTCCTCGATTATGGAGCTTCAAACCACATGACTTTTGACTCTACCCACTTTGTCACCTCTAGCCCGATGCACTCATCTCCCCCGATTCATACAGCTAGTGAGTCCACTATCTCTGCTAGCCACATTGGTTCCATCAATACCACCAACAGTTTGTCTGTTCCTGATGTCCTTCTTGTCCCTAAACTATCTATGCAACTCTTATCTGTTGGCCAATTATGTGACCTTGGGCTAATCATTTTATTTGATTCTTCTGGTTTTGTTGTGCAGGACCGTTCGACGGGGACATCAGTTGGGACAGGCTATAGAGTTGGACGCCTCTATGTGACAGACAAATTATAAATTCCTTCTCTCAATGGTTCTTCATTTGCGACGTTTACCCCCAATCCCTCATCCTTTCTTTCCTGGCATTCTAGATTAGGTCATGTTTCATTTTCTCGTCTTCAGTTTATGGTTAAACAAAGGTTGTTAGGACCGGCTACATTGGACAAAGATCTATCTTGTATTGCGTGTAAGCTGGCTAAACAACCAGCTCTTCCTTTTAATAATAGTACTACTGTTTCACATTCTCCTTTTGATCTTGTGCATTCTGATGTCTGGGGTAAAGCCCCGGTTACGTCTATGGGTGTGGCCTTATATTATATTGTGTTCATTGATGATTACTCCCGCTATACCTGGACTTATCTACTTCGTTCTCGTTCGAATTTTTTGAAAGTTTACATTGAATTTGCCACTATGATTAAAACTCAATTTCCAAAATCATTAAAGTTTTTCGATCCGACTCCGGGGGTGAATATCTGTCTAAATCATTTCTTAATTTTCTTAAATCTCAAGGGACCCTTCCTCAACTCTCTTGCCCCGACACCCCTCAAGAAAATGGAGTTGCCGAACGCAAACACCGCCATCTTGTTGAGACAGCTCGAACCTTACTTGTCTCTTCATCTGTCCCTCCCGTCTTCTGGGGGGAAGCCATCTATACATCTGCATTCCTCATTAATCGTATTCCTTCTATGGTTACCGGTAGTATCTCTCCTATTGAACGTCTTTTTGGTACCAGACCTGATTATTCCTATATTTGTGTTTTTGGGGCCACCTGTTTTGTGCTTCTCCCTAAACGCAAATGCACAAAACTCACACCAAAAACGGCAATGTGCGTCTTCTTAGGGTATGTCATTCAACAAAAAGGCTATCGTTGTTATAACCCTATCACAAAACGACTTCGTATCTCTAGACATGTCACCTTCTGGGAAAATACCCCATACTACACCTTGCCTAAAGATTCTGTGCCTTTCACTGAGCCCTCCCTACCGATTGACCCATTTACTGATTCTTCTCCTCCTCCAACCACTCCTCAAACCACCCCCCTCCCTACCCCTGAACCTTCATCCTTACATGCTCTTGTCACTGATTTTGTATCTGGAATTCCTCCTGCTGATGACTCTACGCCCTGTCCTGACTCGGTCTGTCCCATCAACGGTTATGTGCCACAACCGACTCGTGATCGTCGCCCCCCGGCCAAGTTATCAGATTATCATTGTTGTCTCTTTGCCATGTTGTCTCTCCATGAACCTACCTCCTACCGCGCTGCTTCCTCAGACCCTCTTTGGCAACAGGCTATGACTGAGGAACTAAATGCTCTCCAACAGACCAATACATAGGAGCTTACCACTTTACCTACCGATCACTCTGTTGTTGGTTGCAAATGGGTTTATAAAATTAAAACTAAGGCTGATGGTTCTAGTGATCGATACAAGGCTCGTCTAGTTGCGAAGGGCTTCACTCAAGAATATGGTATTGATTATGAGGAAACATTTGCTCCTGTCGCTCATATGACTACTGTTTGCACTCTCATTTCAGTTGCCTCTATCAGACAATGGACGATTCATCAAATGGATGTCAAGAACGCTTTTCTTCATGGTGATCTCTTTGAAGTAGTTTATATGCAACCTCCTCCCAGCCTTCCTCACTCCCCTGGGCAAGTATGTAAACTACGGCGTGCTCTCTATGGTCTCAAACAAGCACCCCGAGCCTGGTTTGAAAAATTCTCTACTGCTCTCCTTAACCATGGTTTTTCCCAGAGTACACATGACTCAGCTATGTTCACCTCTTCATCCTCACTGGGCATTGTTGTTCTTCTGATAAATGTCAATGATATAATTATTACTGGAAATGATCTGGACGGTATAACTTGACTCCAAAAATACCTATCTTCATGTTTTGAAATAAAAGATCTGGGTACTCTTCGCTACTTCCTGGGCATTGAGGTTGATCATTCCTCCACCGGATACTTCCTCTCTCAGGTGAAATATGCTTCTGATATTGTTGACCGGGCTAGCCTAACAGACAACAAGGTTGCAGATACTCCACTTGAAATGAATGTCAAGTTTTCTCCTTCCGATGGTACTCCCCTGGCTAATCTTACATTATACCGACAGCTTGTCGGTAGTCTCAACTATCTCACTATCACCAGACCGGATATCAGCTATGCTGTCCACATTGTGAGTCAATTCATGTCTGCACCTCGCTCTGTCCACTTTGCTGTTGTCCTTCGTATCATTCGGTACATAAAAGGGACCCTATACCACGGCCTACATCTATCGTCAGCCTCGAGTCTTACGCTCCAGGGATACTCTGATTCTGACTGGGCCGGTGATATCACTGATCGGCGATCCACCACGGGCTTCTGTATATTTCTGGGCGACTCTCTCATTTCGTGGAAAAGTAAGAAGCAAACTGTTGTTGCTCAATCTAGTGCTGAGGCTAAATATCGTGCTCTCGCTCATACTACCGCAGAAATTATTTGGCTTCGATGGTTCCTCCAAGATATGGGAATCTCTATTCCGGATCCCACACCTTTGTTTTGTGACAATCGAAGTGCCATCCAAATAGCCCATAATGATGTCTTTCATGAACGCACCAAACATATTAAAGTGGACTGTCACTTTACTCGCCATCATCTATCCCAAGGACACATTCGGCTACCCCACATCTCTTTCGCTCTTCAACTAGCTGATCTCCTCACCAAATCTCATATGACTACTCGCTTCTGATTTCTGGTGTCCAAGCTCCGCATGCTTTCCAAGTCATCCTGAACTTGAGGGGGGGGTGTTAAAAGAATATTCTACCTTCTATGCTTTTGTCTCCCTTAATACCTTCTCTATGTTCTTTTGCTATGTAATTATCTTGTTTGTACCCATTATGTTGTTTGTGTTTTCCTGTCTAGGTTTCTCTCCTCTTGTTCTTGTATATATAAGCGATGTATTCTCTGTAAGCAAACATACAATAATACAGAACAATATTTCTTCTCTCTTTCTCTAGATTTATCAATGGCAAGGGAAGCGATGGACAGGGAAGTGATTGCCTACGGGCGAGGGACTTAGCCCCTGTTGCTGTTATTTGCTGTTTTGTTTTTCTGTTCTTGCTTTTTTTTCCTCTGTTACCAAAAAAAAAAAGACTTTGATTGACATCTGCCGAGATCAATTCGAAAACTTTTAATGTTTGGATTTGGGACTCGTAGATGCTTTGGTTGGTTGCATCTCATCAGTGAAGGCGACGATCAAGGGAAATTGATTGATATCTAGCGAGATCAAATTTTATAGTTAACGTGAAGAAGTTGAGTTGATGAGAGTCGAACTTTATATATGAAATTACTACTATTTGGGTTTTGAGAATGAACATTAACTCGAACCAAACTAGCGGCTAATGTTTTAAATTTGAAACTCGTAAATGCTTTATTCAAAAACTATAAAGGCTATTGTATTTATACTTTCTGATAAAAATGAAGTTCCATTATTGCGATTCGAACTTAATTTAATGACAAATTGAAATGTATTATTATTATTATCACCCTATTATTTAAACTATAAATTGAGTTAACCTTACTCAAAATTCTGTTATTCTTCTTAAATTTACTTTGTGTCTCAAAAATTAGGGCATGCAACTTAACAGTATATAATGCAGGTACCATGAAAGATTGTTTTGTAGCTCATGTTGTAATAATATAATTGGTGGACTTAGAAAAATAAATCTTTATACCACTACATGTATTACTTTTTAACATGGTGTGCAAGTTCTTGGATAACATTTTACTGAGGAAAAGACAGAATAACCCAAAATAGCTGTTGCACGTAATAAATCCCACTTTCCCATTCGTTCTCTGTTGTTGCCGTTTGGAGATTGGTGAACTGTATATGTGGCTAATTGGATTGCTAAATTCTCTCTAGTGCTGAAATATTATATTTCTGACCCGAACCCCCTTTGCAACTGTGAATATATTTTGTTTCTAAGGACATGTTTTCTTCAACTTTGTGTTATTTTTTGCCTGTGTTTTGTGGATTTTGTCTTGTCAAAGAGAAAAATAAAAAATAAATAAATAAAGCAAAATCTCTTTTATATAAAAACCCAACATTGAATTAAGTTTCCTTGAAGTGTTACATTTTCTTTTGAGTCATCTAGATCTAGATGCTACAATAATTATCGACATTAGTCTTTAAATTTGAGTGTAAAATAAATTCACACTTTAAAATTTGGTGAACGACTATCCCTTGATTTATGGGTCTTTACACACTTTTTCGTCTTTTAATTATTCATATGGGAATATGCAATGATGCCAAAGATTCACCAAATTTTTATTGTTATAAGATGCCAAAAAAAATTGGTTAAAAAAAAAAAAAAAAAAATATGAGCGGTACAATGCGTACATCCACGTAGATATCTACGTGGTTTATTTTCCTTCTTTTATTTTTCGAGAATCGCAGTCTTTGGCTTCTTCTATTACGATTATACTCCGTAATTTTCGCTCATTTCTTTTTCTTTCCAAAGATTTTCTCTCACATCTTGAAAAAAATTCTCGTAATTGCTGCTAATCCTTGACAATTTGAAATGGCCACTGTCTTTTTCTTACCACCGTTCATTTGAAGGGAAATTCTTTTAGCCGCCATCTAAAAACCCTAACCAAATTGAGATTAATTAATTGTAATTAATTTTGTCAATGGAGAATCATCTAACCAATTAATATTATTTAGCTTTATTATTTGAAGGAAAATATATATATATATATATATATTATTTAGCTTTGAGGAAAATGGAACAAATTCAGCTCTTTTGCTGGTTGCAAAAGTCTCAAAATCACAAATATACGTGGAACAAATTTAGACGCTAATTTGATGGTCCAGTGGCCATGAATGGAAATGTGATTATAGTGCTGTATAAGAGTTAAAGTGTTTTGATAGGTCTTTTTCACGAAAAAAAAATGGAGTGAATTGAATTATCGTAATGGAGGATTTTCTCTGTTAGAGAGAGGAAGAGCTCGGGTTGATGGAATTGTGGGTGAAAATTATGATAAAAATGTGTTAGGGCAAATTACACTTTACCTCCTGAAGTATTGACCTAGTTGCACTTTACCGTACAAACTATTAATTTCATTAATTTTTATAATGAACTATTGATTTCGTTGCACCTTGCCTCAAATCACTGACGTTGTTAGAAAATTGACAGAAATGAAAGGCCAAATTGAAAATTGACTATCATAAACCTCCTTCTCTCTCTAGCGACCCCCTTTCTGATGACTTATTTATCCACCAGGTATCTGGCATCACCAATGAACATATGTACACACCTAGGCCCGCATATATAATGGACTATATTCGATTAAGATCAACATATACATATACTCGGATTTGATTTTTTTTATACCCATTACTGAAAACGGAACGAATTATACCTATTTTTCTCTTGCTATGATGAGCAGTGGTGATGGTGAATGACATGTTAGATTAAGCGGCGCCCGCGATGGTGGTGACCAGGAGTTAAGGAATTGCTCAGTACAAAGTTTTAGAAAGAGAAAGTGTGATAGGGATCAGGCGTTGTACCACCACCACCGCCACCGTGCCATCACCGCGTCTCCGTTTTCACCGGCGAATGCTATCACTATCGGATCTCCATCAATCTTCCTCTTTCCACTAACACCGTTGCACCAGCATTGTACCACCACCACCGATGAATCTCTCGAAAACCCAAAAATTTAGAGACAAAAAAATAGAGAAATAAGAAGATGTAGATTCCATAGATAAAAAGAAAGAGTAAAGTGAGTTTCACTCTACAATTCTTGCACTTTCAATTTGCCTTTGATTAATTGAGATTTTAGAAACATGCAAAAAAACAAAGCTCCAAAAATCAACCAAAATAATCATCCATGGACGAGAACGAAGCATCTTTATCATTGGCACTTTTACCATCATCTTTCAGTCGGAAGAGAGAGGAGTCACCAAAAACAGAAGGAGGTTTATGATAGTCAATTTCTAATTTTGCCCTTTATTTTTGTCAGTTTTCTAACCTCGATAGTGATTTGAGGCAAGGTGCAACAAAATCAATAGTTCATGGTAAAAATTAGTGAAATTAATAGCTCGTACGGTAAAATGCAACTAGGTCAATAATTTAGGAAGGTAAAGTGCAATTTGCCCAATGTGTTATCTTAGAAACAAATATAAACCCAAATTAAAGACAATGAAAAAGAGAATAAATCCATCACCCATGGTAATTTCTATTTTTTTATTTATATCCTATGTGGAATGCCTTTTTAAAATAATTTTATATCTAGTTAGAAAGTTTTTTATATAGGTAGAAAAATATACAAAAATTGGTCTCTAGCGGTACTTCATTTCTTTCTCACTTGGCATTTATTTAGGAATAGAGAGAATTAATGGGTTTTATAATATCAAATGAGAATGTACCGAGTCATATAGGGAATTTCTATCACCATTTCTACATGTATAAATGGTGATAGAAATTACCAATGTCACTCACCTTTCACCTCACATAGAAATGATTAAAGAAAACCCCATTGTAGCATATTTTTTCAATTTCTCATTTCTATCATAGAAATTTGTATGGATGGAAATGACCATTAGAGATGACCTAGGGCCATCTCCAATGGTATTTTTTATAAATTCATTTATATCTTATGTGTCATGGTGCTTTCAATGCATTTCTATATCTATTTGGCAATATAATTGTGTAGATAGAAAAGTCTCACATAAAGTTTCTTCAATTGTGCCATTTATATCTTACTTGGTATTTATTTAAGAATGAGAGAGAATTAGTGGGTTTCTTATATCCAATGATGATGTGCCATGTCATATTAAAAATTTATATCACCATTTCTACATGTAGAAATAGTGATAGAAATTCTCAATATGACTCAACTTCCACCTAAAATAAAAATGGCTATAGAAAACCCCATTGAAGCATATTTTTTTTATTTTTCTTTTCTATCATAAAAATTTGTATGGATATAAATGACCATCGGAGATGGCCTAAGTGAGAATCCTAATAAGGTTGAAGATAGAATAAATGGATGTCCACGTCATTTTCAGTACTCTTTTTGGTTTACAATGATGTATGCATAGCATTTTCGAAAAACTAATGGATGTGACCAAACTTTAGGCAAGTGGGAATTATTGTAGATAAGTTGTTCTTAAACAAATGAATGGTTATCGATTAGTAGACAAACGAGTTACTTTTTTATTTATACAATTGACCGAAGAAATTCGGAACACCAGCTAGCTACTTTTTTTTATACACACGGGAAAGAACAAACAAACTAACGGCCCTTAGGAAAACTAACTCCTATGGCATAAGCTTCCAAAATGCCTTTAACAACCGAAGAAACATGGTGGAAGACTTCAAGTTTTTCCATTTGATAGACTCCAAGCTTAGCCATAGTATCAACGCACCTGTTACCCTCCTGTAGGGTATGGTAAACTGAAAGTTTAAGCTCCGTCATGATACTCTTACTATCTTGGATCAAAACTTTGAGAGTGTGCTCTTCAAAATGTTCTCCCTTCAATAAGTCATAGACAGTAGTGGAATCCACATCTACAATGGCATACAACCAGTGTTTTTTTTAATTAGAATCATGGCTTCACGCATGTCCCTTAGCTCAGCTTTAAGAATTGTAACATTTCCAATGAAACCCGTAAAACCCTTCAGCCAGTTCCTTTGATCATCTCATGCCACCCACCAAAGCCTGCTAGTCCTGGGTTCCCTAAACAGTTACCATTAGTGTTTATTTTCACCGTACCTGCGGGAGGAAATTTCCAATTAATTAACAAGGTTTGGTTATTGCTAGGAGGTTTAGGTTTTTCATTATAAGATGCTCCTAGAAAATTTACTACTCTTCCTTTTATTATCCTCTGAACTCATCAGGTTATTCTCGAACTCAAATTTATTTCTTGCTTTCCACAAGCTCCAAAGCTTAGAGATAAAAAAGATATTAGTAGTAAGTTTCTTTTCTCCAGGCTGATCATTTCTCACATTACTATCCAGCTAAACTTTAAAGTCGACATTTACATGGTTGTCTAACACCAAATTCGAGGGACGAGAGTTCCATACCTTGGTGGCCCCATAGGAATATCTAAAAATGTGGTCATTATTTTCAAGGCCTCCACAAAATTTACAATCACCCACGGTATTCATTCCTCTCACCAATCTTTGGTGATCAGAAAGATTCTTACCATATTGAATCGACTAAAGGAAAAGAATTAGTTTACGTGGAATACAAAGTTTCCAAAGCCAAGACCAATTTTCTTCCTCCAAACCATTACCCTTAGTGATTTCAACGTAACAAGACTTAATGGAAAACTTACCTGAACTTACCTTACTCCATGAAGGAGTGTCCTCATTAATGGAGCAATAAAGAAGAGGCGTGTTCAAGATATCATTTTTGCAAACCATGGGGATAACATGATCAATATTTAAAGTATTCCACTATCTAGTAATGGGGTGAATAATGTCTCCCACAGTCATAGAATTGAGGTTTTCATCATTCAAGGTAATCAGATCCGAAATTTTATAATCACCGCACTATTTCTCATCCCATAGCGAAATGGAATTACCATTGCCTACCACCCACTTAATATCATCATAAAGAATGTCCTTACACTTAAGGATATCTTTCCAAATATGAGAGGATATATTCTTTTTCTTCCAGTCCCGTGGGTGGCTGCCACTCCCATATTTATCTTTTATAACTTCCACCCACAGACTGCTTCTGTTTTTTATAATTTTCCACCCCAACTTGGCAACCGTAACCTTGTTAGTGCCCACGGCAGATCTGATCCCCAGACCACTCTTGCTTTTGTGTTTGCAAACTATATGCCGATTAACAAGATGAAATTTCCTTGCACTAACCGTATCTCACCATAAAAAGTTTCTCCCAATTTTATCAATAGTTTTGCACACAAAAATAGGAAGAAAAGAAGTATGTATAACATAATTGGGCATCATAGTAAGAATAGATTGGACAAAAGTATGTCTCCCCGCAAGGGAGAGGGTACTAGCTTTCCACCCGCTAAGTCCTTTCCATATGCTCTCCACAATATAATTATACATATTTTTACTTTTCCTACCATGAATTAGGGGGGTGCCAAGATACATTCCCAGATTATCGGTCATGCACATGCCACTTTGAAAACTAAGAGCGAGTCTTTCTCTTTTAGTGGTGTTACTAGAGGAGAAAATTTTGGATTTGGTAAAGTTGATCATTTAACCCGACTTGCAACAAAGTTCCTGTAAGACTTCCAAAATCGTATCGTAATTTTTTCTATCAACTTTAGCAAAAAGAATGAGGTCATCAGCAAAGAAAAAATGGGAGATAGCGGGCCCAGTAGGAGAGGCTTTGATGCCTTCCTAATCACCACTATCAACTTTTTCAAGAATAAGACTCAAAAAATACTCCATACAAATCACAAAAAGGTAAGGGGGACAAAGGGTCCCCTTGTCTTAACTTTCTTTTTTAATTAATATTATGTAAAGGTTCACCATTCCATAAAACCTTAGTATTCCTACTTGAAACACAATTCATGATCAGTCTAATCCATTTATGATTAAGATTAAAATTAGTAAGATTCTTTTATAGAAAATCCCAACTCACCTTATCATAAGCTTTCTCTAAATTAATTTGGAAAATCATACCTTTATGTTTCCCTTTCCTTTTATTGAGAAAATGGATTATCTCCTGAGAGATGATAATATTATCCGAAGTTTGTCTCCCAGAAAGAAAACTCGATAGGAACGAGCCAATGAGCTTTCCCAGGAGAAGGCATATTCTATTAACAAACACTTTAGTAAGAATTTTGTATGAGACATTACATAACGTTATCGGTCTAAATTGACTTATAGTCTCCTGGTTTTCCACTTTGGGGATGAGAGAGATAAAAAAATTGTTGAAATTATTGGGAAACATTTCCTCACTGAAACATTTTTTTATAAAAGCACACACGACTAGACCCACAGTTCCCTGGTATTGTTGATAAAAGATCGGTTGTATACCATTGGGTCCTGGGGCTTTTAGAGCCCCCACACCATCCACAACATTTTTGATATCCGAATTAGATAAATCATAATTCAATCTACAATTATCAATACCATTCAACATGTCGACAATAGGGTTATGGGACCAATCCAACTCCGTATTATTATGGTAATCAAACATGTTATTGAAATAAGACATAATATGATTAGATAAAATATTAACATCATTAGTCCAAACATTAGAGACTTTAAGCCATTATTCATTCTCCTTCTAATAATGGCAGAAATGTGAAAAAATTTTGTATTCCTATCACCCTGAGTGACCATTGAATATGAGATTTTTGAAACCAGAATAATTCTTCATGTTTAAGAATTTCCTGTCACTGTTTTAAAAGTTTAATTTCGAGAGTATCCAAACTATGAGTAAACTAAGATTCCTGTGCAATTTGAATACCTTCCAAACGAGCTTTAATTCTTTTTTTGGTTTGAAAAATATTACCATAGACCTCCCTATTCCAAGCTTTGGCGTTAATCGTAAAGGTATTCATATTCTAATGTAAATATCTATTTTGATCCCACGATTTATCAACTAAGGAGTTAAAGTCAGGATGTTGTAACCAGCTTGCTAAAAGTCTAAAAGGTTTTATAACAGTACAAGAAGAGAACATACCTTCGAGCGCTATCAAAACCGAGCAATGGTCGGAGTGAGTACTGGGGAGGTTCCGAACATAGGCATTAGGAAAGTACAAATGCTAGTCTGGGTTATCCATAGCACGATCCAATCTTACCATCGTCTTAGCCATTCCCTTTTCTCCATTCGTCCAGGTCAATTTGGGCCCCGTACACCCGAGGTCCTCCATATCACAATTTTACATGTACAATGAATCTTCGGGTGTTATTGTTGCTGCTTTGAGAGCTATAGCTTTGCTTTTTTGAGGCGTCGGCATGGTCATTAAAGTCACCAGCCAAAAGCCATGACATGGTATTTTTTATGTACATACCCATAATGCCATCCCAAAGGTTATTATATATGCTCCTTGGAAGTGACCTTGTGTAGACCACAGATAGTAACCTTAGTTTGTAATTGCTTCTAGTAACAATTAAATAAATGACTTGAAGTGTCATTTGGAAGGTTCTTATAGAAATAATCGCCGAATTCCATAAGACCCATATTCCACCCACATGCCCCTACGGGTCAATGTGAGCGTTATCCGTAAGGTTGCATTGGTTAAAATACCCATTAATGCTATCAAAATTGACCTTGGTTTCAAGAAGAATTAACATATCAGGTATGTGATTCTTCATAAGATCCTTTATATTGTTCTTAAAGGCGGTGTTGCCAACTCCCCGATAGTTCCAAAATAGAATTTTCATGGATAACAAATCGGGAAGATCAGGGAATAAATCATTATTGTTCCATCCCATCAGAGTCTTTATTTTCTATTGGGATTCTATCATGGATGTAGTCACCATTGTCTGAGTATAGTGCATCCATTTGCTCTCCATTTGAAACCTATGTGGATTTATTCCCACTAGCACCTGATTTACCTTCCAAATCACATTGAGTAGGAATAGGTTCTTCGTTTCTGCTTCCATGAAGAACCATACCGCATTGTTTTCTAGTGTTTTCTCCGTGACTAATAGCAATGACATTAGAGGCACCTCGATCGTATCTTTATGTTATTGTTCTCTCGCATTCATATGAAATGATTGTGTTTCCATTAAACGTAGTATTCAAAATATCCAGTGGTTTAGCTTTTTGATCGAATGGATTTGTTTGAGGGAAGATGTTAGGGCTAAGGTGGGTTGAGATTTGTGTGGTTTGCGTGAATGGTAGTGAGGGGCGCGTGGTTTCTATAGTGCTAGAGAGTGGTTTGGTTGTTGTCAAAAGGAACACCCTCCCTGGCCTTCCTATGTTCTACCATCATATGCCCTATGTTGTTAGGTTTAGCTGCCTAATGCACTTTCGCCCTATTCGATGTTTATCCTTGCAAAGAATGCATGTTAATGTTAGAAAAATCAAATCTTTTCTCAAGATTTTATCAATATTTAAAATATTGCTATTATTAAAAATAAAACTTTTCCTAGTAAAGGTGATTCCGATAATTTTTTCTTGCCTTTTAATAGGCTCAACAGTAGGTTATGATTGCCTCAGTTTTCATTTCCCTTTATTGATTTGGGTTGGCCTTGCTCTAGACAGGGCCCCATACTTGTTATGGACTATATTGTTTTCACTTTGGCCCTGTCTTTTAGAACTAGGCCCAATCGTATTAGAACGTCTCTTTTTATTTTGTACTAGTATTCAGGGTCCAAACCCGAATTCATTTTTATTATATTGACCCATCACATGATTAGTGACATTAGCATTAATAACATTATCCTTTTCCCTCACTATATTATTGTTGCTTATTGTGAGAATCCGCAAATGCGACCCCCGGGTCTCGTCCCCGTTCGTTTGGGCGTCTGAAACGTCGGAACGGATTCCGTCGTTCCATTTGCTGGAGTAATTCATATCAGGTGTCCCTACGTCTTTTCTAGATGCAAAGGGGTTCGTTCAGAGTCGCCAGTACATTTTACTAGAAAACGGACAAAAAGGGGTCGTGTAAGAGGAAAGGCTACAGATAAGCCTTCCTTACATGTTTTGTCTATGAAACCAGGATTCTATAGGGTTCGGGAACTATATTACGGTTTGGGAAAGTGTTAAGCACCCATTCCGCCCTTTCGGTCTTTAGTGGTCTTATATGTTTATTTTATGTTGAAAAACTTGGATGCTTTTACTGACAATCTACTACTTTTCTAATAAAAACCCTAATTTTTGGGGAAAAACGGGAAAGGGATAAGAGCCTTTGTGTTCCGAGATCCGATGTTTTATTTATTGAAAGATATAAATACAAATGACCAAAAACCTTTTATTTTGAGAGAGTATCCCGTATTATTTCCTCAGATAATGACGGTTTTCTCGTGTTGTGATTATTTTTGTAAAAGCTCGGATCTATATCGGGACTGATTCAATATGGAACTAGAACTCTTTGAGGAGAGTTATCAGACATGTCGCGGTCTATAGAGAAGACAGGATATGTTGATTTTAATTCCTAGATAAGTTTTATCAGTCCCGGTTTTGAAAACAGAATTTTATCCGGACGATAATCTACTTACTCTTCTGGTTTTGCAAATGGTTTTATCAGGGTCTTTTGTTTTAAAAACAGTAAACTATTTGTAACTTGGCAATAAGTTTATTCAAATAAAATGTGGACAAAACAACAGAAATAAACACAAGTACACAAATGAACCTGATTTTCGGGCGTGTTAGGAATCTAGCACAACCATGTTGCCACTTCGCTTACTAGGACGGGGATCGACCTGGCCGGTCAGGTCGCGGGGTGTGGGGAAATGCCCCGTTAGAAAAAATCGAATTCTAAAAGTCTACAATAAAACTAATATACAAATATCTTATTTAATTACTAGAAGAGACTTTCGTTACCTTCCCGACGAGAATAATAATAAGAAAGAAAATATAATACGGCAGAGAGATCTCTGGCGATAATAATCTTCTCCTTCTTCAGATATTTCCGAGAATTCGATTCCCGAGACCGAACACGTCGAGTGTCGAGAGTAGATTCGATAATTCTTCGAAAATATGACGATAATCGAGAATACTTGACAAAATACGAGAAAATCAGATCATAAGCCAATAATTCTCTCTCTAAGTTGCTCTTTTGCTCTTTTTGTTGGTGTCTCTAATCCTTGGGAGGTGTTGATCTATTTATAGTGCTGGGAAAGTGGTTTGTCGCGCGACATGTTCCCATAAAGTGGTTTGTCGCGCGACAATGTGTGTATGTCGCGCGACATACTTGACTGTCATGTGACATATTACTTTAATGATGATTCTGACTCACTGATGAGTCAGAAAGTTGAGTGGTGGGGTGTTTGTCGCGCGACATGTCCCTATAAAGTGGGATTGTCGTGCGACATACTGGTGTATGTCGCGCGACAATCTTGAATGTCGCGCGACATTTCCCTTAAAAACAGGTTTGTTTGGCCAACAAACGCTCCCGGGGCAGTTTCGGGTGTTCGGGTGGGTCCCGGACTCCAGAAACAGCAGTTCTCAAAGGTTTATTAGGGTTCTTGCGGGGGTCACGGATCGGGGTGTCTACACTTATCACAACTGGTGGTACCATAACCGAAACCAAATTTTGGACCACCGGTGCAACACCTGCCATGTTAATTGTAATGCCACTCCTTTTACATAGGTCATCCCTATGTCCCACCATACCACACTTAAAGCATATGAGGTGTATGTATTCATTCTCCACCCTGTACCTTTTCCTTTCCAAAGTGTACGCCTGTGTTAATGGCTTAGTAAGATTAATTTCCATGCACACACGTGCATATTTTCCTCTTTTGGAGGATGCAATGTTGTAATCAATTTTAAGTGTCCGTCCAAAGTTCTTATCAAGATTGAACAAAGGTTTATTATTATAGTACTCAATCGACAGCTCTAGTAACTTAGCCAAATGGCCGTAGTTACCTCGGTAGCTTCCAATGGCTTAAAGTTAGGTTCCTATTTTCTCACAGTGAAATAATGGTTCATTATTATCCACAGCCCACCAGTATAGACATGGTGATAATCTTCTTTCATAGTAAACTTAAATAGATAAAAAAAACCTCCATCTAGATCAACAACTTCAAACCCCGCTTACAGTTTCCATAGGTGTTTAACTTTTGAGCAAAGGTTATTATAACCTATAATTTTCCCTAAAAGTTTCACAATCAAAGAATCATTCCATTGGCTTCCTAGATTTTCAAGGAGCTGAGGGGGGAAAACGATGTTCGGAAACATCTTATCTTCCAGCTCCATCTCCTTGTTTAGATCAAGTTCTTGGGAATTATTTATATTGCAATTAGCCAATTCCGATGCCTACTTTAGCACACTTTCATCAAAACATACCTCCTTAAAGAGGTCATTCTTAACAACACCCCTAAAAGGAAATGGGGTCTTAATCCCACCCTCCTCTCTAGCCATCCTTGGATGGCTATGATTTACCATTGGTGGTTTATAATGGAATTCAGCCTCTAAATCATCCGAAGCCATCATGTCATTATCAAGCCTTAGTTGCTTATTTTTAACTTTTTTATTGCTTCGTATTTGTTGATCTTCACTAGATCTCACAGGATCTGATTGGGAGGACGTTGGAGTTCGCCGCTGGATAGAATATTTGAAAAGTTATCGTTGGATAGAGCCATCCTTAATTCATAAATGCAAAATGGTCGCAAGTGGGCAACCACTCCAGACCAGGTAGGACCACATTAGGCGGCAAAGCTCTCCCTCCCAAGATTTAACACAGCTGCATTCCCAAGGCTCGAACTCAAGATCTTGGTTAAGCTAGAACAACCCTGTACCAGTTAATCTATGTGCTTGGGAGTTCTACTTATAATATACATTTTTCTTTGGTCTATTCAAGTGTTGTACAACTAGCTTTTGTGCATTTCAATTAATATTTTTTTGCAATTTGTACTAATTTGCTGCTAAAAATAAAATATTTTGCATTTACTGGTATAGGTATTGTGGTGAACCCGAAAACCGAACGACTGAACCGAAACGAGTCAAATCGGTCCATAAAAAATTAAATCGAAAGAAAATCGAAATCAAACTGAAACCAAATATGTTTGGTTCAGGTTTAGGGCGTGACATTGTAAAACCAAACTAAACTAAATCATTGAATATGTGGCTTGAAAATAATATTGCTTTAATATTTAAAATTTTATGTTCCTAAAATTTATAAAATTTAGGGAGAAATCGACTGTTTGGGCTATCATGAATATTAAAGTTATATTATAAATGTAGAAGTTAATATTTTTTCGATCCACAATAATTATTTTTCTAACAAAAGTAAGTGTTGTCTTACAATTTATTGATATGAGGATCAAGCACTTACCGTTGCGCCAAAAGTTATAGCTGTTAGCGAAGTCGCAGCTTTATTTTCTTATACACAATGCCCATTAAAGCGCCATGGCATTTGATAACCTGCACACCAGATATACCCTCAGGATTCACCACGGAGAGGAGCGTAATTGTGGATTTACCTCCAACAATTGAGTTTTAAAAAAATGTATGAAAATTGAAATAAATTGAACCTAAAAATTTAGTTCGAATTTAGATTTAAAAATCAAAACCGAACTGAATCGAAACCAAATTACAAGTTCGTTTTGAGTTTGGACGTCTTAATTTTTATCCCATTCAAAATTGAAAACACCCCCTATTTGTTGGAGGACGGTTGTTCTAATTAACCCCAAAGCCAAACAAAGGGCTGTTGTTCCGCTTGTCCAAATCTAATGGTAAATATATGGGGGCTATTATTTATAACACCCCCCCCCCTGACCCCCCAAATATTGTTACTAACACCACATTTGTTACAAACACCCCCCTCATGTCAATTTTTAGTCACTAATACCCTTCTCCTGATTAAAAGTTAATACAAACATTAATTAAAAATAAAACTACTTAACATTGAAAAAGAAAGAAGTCATTTACGTTTCTCACTTAATGACAAGTGAGTAGATTCACACACACTTATCCAACATTAGGTGAATGTGTTGTAAGTGACTCGCCTAATATAAGGAAATGAAGTGCGGAGTGCACTGGAGTATTTTTAAATTAGACTCACCTAATGACAGGTGAGTGGATTCACACACACTCACCCCACATCAGGTGAATGTGTTGTAAGTAACTCGCCTAATAACACACACTCGTCTCATATAGGGTGAGTGTGTATGTACACACTCGCCTTATTTTATGAGAGTTTTAACTACATTACTCTCCTTACATAAAGCGAGTCAAGCCTAGACAGAACCCGTTTTATACTCTGTTTTGGGAATTACATTTTTGTTTCAATTTGAATGTTATAGAATGATGTATGAAAGCTAATATACACATTAATACATCAATAATAACAATTATAATACATTTTTGGCTTCATTTTGGAGTGAAATTTCACCACCAACTTTTTCTTGAACTTCTTCTTTCTCCGCTATCTCATGAACAATGCTTTGTATTTGCCATAATTCAAGCTTCAAACTTTCCACCAATAATGTTTATGCTTCGATTTGGTTGTAATTTCTTAATTTTGATAGCTCAAATGGTAAAGAAGTGAGTCTCTTCTCTCCTTATCTTTTTACTTGAAGCAATGGAATATGATTGTGAATGGGAAAAAATGGGAGATATAGGTTTAATTAGTTAGGTTAATGTTTGATTAGTTTATTAAAAAAATGAATAAATAGATAGATTAATGTTTTAAGTATTAGGTAAATAAGTGAGATGGTGTTTATGACAAAAAAATAAAGTGTTAAAAAATATTTTTGGGGTTTATTGACTTAACCCCCTGCACTAATAGACATATTTGAGAAAACCCCCCAAAATAATTTTTATTAGACTTAACCCCTTAAATCTTGACACCTTCCGTTTTTCGTCAAAAATAATTTTTTTTGGACGATTATGCCCTTCTGTTTGTTTAACTCCCCAGTTAACCCTAAATCAGTAGTTATGCATCGTCATACTCCTCCTTCTTCAACTTTGAGTGCGAAACCTCCCTCCGCTACAAAACCTCCATTGCAAACACTTTGAAGCTTCGATTAAAGTCGAAAATCAGTGTAAGAAGAGTGATTGAAGGTGCTGATGTACCGACGTAAACTCAACAATGAGTTCTTCGATTGTTAATCTTACAATGCGCAAAATATTGTGAGTATTACACTGTGCACCTTTCGTCTTCCACTGATGATTTAGGGCTAGTATGTTCGTATTTATCAATGGATGTTTGTGTTATGGTTGACATTCACATTTTATTTAGTTATTAGTTAACCCTAGTTTCATATGTATGTCTACTTAATATTGTTATTTTCTTTTTTTGCTATTTAACAGTGCTTCTATAAAATGGAAGATTTACCCAATCCGGCATGTTGTTCTACATTTTTGTGGTACTTGGGATCGTAAAAATGTTGTGAGTGGTCATTGGGAAGTTAGTGATTACATTGGTGGCGAGGTTCTTCAGATAGAGAGATTAAATGGGGATTGTTTGTGTTTGGATGGGCTAGTACATGTAATTAATGAGACCATCAATGGTTATATGGCAAATGTAAATTATAAGTTTTCCATGAATACTGCCCAGAGTACATTCTAAATGGGGTGAGGATGACTATTGAAAACGATGAAGACATGTTGATGTGTCTTAATGACAGTCATGTAGAGGATGATATAATGGTTCATTTGTTTATTGTTGTACATTATGATGAGCCACTTAGTGTAAACAAAGTTTCAATGCCATCATCACCACCATCACCACCACATACCCCAATAGAAACATATTATGTGCCAACTCCTCCACAAGCATAATCTAGTAAGGCAAGAAGTAAAAGGTATAAAAAAACATGCCAGGAAAAGGGTACAAATTATAGATGACTATATTCTATCGGAATATCTAGATGAACTGCCTCTAATGCCACAGCTTATGGATGTGGATAGGCAAATAGAGCATGATGAAACATAGCAGGCCATACCTGAGCATGAAGAAACAGAGCAACCACAACCTTTGTATGAAGAAACAAAGCAGCCACATCCATTGCATGAAGAAACAGAGTAAACATAAACTGAGTATGAAGAAACAGAGCAGGCACAACCTGAGAATGAACAAACAGAGCAGCCACCACCTGAGAATGAATAAACAGAGCAGCCACAACCTGATGCTCCTGATAATGTTGAACCTGATGAGGTTTATCATAGTGGCCATTCTGATAATGAAGATGAAGTTGCAAATTCATCTGAAAATCAGAATGAATTTCAGGAGTTTGTGAACCAGAGTAGCAATGTATACATGAATGTTGAAGCAGATGAATAAGAAATACTTAATGTATAGGACGTTCCACTGAGTGTTGGGATGTAATTTAGGACAGTCTATGATGTTAGGTTTTACCTGAGAACTCATGCTATCAGTAATAAGTTTGTTTTCACTTATGTGCACAATGATAGTAATAGAGTAAGAGTGAAGTGCATTAATCCTAATTGCAAGTGGTTTGCTTATGTTAAGCAAAAGACACCTAATTCTGATTTCAAATTGAAAAAAGTTGGGGAATATTATACATGCCAAAGTGATGCTACAGGAAAGAATTTTCTTGCAAATGCACCTTGGGTTTCTAAATAATTAGAAGAGGGTGTTAGACTCCACAACAAGACTTATGCAGCAAAAGAAATCCAGTTGGAGATGTGGAAAAAGTTTGGGGTTTCTATTTTCTATTGGATAATATGGAGTGCAAAAATGCAAGTATTAAAGCTTGTTAATGAAAGCTATGAGCAGGGGTATACTGATCTGCCTAAGGTTGCAATTGAGATACATAAATCAAATCCTGGTAGTGTTGCAGAAGTGACAAGGTATGCAAATGGAACATTCAAAGGAATGTGTGTTGCTTTACATATTTCTTTGATGGGCTTTGTTGAGGGCTGTAGGCCTCTAGTGGGCATGGATGGTTGTTTTTTGAAAGGAAAATACAAAGGTGTTTGTTTATCCATGTGTGCATTGGATGGAAACAATGGCATGTTTCTTCTAGCTATATACCTGTGCCAATCTGAATGCAAGGAAACATGGGATGATTTTGTATGAAAAATGAAGCCTCATCTTGAAATGCATCCTGTTAAGTTAACTTTCATATCCGATGGTGCCAAAGGAATACAAGATGCAGTTCACAAGTATTTCCCTTTTATCAGTTCACAGAGGTTGTTTTAGGCATATTTACAACAACTTCAAGAAGGCTGGGTACAATGAAAAGAGGTTGGAGGAGCTTAGTTGGGAAGCTGTTAGGGCCTACATGATGGCTGATCACAACAAGTTCATGGAGGAACTTCAAAGCAAATATTCAAGTGCCCATGAACACTTGCTGAAGCAAAATGTACCATCATGGTGTAGGGCTTACTTTGATGAGACTTCATGTTCTGAGCATATAACTAACAACTTCTCTGAATCATTCAACAATTGGATCATACCATTGTAAGACAAACCATTTTCTGTTTTGAGAAGTACCAGAAGATGGTTATGACTTTAATGTACACCAGAAGCATGAAAGCAAGGACAATGAAAAATGGACCAACAGGATTGGTGCCTAGAGTTATGGATGTCATTAATAAAATGAGAGAAAATGTCCGAAATTACATTGTTCACCCTTCAAGCTTGCATGAATACAATGTTGAAACGGTGTATAATAAAAGTTGGACTGTGAACCTGACTTCAAAGACTTGTGAGTGTAGGAAATGATTGATAACAGGAATCCCTTGCATTTATGTTGTTTGTTGTATTGAACAGAGAAGATTGAATTGGGTAGAGTAAGTACATATATTTTACCATTAATTATCTCATACTTCTAACATTTTTTAAAATTCATAACTGTAGCTTGCATTTATGTAGGTATTGTTCACACTATATAACAGTGGAAATGTATGCCAAGGCCTATGCAAGGTCAGTGGCACATTTACCAAACCACAAGTTGTGGGCTGAAGTAAGTATAAATTTTATCCTTACTATTTTGTTATAATAAGACATTTTAAAGTGAGTATACTCATTCCTGTTTTATGTAATCAAACTTGTATGTTGACCTTAAAGTCAATTAATCTTATTTTGATAATTACAATAAGTTAATAAAGTGTTATTTAACTCGGTTGTTCCAATGATGATAGCCATTTTAACCGATATATCTTCCGACCAAGTGTAACTTCAAACCGAAGCAAATCTCACACAAGTTTTACAAACGCCTCTACTCACAAGAAATGAATTCAAGTGATATACATGTGCTATACACAGCCAAGAAAAGATCTAGATCATCAAGCAAGTGAAGATATGCACAAGAATGATCTCCACATGTTCTACAAGTTATCAAAACCAAGAAAGGATCAAGAACATCAAACAAGTGAAGATACGCACAAGAAAATCAAGCATCACGAACACTCGAATTATCATTAAATTGAGTGAGTGCTTAGATTATGTAAAGTTACTTTATTGATCAAATCCCTATAGCTCAAACATATTCTTGCATCTTTTAAAGATTGATTCAAACTAGCTTGAAATTGAATTTATTTGAAAAACATCATTTTACAAAAACCGAGTTTTAAAATAAATTCATATTAATTTTAAATGATCATATTTTAAACTCTAATAAAAATAGGTATCTTAGAAACATATCTTTGAAGTTCAAAAATCATTAGAATTTTATTTGGAACTAAAATTGCTAAATTGCAAAAATATTTTTATTTTACATATAAAATTCGCTCAATTTTTGCCCAGTTTTGATTTAACGGTGAAATGGAGGCCTTCCCAGACACCGATCATTTTGAAATTTTTACAGTAGTTAGACAACATCTTCTGAAAATTTTGACTAAAATTTGAGCATGATCCAACGGTTAAATTGGGAGAAATTAACAAAACAAATTTGAATTTGTTTGTCAAAACTTGCTGTTAGAACTTTGACAAATGTGCAATTTTGACCCATTAATTAATTAATCCACTACAAACGGCTATATCTCTTTTGGGACTATATATTGAACCTCCTAGACACATTTTGACAAGCTTGAACACTTCTACAAATATATTTTTCATCTATCCAAAGTCAAGCTATTTTATTGATCATTCATATTCATCATTTGAGCTATCTATTTGATTAATCAAGCAAACTCTAGTGTGAGCTTCATATTGTATCTTATACACACTTAGATAGAGTTGTTAATTGGTGTGAGTCACCAAACAATTGTATTAGACAATTTATGAGAGGTAAATCTCATAAGATAGATAAGAAGGTAAATTCTTGTTGAGTGAAATTGTGAGAGGTAAATCTCATAGTTAGCAAGAGGGATTCTTGTGGGAATATTGTGGTCAAGCAATATTTGTAAAGAGTTTAGTGAGAAGAATTACACTTGTAAAGGTTTGATCTTCACCCGGAAGGAGATCGATTTTAGTGGAAGTTTTCGGGGAACTAACCGAGCGCGGAGTAGGGGTTTCCAAGCCGAACCGTGTGGACAAAAAATCTTGACTTCAATTGGTTCAATCTTTCTTACTCAATCTCTTTATTTATTTGTTATATTAATTGATTGAAGTTGCTTATATTATTGCTTATTCTTGGGATTGATTATTTAATTGATTGCTTTCCTTGATAAACTTATTTAACTAAGTAGCTTTGCTTAAATATTTTAAAAATGTTTTAATTCCGCATTAAGTTTTTAAAACCCTATTCACCCCCCCTCTATGGTATTTTCCGACCTACATTGTAGTCACTATTTGAGGTTAAAATTCCCTTCATATATAGGCCACCTGGTAGGCCTGCAAACAATAGGAAAAAGGGGTTTGATGAAGGTGAATCAAGGACACAAAGAAAGTGCAAGAAGTGTGGATTGCTGGGGCAAAACATAAGGACGTGTAAAGGGCCTCCAAGGGAGGAGCAAGCAAGTGGCAAAGCAAGTGCCCAACCACCTCCACCTAGATCAAAAGGAGGAAGGCCTAAAGGTCCCAGGAACAGAGCAACTAGTAGAGGTGCCACAACCCAAGGATATGAGGGTGGCAGAGGCAAAGCAGCTAGGCAAGGAAGAGGGCAGCACAGTAGCCAACCTATAGGCCAAGACAATGGAATTGCACAAGGAAGTGGTGAAGACAGTAGCTAACCAATTGGCCAAGATAGAGCAGCATAATGCTTTTGTAGAAATTACATTGTTTCAAGTTTTTTGTGCAATTGTGATAATGGTAGTTTGTGTAATTTTTTGTGAAGTTTGTGAACTTAATATTTTTGTGAAGTTGTGGTTATATGGTATATGATAAAAGCATCACAAATGTAAGCATTCAACATGAATGGAATGAAATATAATGAAGTTTGTTTCTCTTTATTTCTTGGTCACAATTACATTAGTAGCAAAATTGTTACAAAATGCATCCAACGAGACATTTACATTAATGCTAACTTTTTTCATCTTTTTCTGCATAACTACTTCTCTTAACCACTTGAAACAACCACACACATTACATTTCAGATACTTCATTCCTTTGTTATGTGCCACATTTGATGTCCTAAGAACCATTGTACCATTGCAATGGTTCATTGTGCATTAATAGTCTAACCATGGCAATTTGACTTGAAGTGGTCTTCTTCACCACATTGGAAACACTCTCTTTGGTTGGATGATCCCTGACCACTACCTTCTGCAGTTGCTTCATCAAGCCACTTCCAAATACTGTATCCAGAATTCGAACACTTGAGAAATTTTCTATTTGGATTCTTCTCTGTCCTTGATGTAAGTAGTATAAAGAAAGAGTTGCAACCTCTGTTTTTGCACCTGGTATAGACCCAAGGGCAGTCACCACCATTATGTGCATCGTGGTTACACATCTAGCAAGGTAGAACCTGAAATAAGTACAATGATGATTATAATGTTCTGAACTTAAGCAAAAAGTCAATAAATCGCATCCACATACATTTGATTCAGAGTTCGAAGCTTCACCTCCACCTATTTTGAACCTAGGGTTACTAATGTCGTCAAATATAGCACCGTGGGTTTAAACTAATAAGTAATAACTTATGTTTATTCTTTAATAGTTTATATATATATGTATATAAAAAAAATATTTATATATATATTTCGGGGCGGGTCTTCGGGTATGGGTATTTAGATACCCGGGCCCGCTAATTTTATTCTCTACCCGCCCTATAACCGGACCCGGATCCGGACCCGAAAGTTACTACCCGAAATAGACCCGTTCGGGTAAAAGCTCGCGGGTACCCAAACCTGCGGTTATTTTTGCCATTCCTAGGCATAATTGTCCAAAAAAATTATTTTTAATGAAAAACGGACGATGTCAAGATTAAAGTGTTAAGTCTAATAAAAATTATTTTAAGAAATTTTGTCAAATATAACTATTAACTCAATGGGTTAAGTTAATAAACTCCAATATTTTTTATCAAAGTATAGAAGTAGGCGTTTTTGACAAGATTGGGGGCGTAAATATTAGTCCCCAAATATATAGATACTCTCTGTAAGTCTGCAGGCATATACAGTACCTCCTCCTCTTGCAATTTTTCCTTCGTTAGCTTCTTTTTTGCTGTATCCTCAAAAATATATAGATCCTGGTTAATAATCTGCTAAAGATTGATTTGTGCTTATAAAACTCTGCTAGTGATGAAGTCCTTGGTTTGGTTCCACTGAGATATAGGTTTGTGCAGCATAAATTTGGTCTTCTTAGCAATAAGCTTTTACCCATCGCAGTTTGCTGAATTTTGTTGCATCGGATTGAGCCAGAACCCAAGGGGAAAAAGGTGAGATCGAAGACAGTACTAAAAAAACAATTCAAAACCAGAAAAAAAAGGAGCAGCAGTGGTGATCAGGTGTGCTTCCTTTTCTTAGTATTTATTACCCTTCTTTTGTTAATCTGGGAGACCATTTATAACCCGAGGTGCATTTCTTTAGAGAGTATTTGTCAATAGTTTTCACTTCGGATTAACTTTAGAAGGAAACACTAGTTTCAACCTAATTTATGTTGGTTCGGCACTATCAATTTGAGATGGATGATATCATAATTAGTGTAGCTTAATTATTTGTGCTTATTAATGAATACGACAATCAAAGTTGGTCAAAGTTGATTTTCCTTAATCCCAAGCCTGAGGGAAAAGAGGGTTAACATGTGTCGAAATTATAACTGAGAATTCTTTAGAAAGTCTATTAATTGGACCCCAATAAGATAGTTTATCACAAACTTATGTAGCCAGTTCTTGCTTAGAAATTTTCTTTGTTTTTGTAAATGCGGACATTTCATTGGTTCTAGTGTACTGCTTTTAGTATTTAAACATTTTTCCATACTTTTGAGCTAGACTTATCCTTTAATCATGCATCTACAAGGTTTTAATATCATGTCATATTAGTTACGAAATGCAGAAACTGAACCCAATCTTAGCACATTGTTTGTCCTTTTGGATTTATAGTGTGTATCCAGTACCAAACATGTACTCATGGTATGAAATTTAAAAACTATGATGAGAGAAGAAGCGTGAAAGCCCATATTCAATCGTATGATCATATTTAAATTTGGCAATTGTTTTAGATTTTTTGAGAGTTGGGGTTATTTTTAGCAAGTAAATTTTATAATTGAATGGAGAATGGTAGAATAACAATGATTTACATTTCCCTTAAAATATTGCCGCCTTGTTGGTTAATTCGTATTTTGTTTTCATCGGACAGGTGTTTTACCAAGTAATTTGTGCTACTGTAATAATTCATTGGGCATATTTCTCTCATTATTGTTGCTGGTGGTTGCTGGCCAGCAGGGAGCAGCCACACATTATCTTGAGCCATAAAACGCAGAAGAGTTGTGAAAGAGTGCAAATGGCTGAGCGAATTGCATTAATTGTATTTGAGAAAGTTGCAGAAAAGGTGGTGGATAAAATTTGGCGCCAGTTTTCATATATATTTTGTTACAACAGAAACATTACAAATATGACTGATGGAGTTCAGGATCTTCATAATAAGAGTGTCGATGTGAAGTTATTGGTTGAGGGGAGCAAAAGGAATTTACAAGTTATTGCGACTAATGTTGAGGTTTGGCTGAGGAATGTGGAAGAAATTGAGAAGGCGGCATCTGAAGTTGTTGAAGGTACAGAAAAAGTTAAAAATGGGTGTTTGAATGGGTGGTGTCCTAATCTGAAACATCGATACTTGTTGAGCAGGAAAGCTGTAAAGCAGACTATGGTTGTTCTTAAACTCAAAGAAGAAGGCGCAGATTTCACTCAATTGGCTTACCCTGCACCTCCAACAAGTATGACAGCTTCTACATCAAGAATTTGTTTTGAGTTCTTCGAATCCCGGATTTCAAAGACGAAAGAAATCATCGAAGCCCTGAAGAATAGCAAAATCTACAAGATAGGGATATGTGGTTTAGGTGGTGTGGGGAAGACACGGATGGTGAAAGAAATTCGAGAAAGAGCAATAGTCGAGAATCTATTTGATGAGGTTGCAATGGCGGTTGTGTCCCAAAATCAAGATTTGGTGAAGATTCAAGATCAACTTGCAAGTGCGTTAGATTTGAAATTAGACAAGACGAGCAGTACTTATGATAGAGGGACACGGCTTCAGGAAAGACTGAAGCAAGACAGAAGCACTCTCATAATATTGGATGATGTTTGGGAAGAACTTGACCTTGGAGAACTCGGAATTCCTGTCGGAGGTGAAGGTGTGAGCAAGGGGTGCAAAGTTTTACTAACATCAAGAAATGAGCGTGTCTGTGTTACAATGGGAATTCAAGAGAATTTTACGGTCCAACCCTTGTCTGACCAGGAAGCCTGGGATCTTTTCAAAGAGAAGGTAGGAGATATTGTGGAGACTAGGGATCTACATTCCATTGCAAAAAAAGTCGTGAATGAGTGTGGACGTCTGCCACTTGCCCTTATAACAGTTGGGAGTGCACTGAAAGGTAGAGAGAAGTATGTTTGGAAAGATGCACTTGAGCAGCTGAAAACCTCTACAGTAACTAATATTGAAGGAATGGATACAAAGGTGTACTCAACCCTACGCCTGAGTTACGACTATTTGGAAAGAAACCAGATTTCCACCAGTAAAAAGGGAAGCAACGAAATCCAGCGGTTATTTCTGCTATGTTGTCTGTTCCCAGAAGATTATCATATTCCAATTGAATGCTTGGTCAGATATGCTTGGGGGCTAAGGTTGTCTAAAGATGTTAAGAACTTGGAAGCGACAAGAAACAGAATAAATTCAATGGTTGATCGACTAAAAAGTTGTTATTTACTGTTAGCCAGTGATATGGAGGGGCATGTGAAAATGCATGATGTTATTCGCGACTTTGGTTTAATAGAAGCATCCAGCGGTGAGAATGTTTATCTGGTTAGACATGATGCCGAATTGAAAGAGTTGCCCCAAAATGATACAATGATTGAACCTTACACTGCCATCTCAATTGGTACCAGAGAAAAGTTTGAGTTGCCCACTGGACTAAATTGTCCAAAGATTCAGATTTTGAAGCTTGTCACAAAAGGTTCGGTTCAAATATCTAGAGATTATTTTGGTGGAATGAAAGAACTCAAAGTTATTTCTTTCAAAGGGAAATATGTTGATTTTGCACATATGGTGGTTGAATCTCCTCCAAAAGCAGTTCAATTCTTGAGCAATGTTCGAACATTGTGTCTAGAATTTTGCCGATTTAGCACAAATATATACCTGGTTGGAAGCCTAGAAAAATTGGAAATACTGAGCTTTTTTGAATCTGAGATTGATGTGTTGCCTAGAGAAGTAGGGCAACTCATTAATCTCAAGTTGTTAGATCTGAGGTGTGACGTGGGAATGATCGCTCCAGGTGTATTGTCATGCTTGAGTAAACTGGAAGAGCTGTACATGGGAGATTACTTCCACGGGGAGGGGGTTGAGGAACGCAATCAAGGGCACTGCGCAAGAGTTACAGAGATATGCTCATTGTCTTGTCTAAAGACTTTACAAATTTCCATGTTAAAGCCGGAGCTCCTCTTAAAGTTAAAGGACTTTCCGTTTGAGAAGTTGAAAAGATTCAAAATTCTAGTATCTACTCATAGGAGAGATTATTGTGAATATGAATTCCCAAACCAACTGAGATTGAATAAGGTTGATGCAGAAACGACTTTAGAGACCAACATTTGTGGCTTAATGAGTAGATCCAAACTCCTTGATTTATCGTATTTGAAGGGTTTAAGCAGCTTTGTCAAACAGTTGGACACGGTGGGCTTTATGAATTTGGAAGAACTGTTTATGTCTGCTAATGATGATATGATAGAGTTGTTCAATGGAAATCTTCTTGCAGGTTCATTGGGCAGACTAGAACACGTAAGACTAGATTTTCTAAGTGCACTGAGGCATTTTTGGAGTGGTCCCATTCAACCTCCATGCCTTCTCAACCTAAAAGTTCTTAAACTTTGTTGGTGTGAGGCTATAACAAGTCTGTTTTCACCGTCTGTAGTTGGATGCCTGAGACAACTCCAAAGACTTGAAATACACTATTGTGAGATGCTTGAAGAAATTGTTTCCAAAGATGGAGCCAACTACAATAAGGATGCAAAAAAATTGATTCAATTCCCAAAACTGAACTTCTTAGATCTATACAAACTACCAAGCCTTAATAGCTTCGTCCCAATATCAGATATTTCTGGCTCTGAAAATAACTGTGATGGATCCTTATTCAACGAGGTGTGTTTTTGCCGTCTGTTTCAACATTATCTTTGCTTGCTTTAGCTTCATCATTCAGTTAATCTCTTTTATAATAAGGGAACACTCCCTCAACAAAAAAGAAAAAATGTTATTCATATAATGGCTCCTCTTGTATAGCACTTTTGAGTTTTGAGCCCTAGGACTGTATATTCACCTTGTATTGAAACATTCAAATCAAATGGGTAGACATTTACTCGCAAACAAAATATACATAAGACACTCCTTACATATATGCACCTATTAACACTCTAGCTCGTCCAAACATCAAATCAAAGGGAAAATGTCATTTTCATATACACTATCTATATGTAAGATTGGATCTGATTAGAATCAACTTTTATAACAAAATTAAGGACAATCTACATAAATTACGAAATTAATATATGTTGAGATATTTAATACATAAATGTATATATACGCATTTAAAATAAAATTTATCTATTTAATTATTACAAGTATGCACGTATAATTTATTGTAACCATGAACAATGGTTAAGAATATATGTTGTTACTTATGGTTAGATTTGGTACATTGATTATATCCTACAAGGAGAAATTTGACTCTTAATGCGGGATGTCCAAAAAGGAGTTGTGAATTCTTAATTTGGGATGGACGGAGTAGAATAGATTTCCCTTTTTGTCATGTAACACTTTGGACAAAAACTTTTGTCAATGTCAATGAAGAAAATGAGGGGGATTTAATTTGCCTTGTCAGGTTAGTAGAAATGTAATCATTCACAATTGCACAAATGTTTGACATCATATATAGCATCCTAATTCAAGAAAGCAAATGCTGCTTGTCAAAGAATATATATATATATATATTAACTTTGTTGAATTTTCTTATCAAAGTTAAAATTGATGGGGACGATGTTGCAGGTTTTATTACCTAGCATGGAGAATCTTGAGAAAGTTCGAGTAAGCTGCTGTGATTTGGTGGAAACGTTGTTTGACTTTGAGGGGCTAGCGCTAGAGTTTCCCGGAGAAGCGAACATCGTGCTTGGTCAGCTGCATTCAATTGAGCTATTTAGTCTATACAAGCTAACACATATATGGAAGAATGTTCCCAAAGGATTTCTTCAAGGCTTCCAAAACCTCACATCACTGGTTGTCCAATACTGTGGCAGCATGAGCTATCTATTCTCTCCTTGCATTGCCAAATTACTTGTGAATCTGGGAACCATAAAACTTCAGGATTGCAAGATGATGGAAGTGGTTATTCAAAGTGAAGAAAACGACTGTCCTGAGATTGAGATTGAGACGATGACGGATAAAATCGTGTTCCCTTGTTTACGTTGGCTAGAACTTGAAGATCTCAAATATCTAGCAGCATTCTGCCGTGGAAAACATGCTATTGAATTCCCATCACTAGTTCAAGTTTTAATTGCTAAATGCCCCAAGATGGAGATTTTCTGTTCCGGATCACTAAGCGCACCAAAGCTTGAGGCTGTATGCTCGAGAAAGAAGCGCTATGTTTGGATGGGCGATCTCAATGTTACCATAAGCCACAGAAATGAAAGGTACGACGAGTTCCTACCTCTTCCAACATTTTTTAATGGAGTAGTGCTAAACTCACCGGCAAATTCTACCTACTTTTTATACCATCAGTTGTGGTACCAGTCAGTCAAAACGAAAGGCTAACAAGTAATGACACCTTAAATGTGTGATCCCACCAGTTCATTGGAATGGTGTCACGTCAATTTGTGTAAAAAATTTGTAAGCCTAGTACGCACTTTTTATACAAATTGATGTGGCACAACTCAAATGCACAGGTGGTGCCAGACATTTAATGTTTTGCCTTTCTTTTTATCTGGTTCCAACTATTTGTACAAAAATTGAGTAAGTTTAGCACTATTTTTTCTTTTATGATAACTAGGTTTTGTGCACGTGCATTGCACATGGTTTTTGTGTTTGACAAATGTCATTAAGCCCATTAACGAATACCTACTAAGAATTGAATAATTAGTAAATAAAAAAAAATCTGATCAAAATAAAAGCCAGATAGGTATATAAAACATAGACGAAAGCATAGGATCAAGTGTAAATTCCAATTAATATTTAGAAGAAAATCATAGAATCGGTCTACAATAGAAAAATTTTGTACATACATAATAAAAGAATTGTTGCATTGAATTCTTTTAGCATGTGGATAAGCCAAGCAGAATCTTACAAATTAGAGATACAAGAGGGCAATATATTTTTTCTAAGCCTTTAAAATTGGTATGTGGGTATTAACATGTATAGTACCAAACAAAAATGGAGCACTTTATTTTTTTATTTTTTTTTTGTTGAGCAACAAAAATAGAACACTTGTATAAATAGTATTGCAAATAAGGTGCTCTAAACCATTGTTAAGATTCTTCATGATAAACCATTCAGTTATTAGTAGTCCATATGAAAGACTTTCAACATCTTTAAACCAATCATTTTGGGCTTAGGGTAATATATAATTCTATCCAATTAGTCCAAAAAACAAGAAAACCGAAGACTTCCAATATCTTCAAACCAATCCAATTTGGACTCTAATGGGTGATACTACATATAATTCATTTTGATTTTCCAAAAAGAAAAAGAATGATAGAGAAGAAAAACGTTAATATTAGCTAGAAGTTTTATAATTACAAATAGATGGATAATATAATTATATATTGATAATTTTTCTATTCAAAATTGACTCGACAATCCTCACAGCACTTCACATACATAACATAGTTTTAAACCAAATTTACTGAGAATGTAATTTGGGATAATATATATACACACATTATACTCAGTACATTGCTTTCTATTTTCCGGCCCCAGGGCGCTTGATGTCTCAGATATAGATGAAGAATGAAGAATCAACACCAGAAGAATACAGAGAAGAGGAGGAATCAAAACCAGTTTTATTTCTGCCATATATATACTGAATCAAAATAGAGATAAATCCATTTTGTTTGTTATATAATGTGTATATAATTCTCAAAAGTGAGCTCCATCTTATTTAGGATTGGCCTGAAGGCAATTCCCAAGAGGTGTAATCAATTTAAGGAATCTGATTTTATTAAGTCAATGTGCATTTTAACCCTACATTATCCTTGCAGAGCTCATTCATTCATTCATTCTTTCATTCTTTCTTCATTAGAGCAACTGTGAGATAGGAAGGTGATAAGAACCACACCAATACTAAGACACGGGTTTGAACCCTTGCTAATCATATAATGAAAGTAACCAAGGAAACTGAGACAGGGCTAGAGTGTTCCCTTTCTTTTTTTCCTGTCTCTATATCATATCTTCATTTTGATTCTAGTATCCCATTTTATTTGAATTTTTTCTTTTTGGAAATTATAAATAGGTTGGCTTGCATATCTTTTACAGTTATTTCGGGCTAGGGTGTTCCCTCTCATTTTTTCCTGTTTCTATATCATATCTTCATCTTGATTCTAGTAACCCATTTTATTTGAATTTTTTCTTTTTGGAAATTATAAATAGGTTGGCTTGCGTATCTTTTACAGTTATTTCGGTTTTGTCCTTATTTTCATTTGAAACATAAAGGTTGGTGAACACGTTTTTCAAAAATGTTTTACTAGTTCATGTTAGATCTTGTTAGATCTAGATAATCACAAACCGTGGAATCATTCATGTCGTATTACCAAGAATCAACTCATTAATATGTTGAAGCGTACCTGAATTTAGCCTTCCAGATCTACGTGTATTTCTTTAAAGAATCCAAATTTATGGAAGTGTACCTAAATTCAACTTTTCAGATCTATATGTATTTCTTTAAAGAATCATTTAAGCTTTCTCTATACCATCTGTGATGATGGGGGCTCAACAAGGACATAATACGATCGGGGAACCATAACCACGATACTTATAGATAGTAAATTCTATCATCTTTCTTATATTTCTATTTTAGTCCATCATAAAAATAGAAATTATTTTTAAGTATCTACACATTAAAAGTCCACACTCTATCACGTACATTTAAGCACAAATTACTTAAACCTTAGTTAATTATTTTTAAAGTGGATTTAACCATACGACAATGCACAACACATAATTGTTTCACATATAAGTTAAATGTTGAATTAAAGATCCAACAATTTCTCACTTGGGTTATATGTATAACCTTAAAATTTTATATATATATATATATATATTGTAAATTAAGTTCATCTTTGCTATCATTACTGAAATATATATGTATCTAATCCGGTCCATCAATCACATCAACACAAGATCAAAGTGGCCTTTGTTACAGCTATTGTAACTTGACCCATCGATGGTCACATATGTCGATATAACTGAATGATATGCATCATGATGTGTAGTATGAAAATTTCATGCAATGTTATCTTAACATGCCTATTTTCCAACTGGTCATCCTAAAACTTTAATGAGATCAAACCATATCTAAAATCAATGTGTGAATAAAGCAAAATTTTATTTATGCATAAAATAACTTTAAACAATGTTCTAAAACTTGGCGAGTTGGGCCGAGTATTCACCGAGTACTCGGGACTCGGAAGGCCAGCTAGTCGAGTTTGCCTACTCGGTAGACTTTACTCGGATAGGTCAAAACTCGGTCAAACTCGACGAGTACTCGCGAGTTGTGAAACTCGGTGAGTCGAGTTTGCCCGTTTCTTCCTCGTTGCTGCTCGAGTGCTCGAAAATGGTGAATTATTTGCTCTATTTTTAAACTCTCACATATCATCATCGATTCATCATTCATCCACCAGCAAGCAGCAACAGGTAAACTTCCTCTTCATTCTCTCTCTTTCGTCTTCATTCTCTCTCAAAACGTGTGTAGGTTTAAAAATACTTGTGTTTCCCGCTCAAATCTCCTGAAAGCTTCATGCTTTGCATCAGAAAAGCAGGTGCTCAAAACGGCAACTAAAAACGTGGGTTATCAGCCCAACATTGTTTTTTCCAACGGTCATAACACCTCTCCTGCGACGCCTCTTGTAATAGGTAGGGCCGATGTGTCATTTTTAGTTCCTTTGAGACTAGAAAAATTTTAGTTTGGTCGAATTTTGATAGGTTTCATTTATTTCCTCATGGGCCCATAAAACATGGCTTTAAATTGGCTTATATGAGGCCTTTCATTTCTCAAGGCAGCAGGTACTACTGGCCCATTATCATATTATATTATTTAAAATATTGTTTATATTAAAATATACCCTATTCGATTTTTTTCGATTAATAAAGAGTAATTGAAAACTCCCCACTCGTCAATCGAGTCCCGAGTCTCGAGTCTGATTTTAAAATATCTTTAAACCAAAATAACTGAAATATGTCTATACCATAGAAATACTAAAAATTACAAATTCCCATTAAAATTGAATATCCTGAAAAGACATGACACATATACGAGTAGTGTGCTCATGAAACATTTTGAGTGGCAATCCCTTAATAAGCGGATCCGCAACTACGCCATACGAGTACTGTGCTCATGAAACACTTTGGGCGGCAATCCCTTAATAAGCGGATCTGCAACCATGAAATTTGTACCGATGTATTATATAGACACCTGTCCACTCTGAACTATTTTCCTTGACAACTAGAAACTTGATATCTATATGATTAGATTTCGTCGAGTTCCTGTTATTCGTGAAATATATAATTGCTGACTTATTGTCACAAAATAACTTGAGTAGTCTTGCAATACTATCCATTATCCACAATCTTGTAACAAAAATTCGCAGCCATATTCCATGGTTGGACGCCTCATAACATGCTCTGAACTCTGCCGCCATGGTAGAAGAGGTTATAAAAAACTGTTTAGCACTATTTTACAAGATAGCGCCCCCAGCCAGTAGGTAAACATAACCCAACGTAGATTTCATACTATCTTGGCATCCAGCAAAATCGGAGTTAGTATATCTAACGATCTCAAGCTAATATGTCCTCCGATATGTGAGCATGTAGTCTTTTGTTCTCTATAAGTAACGCAATACCTGTTTTGTTGCTTTTCAATAGTCTATTCTTGGATTGCTTAAGTATCTGCCCAGCATCCCAACAATGTACGCAATATATGGACGTGTACATACCTGAACGTAAATCAGATTCCCTATTGCTGACGCATAAAAAATCTTCTGCATTTTCTTTTTCTCAAAATCATTCTTAAGGCCTTAATCGAGACTAAACTTATCTCATGTAGCTACAGTATCACCTGGTTTATAATTTTGTATGTCATATCTTTTGAGAACTTTTTCGATATAACCCTTTTGTGATAATTCTAAAGTAACCCGAAATCGAACTCAGTGCATTTGTATGCCTAACACAAAAGAAGCATCACCAAGATTATTCATCTTAAAATTCTTAGTCAAAAATCTCTAAGTTTCGTGCAATATACCTATATCGTTACTAGCAAGCAAAATGTCATCAACGTATAAAACCAGAAAAATATACTTGCTCTTATAGAACTTATGATATATGTAACCATCGACCAAATTCATCTTAAAACTAAATAAGATGATTACTTTATGAAACTTGAAATACCATTGTCTAGATGCTTGCTTGAGCACATTGATGAATTTTTTTTTTTTGCAAACCATATTCTTTGGGTCTCTTATCTCAAAGGTTTGTGGCTACACCATATAGATCATCTCATCAATGTTACCAATAAGAAATGCCGTTTTTACGTCCATCTGATATAACACAAGATCGAAATACGCCACTAATGCCATTGCAGTCCTAAAAAAATCTTTCGAAGAAATCAGAGATAAAGTTTCTTTATAGTCGATGCATTCTTTTTGTATAAAGCCCTTTGCGATAAGACAAGCTTTATACCTCTCCACATCACCTTTTGAATCCCTCTTGATCGTAAATATTCATTTGTAACAAATGGGTTTCACACCTTCTAACAATGGGACAAGATACAATACGTCATTTTCCTTCACGGATTTAATCTCCTCATTCATGACATCAATCCACTTTTGAGAATTATAACTTTCCATGACTTGAAAAAAATTGATTGGATCATCTTCCATCACTCAAATGTCAACCTCATGTTCTTGGAGAAATATAATGTAGTCATCTGGCACTGCACTTCTCCTTCCTCTTATGGATCTCCTTAGTGGCATATGTTCTTGCGGTGGTAGAGTTTATTCTTCTGAAACAATTTATTGAATGAGAGGTTCTCCGACATTGTCTTGATCTACTATGTCTTGAACATGGTCAGGAATGGGATCCCGATCAATGCTAATTACATCCGAGGTAATATCAACATATTCTTTTTCAAAGACAAAGTTCCTGACTGTATTTCCTCTCGAAAACTTTACATCTTTAAAGAACTGGGTATTTCATGATTCAAAAATCGACTTAGTGGCGGGATTATAAAACTTGTACCCCCTAGATCTTTCAAAGTATTTAACAAAATAGCAACTCATTGTCCTTGAGTTCAGTTTCTTTTCATTAGGCCTATAAGGCCTTACCTCAGTTGAACATCCCCAAATCTGTAAGTGTTTTAGACTAAGCTTCTTGCTCGTCCAAAGCTCATAAGGGGTTTTAACAGTCGCTTTAGTTGAAATAGTGTTAAGGATATATGTTGCAGTTTTAATTGCTTATTCCCAGAGTAATTATGGTAAAGTGAAATGACAAATCATACTCCTCACCATATCCTTAAGCGTCATATTTCGTCTTTCCGCAACACCATTCATGGTGGGCGAAACCGGCATAGTGTAATGTGGGACGATACTGCATTCCTGTAGGAACTTAGCAAACTGTCCTAGACATTGTTCACCTGAACCATCATATCTACCGTAGTACTCATAACCACGATCAGATATGACGCTTTTGATTCTCTTGTTGAGTTGGATCTCAACGTCAGCCTTAAAACTTTTGAACACATCTAATGACTGGGACTTTTCATGAAAGATATATATATATATATATATATAGCCATATCTACAAAAATTGTCTATGAATGTTATAATATATTATTGACCATTTTAAGCAACTATTGAAAATAATCCACAAATGTCTGTATGTATAAGTTCTAAGATGTCCGAAGTCTTGTTGGCTATAAAGCTCATTTTATTGGTTTGTTTTCCCTTTACAATTAACACAAACATCAAATTTTGTGAAATTTAAAGGATCTATAATTTCGTTTGACACAAGTTTCTCTATTCTTTGTTTGGAGATATGACCTAATCTCTTGTGTCATAATGTAAGTAAATTTTCAGTGGTTAATTTTCTCTTTACACCTCGTGTACTTAATTGTAGAGATTCATTTATGAAGCATTTGTATCAATTGAATAAAGATTATCGTAAACCTGACAAAGAATCGGAACCAACCAATTTTAAATCATGAAACAAAATAAATTTTTCATTACTGAATGAACAAAAAATATTTAGATTTGTCCAAAACAAAAATAGAAATCAAATTCCATCTAAAAGACGGTACCATAAATGTTTCATTTAAATCTAAATAAAATTCAATAATTTAAATTTTCTTATTACTTCAACTTGAACCGTCTTACCATCACCCACATAGATGTGTCTTTCACCATCATTTAGCTTTCGATAATAGAGGCAATTCTGCATAGACATACTGATGTGCGTTGTTACACCAGAGTCTATCCACCACGTGTGTCTAGGTACTGAAGTTAAATTAACCTCAAAATAAACCAAATTAAGAAGCATACCCTTTTTAGCACGACATGCGTGAAAGTTTGTGCAACGCTTCTTTTTGTACCCTTCAACTCCACAAAAGTAACATTCAGTACCTTCCAGTTCGCCCGATTTCTTTTCTTGTTTCTTCTGTGGTGCCGTATCTGCAACTTCTTTATCATTCTTTCTTTTTTTTCCCTTATCCTTATTTTTAGAGGTTGAGGCAATATGAGTACTCTCTATCTTATCTTGCTTTAGTCTTTCCTCTTCTTGAATACAATTTGAGATGAGCTCATTCAGAGACTAAGTCTCTTTCTGACAATTTCTAACTCACTTTAAACTGGTTAAACTGTGTTGTAAGAAATATCAAAACTATATGCACCAGCAAGTCCTCAAAGAGTTCTAGCTTAAGGGCTCTTAATTTAGAAGTAAGATGAGACATCTCCATGATATACTATCTTACATTGCCTTTGCCCCTATACTTCATTGAAAGTAGGTTTGTCAAGAGCGTACCTATTTCAGCCTTTTCATTCTTTACAAACTTTTTTCAATGTCTGCAATGAACTCTTTAGCTGTAGTTATCTTTTTCGATATTATGCCCCTGAATGCTTTCGGAATGGCTTTCTTTATAATTATAACACACATGCGATTTGATCTATTCCATTTTTCTTGATCTTTTTTTATCTTCAAGAGTACTTTTGTCAATAAGAGGTGGGGAATGATAAACCCTTAACGCAAAGTCAAGATCCACGACTCCGAGAACTATCAAGAGGTTCTTTTGCTATGATTTAAAATTTGTGCCATTTAGCATAGGAATAAAGTTGATGCTAGCAGTAATATTAGCAGAAGTATTCATAGCTGAATCTATAGAAAATAATAATAAATAAACAAAACAAACTCACATAAATTCTAAAACAAATATAATAAATTAAAATAAATGTAATTCCCATCTCAAGGTACCGGATGTTTCATTAATATTTTATCTTTGGATAAAAATACTAACTTGCAAGCGATATATGTTATAGTAATCAAACACTGATAATAAGAACATGTCTAATAATAAATCTTCCTTTGGGTTGATCTATTGGTCACATGAATAAACCAAATAATCCTCACATGTTTATTACTATAGTGTATATATAATTCTGTTAAAAGTCAACATTCCTTTGGGTCGGTCAAAATTTACATAAATTATAAGCATACAATCATTTATATTTTAAAATAAATTAATTTCCATAAAATATGTCACTTTGGCGACATATCGCTTCAATTAATCCATCTCAATATATATATACTTAATCATACTAATATTTAAATTTAAATTGGTTGGGTCAAAGTTTATTGAGTTATAAATCCATATATATATCTTGACCTATATATATACACATCCAAAAGTGATTATACATATATATAATCCTTACACATGTATAAAAGGTGCTGCCGAATAAAGAAAAGAAAATGATGATGATACACGTCCAAAACTGATTATATATATATATATAATCCTTATACATATAAAAGGTACTGAAAAGATGATGATGATGCAAGCAACATATACTGTATAAGGATTTTATATGTATATATATGTTGGTTAGACCCTTTTATATTATATATATATATATATGTCGATTTGACCCTTCTACCATTATTACATATATATATAATAATAATTGTACATACATGTACTTATATATACCACGGGGCCATTTTATATGCGGATCAGTGCGTACGCACCAGTCCTCGCTTGCGGTTCCCAATACAAGTAAGACATTAACGTTAAACAGCCCACAGCCAAAAGGTAAACCATTCTCTCTCTATCTCTTTCTCTTTAAAACGGTTTAACACTTATCCTCTCTAAAATCTCACCGACCAACCCCCCCTCTCTCTCTCTCGATTGCTACATCTCTTTCTAAAATTCAACTTCACCAAGCTCCCTCTATCTCAAATCTGAATGGCATCAAACTCGCTCCCTCTCTTTCTAAAATTCGACAGCATCAAGCTCGAGTTTTACTGAAAAATTCTGCGAAATTATAAGTGGCTAGCTATGCCTGTTGAGATTGTGCCATTTTGTTGGAAATTTATTGCTGAGAGGCTTATACTGTTGTTTAATTTGAGGATTCAGGTTATGTTGCTAAGCTTAAGACTTTTAGCCATAGCGGCCAGCCTTTTGTTACTGATAATGGTAATTTTATTATTGATTTGTATTTGAAGAAAAATATTGGGGATTTGAAGGTTGTTAGTGATGCAATTTTGAAGCTTGCGGGTGTTGTCGAGCATGGTATGTTTCTTGATATGGCAACTACTGTGATTGTGGACGGCGAGCTTGGTGTCTTTGTGAAAAATAAGTTGGGTTAGATTAATTTATTGATTGATGAAGGTTGTTTTTGGATTAGTTAACATATTGAGGAAGGCTTGGAATGGTAATTAGTGCAAAAGGGGAAGATTTCGGGTTGAATTAGCAATGTTATTTTTGATCATTAATGTAATAAAATGGATACATGTGGTCTTCTTTCACCATTTGATACAATTATGAGGGTAATTTGCCTTCAATTTTGTTTTTGGGATGGGAAATGTAATGAAAATGAAATTCTGGTAATGTGTTGATGATTCAACGAGTTTATGCAATTATTATATTTCTTTTTATTGAGTTTGTATGATGCTTATATTTTACTGGCATGTTCCAACATCTTTCCCTTTCTCTTTTGGTATTTTTTTTTTGTTCATACATGTAGTAATATTCACCAATTATTTTAATGGGATTGCCTACAAAATGAGATAAAAAAAAATTTTGAGTTTGTTTGTTTAGTTGTGGTAATTCTAAATTGGTACTCATTATTTGTACACGCGTGCTAAATTTAACTAGTGTTAGTGAGTTCTGGTAATAGTTAAATCATGATGTTGAATGTTGTGCTCATGATTGTATAGGACTACTTTGTCGATAAAGGTTTAAGTTTTGCAGTTCATATAGTCCAGTACTCTAGTGTATGTACCTTCCCCTGTAATTGTCCTCTCTTTTTTTCATTGTATAAATTAAAAGTAAAAGTGGAGTGAGGATGATAAATTAGATATCCTACATATCATTTTGAGTTTGTTTATTACCTCATGTTCTAATGGTTCTCTAAGTTCATAGAATTATTTACTCATGCAAGCTATAGGGGTCGACGAAGCTTGGTTTTTAAATGTTGATGCGTTGCTTTAGTGCTTTGATGGTAATCCTTCTTAGGTGAAGCTCTATTATGGATTCATTTTTTGTCGTTGATATGGAGAGACCCATTTACAATTTCGAATAATTTTTCAGTAAAACCAAAGCTTGATGCCGTCGAATTTGAGAAAGAGAGTGAGCTTGATGAAGTCGAATTAGATTTTAGAGAGAGAAATAGCGAGTGAGAGAGAGAGAGAGCAAGCTTGGTCGGAGGTTGGTTAGTGAGATTTTCGAGAAGGTAAGTGTTAAACCATTTTAGAAAGAGGGGGAAGAGATAAATAAATTTTGACTAAGAGAGAGAGATAGAGAGAGAGAGAGAGAGAAATGGTTTAGCTTTTGACTGTGGGTTGTCTATATATAGGAAATGGCCTATATATATACCACCATTGCACGCAAATAACCAATCTACCCAATTCGATTTTTTTTGATGGAGATATTTAATAATAATACTCAAATCTAATCATTTTAAAACCCAAAAATTATTAGATTTGAAGTCGCCCAAAATAATAAAGGATTGAAAAATACATTTGATTCTCAATGATTCAACATGAAGACCGCTCTATATCACTTGTTAGATCTAGATAACTACAAATCCTAGAATCATTTATGTCGTATCACGAAGAATTAACAGATTAATATGCAAAAGCGTACTTGAATTCATAGTATGAAATTTCTAGCGGAATGGTTGGCCTTCTACATCTACGCGTATTTCTTTAGAGAATCATTTAAGCTTTCTTTATATTCTCTGTAATGATGGGGGCTCAACAAGGACAAAATATGTGCATGCGATCTGGGGACCATAACCACAATATATATAGTAAATCCCACTATATTTCTTGCATTTCTATTTTAGCCCATCATAAAAATAGAAATTATTTTTGAGTATCTACACATTAAAGGCCCGCGTCTTATTAGATACATTTAGGCCCAAATAACTTAAACATTAGTTGACCTTTTTTAAAGTGAGTTTAGCCATAAGACAGTTCACAATACATAATTATTTCACATATAAGCTTAATGTTAAATTAAGGATTTAACAGTTCAATCATAAAACTAGTTTATTAGTGATTGAGAAATCCCTCTTATTAGCTAACTTTCTGTCTTGCAAAATTAAGGGAAAATGAGCATATCGTACTTAGACCTTCAGTATATTTGACAGTATTCAAAACAGACCCTAACTAGCCTTGTGCTACAGAAAATGCCACTATCCTCGCCTGAAGGTCGAGAACAGACCACGTAATACTATATTTATCATATAATTTTACTAACTTATTATTTATGGCGTGTGTTATATTATTATATTTTTGCAAAATATAACTTATATAACATACTCAGTACGAGTAAGCCGTAGTAAGAAAACTAGATACAAAAAATATTTTTCATAGAAACCTCTTTTCCTGTTAACCTTACATAGTAATGACAAAATTACTATTATACCGTTAATTGTAAACTTATAAATAAAATTTTTAAATAAGTTGTAACTAAAAATAAAGTTGATTTTAAATCGTAAAAAAATGAAGAGATTAGGATATTTCATTTCTAGCGTCAGATCCGGTATTTATCAATTGCCTTGCCATGTATAAATGAAAAAAAAAAAAAAAAAAAAAAAAGGGTGAAAAGGCAGTGGAGAACTCAATTGGCCACCTATAAGTCGGCGCGACTTAAGCTGAAACAAATTTTGCATGATATTTTTCTCGAGTACTTTTCAACGAGTGGCAAGCTATTAGCCATTAGATGTTTTGCAATGGTCATGATCTAGTTAAATTCATTGTTGATTTTAGTGCATTACCACCGGATCATTTACTTGTGGCTTATACAAATAATGAATTTTTATTTTATTTATTTATTTTAATTTGTTGAGAGTGATTCTTATATAGTTTTGGACCAAAGATTATTAATTACGCTATTAATCTATATTATACAACACTATCTTTGGCAAACAAAAATAAGTAAATTAATCCAAATGTTAAAAATAATTATTTATGGCGTTAATATTTATAAGCCATTGGATCAAACTTATACTCACAACAACACATCAAATCATCAAAAAAATCCACTAACACAAAATATACACACTAACCCAATCTCTTTTTATCTACTACACCGTCTCTATTCTCTCTCATCAAATTTTAATAAAATTTTAGAATATAGTAAATTTAAATTCAAAATTTAATAAAAATATATATTTTATGAAAAAAACCTCCTAATTGAACTCTACAAAATTAGATCCATTGTTACTATAAAAACAAATAACATATAAATTTTGGGCATAAATGTGTCACATGTCAAATGGAGGATGTTCCTCCATTAATACATAATTAATAATTTTTTAATCTAATGCTATTTATCTAATATAATGTAAATATTTTTATTTTTTTTCTATTCATATATTCACTGTTATTGCGTTTTTGTTATTATTATTTTTTTTAACAAAGAAAAATCCAAGCAGAAAGTCGATAATAAAGTTAGCAAATACAAACAAGCAAATATGATAGCAAAGTATAATATAAAATTGTATACTTTACTATGAAATTTTGATTACTTAATTATGTTGGATTTTGGAAATTTTAGATCAGTGGTACGTAGTATTTGTTATACTAATCTTTCTCCCCACATTTAATTACACGACAAATTAAAGGTTTTAATATGAGTCATTCATCGTTCAAGGTGTCATAGGATTATCTCTATGCACTCTAAATCTAGCAAGTAAAGAGTGGGAAATCTTTTCGCATAAATAATTCATTGCAAGAAATGTATGTTTCATTTCTTTCTTTCTTTCTTTCTTTTTTCTTTATCCTGTCGTTTGTATCACCTATCAAATGTTCATATGGATCAAATTAGATAATTGAAGAAGATTTTTATTTTCTAAGCTATAATTAGAATTGAAAGAAGAATTAATGTTGCATTTGCAACAGGTGAAACTCGATTCATTTTTATTTTTTGTAATTCATTATTACTATTTCTTAAAAGAATTTCACTCTAGCTTTTTGACCCGGGCTTAAAAATCAAAAACAAAAGGCAGAAAAAGCTTTGGTCTTTCTTAAAGCTAAAATATAATAATAACCATTAACCAAATTTATCATGACTTCATGAGCTAAAATAGAATAATAACCAATATATCATATAAAGTGAAAACTATTTCAATGTCGTGGTATATTTTTTTATTTTACGATTTTACTCCGGTTAACTTTTTATTTCGTTAAAAATCTCAATTATAGCAAAGTAACATGATTTAAATCATTACTTTTAAAAAGAAAAAAAAATGGAAGTACGTATCTACTATTCTATAAGCGCAGCAAGATCTTGGAGTGTACATACATCTAAAAAAGATGGATATATATATATATATATATACGGATATACAATCAGAAAGTAGGCTGGTGGTTGAGTAGAAATTAGGAGGGGGTAAAGTACGTAGATATAGTTAGTGCATGTATACGCTAGAGTTAATGTTTTAAATCAGTGACGGAATCGCATGGAAGAAAAGGTGAGAGTAGGGACAAAATCAAAAATTAATTTTGAAGGGGGTCAAGATATTTTTTTTTTCTCTAAATACATAAAATATATTAATAAATTTATAGGTCGATCGTTCGATGATAGTATATTAATATGATAGTTATAAAGGTATATTAAAATATGAGAAGATATATGAAAATACACTAAATTTAAGTTGAGGGAAGGAGGCATAATGTCATGCCTCATGACCACACATATACAAAAAGTAAAATCTAAAATTTTAGAGGGTACATAAAAGCAATAGGTGAGCATATGCCCACCTCAACTTTTATAAAATGTATTTTTTTACTAGTTATTTTAAGAGGATAAATATATAGTTTTGTATGTGTCAGAGAGAAATTTGTCCATCTTATTATGATAAAAAATATATATATATACAGTTCTCCCCAAATCCAAAGCCCACCATATATTGTATACAGGTAGGGGTAAAGATTAAGTGACGAGTTTGTTAGAAAATTCATAAAAATTATACCATGAAAAACGAAAAATTAAAAAGAATTTAATCGGTAGAAACACATGTCAACTGTCATGTGTCATGTGTCATATCAAAGTGTTCCTAAACCGTGCACAATTTGCAGGCCCACCCTATTATTATTGGCTAAAAGAATCCTCCCCCAAACTTTGAAACCTCCGAGTTCGATCTCACGGCTGTAAAACCAACATTCATCTCCAAGATAATTAGTTTTCGTAAATTATACTTAATCCAAGATAAGTATTTGGGTTTTTTTGAGATAGTGTGGAAAATCAGGACCTGTGTGATTAGAAAATTTGACTAGAGGTGAGGGGCCTTTGTGCGTTATGTTGTTTTAGAAATTTAAGGTAGGGTTTTGTAATTATATATTAAGTTATGTAATTTGTCATTTGTTCCATCCCCTTATTCTTCCGCAGCAGCTATATTCTTTTTGTTATTATTCCATAGTAGCTTATCTTCCTTTTCTTATTATTCTACGGCTCAGCTTCCTTCCTCTTCTTCCGCAACTTTGCTTCAGCTCGTCTTTTAATATAAGATGTTAAGTATTTTAATATAATATTTTAATTTTGACCTTATAATATATGCAAAATATTCTTGTAGTCTTATTGATTTGGCCCCACCTGAAATTTATTCCTAACTCAACCTCTGGTTGAGATAGCCTTGTGCTGGAAATGGCACCATTACTATAGCTGCTTGAGGTTTTTCATGGCCATTTTGGGCATTGTTTTGGTGAGGGGTCATTTTGAAAGGTTAAGAGAGGTCACTAAGTGTAGTTTCCAGGTGTGCTTATGGGTCTTGGTAATCAAATGTTTTTATAAACATGTAACATAATTTGTCCTGAGTTTGAATCGACCCAAATTAAATTAGGAGTTCCATTTCCATTTCCATTTTCATTTCCAAATATAATTAATTTGTCAAATCTTATAGTAACAAACAACATTTATATAATATATATATAGTTGACTATTATGCCAATAAGTTGAATTAATATTTTACTGTAAAAATTTTAATATTCAAACATCACCACTTAAATTATTTAAGTCACTTTATCTAGTACTACTCCTAGATCATGTAGAATTTTTTTTAAAATAATATGATTTATACCAAGTGCATGCACCCCCATATGCCACTTATTAAAAAGAGTAGGATTTGTTCTTGGGGGATAGTTTAAATGTTACAGTTTTGTCGTTTAACTTTCACATCCAATCTTTTGGCTTTGAAGAAAACTTCAACCAAAATGCGCTTTTGATAACCAAAAGGAAAAACCAAAACCTTGGCCGCCATGAAAGTTATATTAAATATTTAATAATACCGACTCAACTGATTCCAACTTTAATTAATATTTTGTTTACTTTATTACCGTGGGTTCCTGTTTGTCAGTTGAAAGAATCATATAAATTGTCTTGTGAGAAGGATTAATAAATTTAAGCTGAATTTTAAAATTCAACACATGCACTTTCCTGTGTGCATTTATATAGTACATGTAATTTCCATTTATATAATTAGAATTTGTTCCAGTGGTAAAAGCAATTCAACCCAAATTTAGGTACACTTGGTTCAAATTAATCGTACGAGTTGCAAAACTTGTCTAGCTCTCTACTTGAAATTGGAGATTCTATGTTCGAGTTTTACAAATTACAATTACAGCATATATGGTGCTCTCCCAATGTAATAGTATTCCTCCTTAATATATTAAGTATGATTGTGTATCAACACTAAGATAATATTAATTTTAACTTATTTAATAATTAATAATTAAGTTTATTTCTTTTATTATAAATTTGGTACATTAATTACATATAAAAAATAAAATAAGACTCCTAATTTCTACTTAGAGGCATCTGGAAAAGGAAAGAAAAAACTAGTTTGAAACAAATTAAAACAATTAATAAGTTTTCCTGAAAATGGGAGAAAAGGTATTGTGTAACAATGTTTTGGCAAAAAATTCATGGAATAATATTTTTTTTTACACATGGACCTAGTTTTTATTATTTTTCTGAAATAAGGGTATGTTTATCATTTGTGTTTTAAAACGAGGGTTTTGACCAAAATTTTATTTTGTGCAAACTTAACTTTGCACAAAATTGAGTTTTGTACAAACTTAACTTTGCAATCCAAAAAATTTAAGTTAATTTATTTTGCATTATGTGTTTATATTTTTTAACAAACATATTATTATTTGTCACTCATGTAACTCTAAAGCAAAATCAAATAAACCCAAATATATAATATTGTATTAGAAAACAAGAAGCGTGAATTTAACTTTGCATAACCCAAAAGTTGTCATATGTGTTTTATTAATAAATGAGTTCTAAATTTGTAATTTGTTGAAATAACTTTAAACTGTGGTCAATTAAACACTTAGATATACTAATATGCTAAAAAACATGCAATGCAAACTTAATTTTGTACAATACTAAAAATTACAATTCAAAAATTTATCAAATTTAATATTGCACTCCTTTTGGAGTTCAATGAAATATATTCCGTTAATTTATAAAAATATTATTCTTTAATTCTTTTGTATAATTTTTATTTCAAATAATCCTCATTTTCCAATACCATGTACATTTGTTTACAATATTTATTGAATCAAATAACCCCAACAAACAAATATCAAATGGTGTTTGATGTCCTTAAAAAGTAGTAATCTATGTGAATGGGACGACGAAAAGAGATTCTTCGATCCAAGCTCATCAATCACCAACTTGTTAAGCATATCTTCGATTCCGACCTCAGAGGCAAACGGTTCCAGATTTATTTTTCGCAAGTGACCATTAGACACATGTCATTAATTAATAAAGTGACCCTAGCTGTTGTTATTTATCTCTTTGGAAACGCCCATAACCTCTCCCCCGACCTTGGAGATAAGATCACATTATCAACTTGTAACGTCTGGTTTTAGAGCATCTCTAATAATAATATTTATATTTCGTGTAAAATGTATAAAATTTGTAAAATTTTTGAGTTCTAGTAGTCTTTTAAATTTAATTTTTTATGTAAAATGAATGTGTAAAATACACCCCAAATTCACACTACCAAGTCAGCTTTTTCTTTCCTTGATTATTTTATAAAATTTTAAAATGTAATAACTTTTAATATAAATTATATATTTTAATAAAAATTATATATCTAAAATCTACTTGTCAAGACCAGCAAATTAAGATCCATTGTTGTTATAATATTATGTATACCAAAATTCAAGAAAAAATAATTAAAAATTGCATAAAATGATATCTAATGTGCATAATTATCTTATTGGTTCATTCAAAATTTACACAAAAGTTTAAAAATGTACCATTGGAGCATATTTTTTTTACATTTCAAGTTTTGTGTAAAAATGTCTTGACACTTGGGATTTACACAAAAAAATTTCTTCAACGGTTGGAGATGCTCTTATATATTATAAAGAAGAACCCTAATTAAGCTAGTACACTCTCCCTCTCTTGTGATAAACCAGCCCATCTCACGACGGAAAAAGTGATGGAGGTGAGGCTCGAATCTAAGCATCTCGTCATTTTTGTGAATACTTATTTATTTTCAACTATTTGAGCAATTTTTTGTTTTTCATTTTTCTTAATACCACCGAGTCAATTTTATCGACCCACCTCACAATTTTCTGGTCGAACACTAATATATTTTTACCATTCTTTTTGCCTATAATTGAATTTAACAATGGAAACTCGTTAACACTCAAACCAAATCCCCGCAACTTTCCATATTCGCCTTTCGCCGGAGTTCACTCTCTGACCACAATGACAACCAGCTGGGACATAAACCCAACCACCTCCGGATCATACCACATAGTAGCCATTCCCTATCCGGGCCGAGGCCACATCAACCCCATGATGAACATTTGCACTCTCCTTGCATCCAAGGGCATAACCATCACTTTGGTCCTCACCGAGGAGTGGCTGGGCTTGATTGGCTCGGCTCCCGACACAGCCAACATCCGGCTTCGGACAATTCCCAACGTGGTACCATCGGAGCACAACCGTGCAGCCAACTTCGTGGCATTTGTGGAGGCGGTTTATGGTAAAATGGAGGCTCCATTTGATGAGCTACTTGATCGGCTAGAGCTGCCAGCTTCTTGTTTAGTGGCCGACGTGTTCTTGCCGTGGATAACTCCGCTGGGTAACCGAAGGAAGATTCCAGTAGTGTTGCTTTGGACAATGGTGCCCTCTATGTTTTCTGTTTTTCAGGAGATGAACTTAAGCTTGTTGGCTACTAGAGAAGATTTTGCAAACGAAGACACACCAGGTATGTAACTATTTTGAGTAATTAAATTAACCCTTAATGCACTTGTTTCTTAGTTGCCCGAACCTTGTTTGGTTGGCGGTAATTAAAAATTAAAATGAGTATTTTATTCTCAGGTCAATTCATTCTCTCGTTTGCTTCAATTCATAGTTTGATGAGATTTAAAATTATGGGTATTAAATATGGGTATTATGTTGTTTTATAATTTGTTTAATTGTTAAAGGAAGGTTTAAGTAATTTTTTTTATTATTACAACATTAACAAAATTCCCTCCATCCTGGATGCTATTCAAATCGAGAAACTTTCTTAAAATTGGGTGGATGCCTTAACTATTAGAGTAATCCAATCACTCTTGTTTAATTGCTACTTACTAATTTTATATTTTATATGTGCACCTTAAATAAGCTACCAATAATTGCATTTCTCTCTAGAAATCTTTCTGTCCATTTAAATAAAAATATATTTATCGATCATACAAAACATTGTTCATGTGCTCGAAACTAAATAATCAATGCATGCGCGCCTCATTATGCAATATGTTTGCTTAGAACTTTTAATTTGACACAGAATCAATGTCTTTTTTTCAATTCCCTATCAATTTATTGTAAACTTCTTGTCTTGCCACCTTTTACGTAATCTTTTTCTGCCTCAATTTATTGTAAACTTCTTGTCTTGCCACCTTTTACGTAATCTTTTTCTGCCTTTTACACTGTTTTCGGTCCGTCAAATTTTAAATTATTTAGATTAATATTTTAGGTAAACATCAATCAACTTTGAAAAATAATATTTTAAACATTTTAACTTTGTTATTTTTCCTCATTCATACTCAGAATCTCAAAGTCCAGCCCTCGTGCTTGACGATTGAATGTTAGTATGTGTATTGTCTTTTACTGTACTTTCAAAGTTTGATTTACCATCCACAATTTTATATAGTCTTCGATTTTCTTCTTTTTATACATCTTTTTACAGAAAATGGATTATAGAAGTCTCTTTTTCAATATATTGTCACAAGGACTATATTAGTGTCTTTTTGACCATTGATCGTCAATTGCGGTACTTTGATTTGTATATTTTTTAAGTAAGCATGCATTAATTAATTTTAACTTATTCAATAGTCAAAAACGTACAACTTATTTTGTATTGTGACATTTTATAGGTTAATTATATTTTACTAAGGAAAAAAATGGGAATTTGAGACAATTCAGATACAAAAGTGAAACTAGCATATTTGAGACAAAATGAGAATTCTAAGGGTGCGTTATTTTCGCGTGATTTTGACATAAGATTTGCTAAATCACATTATTTATGAAATTTGTGACTATTCTTTTAGGATAAGTCTCAATCCGTCAAATTTTGAAATCCCGAGAATTACATGATTTCAAAATCCACTCAAAATGTTGGGATTTTGCAATCTCATATTGAATTACAGTGTTTGAATTTGATCAATATCTTTTTAATCATATTTCTCCTCTATTATTAGTCACCAAGATTTTTCTTTCCAACTAAAGTACCTAAATGGATAAACAGCCCACTTAAACTCAACTAACACTACTGTATTTTGAAATTTTCTAATTTTTTTAAAAGAACATCTAAATTGAAAATCATGAGAATTTAAAATCACCGATTTTGAAATTTGATAATTTATCGAATCACATAATTTCAAAATTTTATGAAAAGAACACAACCTTACTTTGTTGTTGCTGAAGCTATATATCTCACATTGAGAAATTGAAGTCTCTCAAAGCAATATATAAAAATAAGGTGCCCCCCATTTCTAATTGATTTTGAATTGGATGCTCCCAACTCTAATATAATATCAAAGAAAGGGTCTTTCACTATTTCAAAACCCAATGGTTGCTCGGCTTCACGTACATCACCCAATATTATTAGGGTCTTTCACTATGTCAAAATCCAATGGTTGCTCGATCGGCTTCACATCACCCAATATTATCAATCCACGTATTAGACAATTACAACATATGTCAGTCACAAAAACAATTTTAACTTTTTCTAACGATGAAATCTATTTTGTTCTTGTAAAAAATATGTGAACCAACACTATCTTATTGAAGGTATTGCATAGTAGAGAGGTAAGGTTCTTTTACTTTTATAAACCATATATGTTAAATTTCCTTTTCTTTCGGTCACAACGAACTGGTAACAAAGCTCTTCTATCATATTTCTGGGCTTAAACTCAAATGGTTGAGTTTCCAACTTCCAATCATGTCATGGTTGTGCAGACAAACACATAAATTCACGTATACCCATTCTTTCAACCACATTTAAAAAACAAAGGTATTATGTTAACATAAACACATAAATAGTACGTACTGTAATTATAATTAGATGAACAAAGCGACGTGCACCGAAATTTGTACATAAAGCAAGTACTTACATATATGCATTAAATAGTTGTAGTCTCACCAATGTACAGTTCGATATTCATTTTGTGCAAGAGTGCAAGTCCATATATCTTTTGTGTAATTAATTTTCAAACATAAATTGATTAACCTGCTAACAAATGGGGCTTTATGTAGAAACACAAATTGGAGAAGAGACCACTAAAGACCCCCCACAAGTGTCAGCAACGGACTTAGCTAATAAACCAATTGGCAGTGTTGCCAATACAAGTTTCTTGAAATGTTCACTTGAATCCTTCTCTTCCTTAGACAAAATCCAGGCCATTTTCTTCACTTGCTTTTATGAACTCCAACCCCATGAAGTAAACAACCTAAGAGCCCAACACCCCAATATCCCTCTATATACTATTGGCCCTTCAATCCCCCATATTTCCCTCAATTTTCCCTCCCACTTTCCCACCACCCAAACATATTACCTCCCCTGGCTGGACACTCAACCCAAATCCTCGGTTTTGTACATTTCACTAGGTAGCTTCTTATCAACGTCAGACGAACAAATGCTCGAATTGTCAAAAGGGTTACAATCTAGTGGATTTAAGTTTTTGTGGGTTGCGAGGAATGAGGAGTTGGGATTGCAAAAAGATTGTGGGGAGATGGGACTAGTGGTCACGTGGTGTGACCAATTGAGGGTTCTGTGCCATTCCTCGATTGGAGGGTTTCTAACGCATTGTGGGTGGAATTCGACAATGGAGGGAATTTTTGCTGGCATTCCGATGATCACTTTTCCGTTGTTTGCCGATCAGATTCATAATAGTAAGCTAATTGTTGAAGAGTGGAAAATTGGAGTGAAATTGAAGGAAGTTGAGGGGAAGGAAAATTTAGTTAAAGAAATTGTGAAAAGTGTGAAGAGGTTGATGGATTTGAGTAGTGAAGAAAGTGTAGATTTGAGGAGTAGAGTTAAAGATCTTAAAGAAAGCTGTGGTAAGGCTATTGAAAAAGGTGGGTCCAGTGACAATAATATCAATGATTTTATTAAAGATTTTGTTCGAGGCAAATTTGGTAATGCAAAGTAGCATTAAGAGTATTAGCCTTAATCTAAGCCATTGAGCTATTCTAGTGTAATATACTAAATATTTGGTCTTTATTATAACATTGTGATCTTGTGAATACTTCTCTCCCTCTTAATTTTTTTTTTTTTAAAAATTAAGGGAGGTCTAAGTCTCTCCCTTAATCCTACAAATAAAGAAAAACCCTCCCCTCCCACCCCATGAGTCGAACCCTTGACCTCAAGGTAAAGGTGGAGGTTGCCTACCACTGGGTCAACCCCTCTCCTCCTTCTCTCCCTCTTAATTAGTGCCTCAATTTTTGTATCTATATAGTGTGACATTCTTGCATTACACTCGTACTTGCAATTACTTTTAAAGATGGATAAGATTCAATCTAAACTGGTCAAACTAAACAATCTAATCCAATACAATTTTTTTCTAATTTTATACATTGATCAGTTTAGAAAACTAAAATTATTGAATTGATTTCGTTTTTGGTGGTTGTATAAATCAATCCAAACCAATCCAACAAATATATATATATATATATATATATATATATATTTTTAAAGTGTCACATATCTTTGTGTTATTGGTGGTCATGGTAATTTGGTATTACTCCTTGTCTAGATTTGAGTACAAAATATTTTGTTTTATTTTGTTAATATGTCAAATTAGTCAATTTGAAATTCTTTAGTAGATATGTTGCTAATTTGCCATGCGTTTTTTTATTTTTTATTTTTTCATATTGCCTATGCAATTGGATTGGTAGGGCGTGTCAAATTGAATTGAATTCCAAATTCTAAAACCAACATTGGATCGAATTGGATGCGCATGATCAAAATATCACTAGACTGGATTGGATCAGCGCCCACCTCTATCTGTTTTTGCACCTGCATCCGTACTCAAACACTCTCAATGGCACTATGCTTAGATCTTTATATATATATATATATATATATATATAACCCTTCATGTATTTTTAATGTTAGATCTGAAGAAAAATTAAAAATCGTATTACCTATGTTGATTTTATGATTTTTATAAAAAATAATTTTATATCTGATAAGCGAAATCCATAGGTCTAATCAAATCTTAATACTGTCGAAAACATGCGTTGTGTTTTTCGCTTCAAAAAGCTCTCTAGAACTATATATGTTTTACTTAAACCAATATTCATATTTATAGAAAAAATATAAAGTCAAAATCTTTTTTAGAATAAGTTAAATATATTAAAAAAATAATTTTTGCAATAAAAATATATGCTCAGGAAAATACGTGCCAAATCGGCACAACCTAAATATTTAGATCGATCCAAAATTAAAAATTGAATTTGTTGAACTAAATAACTGCCAGACCAATCCAAGTTGGTAAAAATTGAACCACTCAGCTCCTTAAATATGAGTTTTTTATCAAAATAAACCACTTTTTAAAGTTAATAGCCAAATTAAGTCACTTTTCAACATATTTGCTAAATTATCACACTTTTTAAAATAGTGATTTCGAATCACTATTTTAAGTCGAATAACATTTTTAAGGAAAAATAGTAATTTCAAATCACTATTTTAATCAAAAAATAGTGATTTAAAATTACTATATTAAAAAATGTTTTAGTTTGATAAATATATAAAAAAATAATTTAATTTGACTAATAACTTAAAAAAATGACTTAGTTTAGAAGGAAAAAAAAAAAAAACTCCCTTAAATCTTGCGCTGCCTTTTTCTTTATTTATTGCACGTAACAAATCATAAGAGCTGGGCTTGGCCCATGAAGAGGGAAGCTCCGCATGACTTAATAGAAAGGTAAGTTTGAAAATTCAAACTTTTAACTTTTCTTTCTCCCAAAATATCAAACGTACTATTCTTTTTCCTTTTTTTATTTTAAATTAAAAAGAAAATTTTGAATTTTTTTTTTAAATTAATTAAATAAAAATTTTTTTACTTTAACTTTTTTTGAGAAAATGAGTTATAAGATTTCATCATAATGTTTTACCACTCTAAGGACGAACTCATATTTAATAAAGATAAGTATGACTAATTTTATTATTTAATTCTAAATTAATGACACTTTTGATAATATTGATTTATTTTAAACATAATGTTAAATATTGATGTACAAAAATACCCCTCATATAAATATTTATACATGTAAAATAAACCTTTAAGCGTCTTAACCATCACTCTTCCTGCTTTTGGAGTATTCACTTGGGTTTCTTCTACTTTCGTTGCCTTTTTCACCACCCAACACACCACTGCTGCACCACCACCACCATCTGACTCTCCGATCATATCGCTGAAAAGAGTGTCGTTCTCATCTTCATCTTCTTCTTCTTTTTCCTACAGGTGCAATCGTAAAACAGATGTAACTTTTGATCGAACCGTTGAATTTGGCTGATTTTTAAATATAATGTTCGAAAGATAAAGTTTTTATCATTATGCGAAAATTCAAGATGATCAGAGGTCGTTTTGTTGTCGAAATCGATTAATTTCGACAGCCCAGTGGGATTTTGAAAAAAAAAATTGATCTAAACTCTTTTTTTTTTACGAACCCTACGTTGATCCATATATATATACATATATATAAATTGATTGGATGTTGATCTCATCAATTTTGTTATTCTATGTTTTGTAATGATGCTAAAATTATTTTAGTAGTTTCTGGTTATTGTCATGTGCGTTGACAGGTGATACTAAATGCATTTAGCACCTTTTGGTTGTTGTCATATATGTTAACATGTGATGCTAAATGCATTTAGTACCTTCTAATTGTTGTTATGTGTGTTGACAGGAGGTGCTAAATGTTATAGTGCTAAGTGCATAGCACCTTCTGGTTATTGTCATGTTTGTTAATAGGTAGTATTAAATGCATTTAGTACCTTTTAGTTGTTGTCATTTGTGTTGACATATGGTGCAAAATGTAGCACCTTCTGATTGTTGTCATGTATGTTGACAGGTTGTGCTAAATGCATTTAGCACTTTCTAGTTATTGTCATGTGTGTTGATATGTGGTGCTAAATACATTTAGTATCTTCTTGTTGTGGTACTAAATGCATTTAGCATTTTCTAATTGTTGTCATGTATGTTGATAGGTGGTGCTAAATGCATTTAGCACCTTCTAGTTGTAGTGCTAAATGCATTTAGCACCTTCTGGTTTTTGTCATGTGTGTTGACAGACGGTGCTAAATGCATTTAGTACTTTCTGGTTGTGGTGCTAAATCTATTTAATACCTTCTGGTTGTTGTCATGTGTGTTGACATGTGGTGCTAAATATATTTAGCACCTCTGGTTATTGTTAGTGTCCTAATAAGATGTGAGATGTTGTAAGAAAGGGGTATTAGTGTATCTTTTGTACAATATCCTTAATTTACACGGTTAATTTATAAGTATCCTTTATAATTATGTTATTATTATAATGAACCCTTATGCCCAATTGTCTCAACTTTTTTTTTGCTTTATTCTACCATATTAAATTTGTTTAGACTTTGATTCAATTTAAATTTTAGAGGCAACTTTACGGAATATGTTAGATATCAAAAAATAAATTTTCTAAATAATTTATGTCGACGGGGCTTTTTGAATTTCGACAAAATTTAGTAAAAATATTTTAAAAATAAATTTGACTCAAATAACTTTTAATTTCGAATTTAATGCTCAATCACTACCTATATTTTGAATCAAACCATATAATCAACTTACCTTAAATCCTGGGTTATGTATGGTGCATCAAGTAAATTCGAGAAACTTTTGTTAATTGTTACATTTTCAAATCTTTAATTTAACTTAAATAATTATAATAAAAAAATGTTTTTAATTTCTTAATCGAACTAATTAAAAATATAAACTTAACAATATCTATGACGTTTGCACGTACCTAAAGATTCAGTGCATCATACTCTTAACATGCACCAGTTTTTAGAACTTTCAACCTTGAATTATTCTAATGTAGTCGCTCTCGTCACCTGCACACACACTGCTCAACGAACTAAAGAATTTATCAAATTTTAAGTACAGATAACAAAACAAACCACGCACACCCTTACTATTACATATGGTCCTTATCATTTTTGCTTGGACCATATTTTAATTCCTTTTTTTTTCCTCTTATGGTGCATTTGTTTTGTTGTTTAAATCTAAATGCTAAATTTGAAAATTTGTTCTGATATTTGAAATTGAACCCGAAAATTTTATTTGTTTCGTTTCTAAATGTCATATCTAAATAGATATAGTGTGTATAAACATATCACATCTGAATATTAAATAAATATTATTGGACAAATTTTTCTTCATCCATTTATTTTGTAAAAAATTACTATATTTAAAAATTAAAACTTCAGGCTTACTAGACAAGATTGTCTCTTACTTTTCAAAAAATAAAATAAATATTCAGATTTAAACTTTTAAACTAACAAAACAAAATTAAAACATTTTAAATTTAAATAAACTATATATTCAAACTTAAAATGTTAAAATAAACGGTCCCTCTGTTTCCTCAACTCCGATCTTCTTGCATAGAAAATCATTTCGTCCCTGCCAATAACTCAAGGAAAAATGCTTGATTTAGAAAGGCAGCAAAGCTTGACCTGGTCTATATAATTTTTTTATATTATATTTATCTTAAATTTATAGTCTGATTTAAGTTAAAATATTTTTTAAAAATACCAATTATAATATAAATAATAATCAAGAATAAAAGTTATTTTATATTTAAATTAGTACATATATTATACGCACAAAAAAATAATATAGTTTTTTTTTATTAATTTAATAAAGAATGACCGGTGTATAATATTATAACTTGTATTACGGAGTAACTAGTATAACTAATACTGCGTAAATGAATGGATCCCACCCAAGGCAAGATCATGTGGCTGGTGACAGTTGAATGAAGAAGAAATCTATTCGTTACCTCCTTTCACATGTTAAATAGATCGATCGTATTTCACACAAAGATCTAATAATTTATTTCACGTAGATCTAACTAATTATTATGAAAAATTAGGAACCCACTTTTGTTAATTTGTCTTTTTCTAATTATTGGTGGACCCCTCCAGTAGATGACTTGTCAGCATTTTAATTTGGACCAACGGCAGAATAGTTAGACACGATTGTAGAACAATCCATATCACATAACCACAAAAATGTGGACTCAGATTTAGTACTAGTCCATGTGTGAGGGAAGACTAAGGTTCAGCGAGCTTACAACAATTTTTATAAATTTATATATGAATTTGAACTTAATTTTTATAGAGATGTATTATTCAAATTCTTACCAAGCCTTAGTTATGTTGACTTTGTACGATGAGTACTAAAAATCTCTAGGTCACTAAAACTCCGTGCAACATTAAATAAACGCCTTTTGGTGATAAGATTCTAAGTTTGATTATCAATTTTTCTTTGCTTCATAAATTTTGAGATGGATGCTAACTTTTGTCACTAAAAAAGTACCACCTTTTGTGACCAAAACAAATATCTTTCAATGAAGTAATACGTTTAGTGAAAAAAGCATGATTCATCACAAATATTTTATTGTTAAAAATACATCTTTTGCGACGAAAAATGCATTTCATCACGGTAGTTCTTTGCCAGTTGAATAATATGTTGCGGTGAATGTGATATAACTGAAGAGTTCTCGCAAATCGCCACTACAACATTTTATTTGAAAGTGATGCTAATTTGCAAATGCTAGTCTTTATGAAAAATTATTAATTAATCTCAATACATTCTAGAAACTCCATTTAATATTTTTGTCAAAATATACAAAATTCAAAATCTGATTAATTTCTGCCTCTAAATATAAAAGTATTTACTTCTACAGAATTATTAATCTAATAGTCAATTAGCAACCATAAATTTTATTTTCCAATATAAAATTGCCATGTTATTGAATTAAAAAGGCAAAATATCATCTAGAACGTGTGAAAAATGTAAATTAAATAGTAAACTAATAATGTTATTACACAAATGGTACACAAAAATATTCGATTAATGAATCAATGTTGATTGCTTGATTGGTCAAAATTAAAAAAAATAATCGTGGGAGGTAGGGCTGGCAATTCGGGTTCGCGTGTCGTGTTCGGGTCGTGTCAACACACAAATATTACAGTATTAGTGTCAACCCGAACACGACCCGTTTAACTAATCATGTCATTTATATTAACTCGAACATGACCTATTTATTTTACAGGTTACACGACACGACCCGATTAACCCGTTTAATAAATAGGTCGTGTTAAACCTGCAACTCGATATGACACGATTAATATTTTAATATTATAATGACAATTACATTTCATGTGAAAAAAATTAACTTGTTTTATAATAGTTTTAAATTTTTAATAAGTAATAATAAGTATCGCCCAATACCAAAATTCAATATTAATAATCTAGAGTCAAAATATATAACATTCCATCACCGAAGTATAAACTTAAAAAAATAGTAATTTATCCATCATAAAAAACATAATAACTATCATCTACTACCGATACTCAAAATAAGAATATAATTGTTCAAACAAGATGGTAAAATAAAATATATATATATATAGCTACAAAAAAATATAATAATAATCGTGTTAACTGCGGGTCAATTTTGAGTTAGCGGGTTAACCCGAACACGACCCGTTTAGTCTGCGGGTTAAGCGTGTCTAACCCGAAATTGACCCGAACCCGTTTATGCTTGACCCAAACTTGCTAACTCCATGTCGAGTTTGTGTCGGGTTAGTGTGTCGTATCAAATATTGCCAGCCCTAGTGGGAGGTAAAAATTAAACATGCATGGGCTGTTGGTTAAGGCTCACCTTAGAAGTTTAGTATTGTGGCCGGCCCATAATCATATCAAAGCCCTTGGGCTCATTTTCATTACAAATGCAGAATTAGATATCCGATCAAGTTATGTTTGCATGCTAGCCTACTAAGAATAAATTGTTGTAATATGTCGACCAAAATGAGTTAATTGAAGGAAGACCGACCAGTCCTAGTCAGCCAACGAAAAGGAGAGGGCTAGACTGGAAGTTAAATAATGGGGACTAATCACTTGTATAAATGTGAACAGGGTTAAGGAACAACTGATAACTTGGAGTAATGCCCAAATTTACCTTTTATAATAATTTTCATACACCCTGAACCCTAACATAACCCTATCATATACATATAAATAGGAAGGGAAACCCATAACACAGAGACACAGAATTCCAATACCCTCTACACTCACTCCCACACATTCTTTCCAACTTCCTTAAACAAAAACCCTAATTAACTGTTGTATTTTCCTTTTCAAGCTTTTAAGCTAATATAGTCATCAAACATATAAGGGATGATGTACTGTTGAATTGGGAGTTAATTAAAGTCATCGGAGGAATTTACCCGAAAACAAATTTGGTCTCTTATTTACATTACTGTTTATCATCTTTATTCATGATTTCTGGTTACTAAACAAGTTGTGTGGACTAATTCTCTTTAAAATAGGCTTAGTTACTTTTTAGCTACACACATGAACCACTTTCAAATATGTTCCAATTTTTAAGACTAAAATACACAATTAAATAAAGTTTAGGTACTCCAAATTAGTTCAAGAGAAAAAAAAATCCTTTGTTTAGTTCATCTGTATCAATAGTTAGGGAAGGGATAAGATGACAAATCAGGTTGTGACACTGGTTCGAGCATCTGTAATAATAAAAAGGGGAGAATATCAATATTACCAATTAAGCTTTTCCTTGAGCCAGTTCAAAAAAATTTCATTAACATATAATTAAGTATAGACAATACTTGCCAAATTAAGTAATAGTTTCCCGTTAGAACAATTCGATTTATTAATTTGGCGATAACATCTCACATAAATATTGATACCAGCCATAATGTTTGGGTTTTCCTATGGGAATATTAAGATCGTAGAAACATGCATCTTGTTGATATGCCCTTCCTTTTATATAAGGGAATTTTTTAGTTTGCCCCCTATTATTAATATGAAACTCAAGATGCCACCTATTATCACTCCCTATTTTACTAATCCTTTGAGTTACCCCCCCCCCCCCCGGATTTGACGAAATGCTAACTCCATCAAAAAAAATTCGTCTGACTATTTTGCCCCTATTATATCTAACTGTTCATCTTCTTTGGAAAAAAAAAAATTAACTTCATTATTACACACTCCATTTCTTCACCTCCATCTTTCTTTCTATATCTCTATCTTCCTCTCTCTCTCTCTCATTGAGCCCCCATCTTTCTTCCCACAATCGCACAATCACCACCTCCAGCCCCCATACCTTCTTTGTTTCACAGTAAGTGATTAAGCCAAAATATTGCATTTTTATATGTATTTAGGTGGCTTAATATGCATGAATTTGATTTTAATTATCTTAAATTGTTAAGAATTGAGATTTAATCATGAAATAGGATAGTATGTTTGTTTCTAGTGCATTATAACATTTTTACAGGTGAAAAATGAACAAGAATGAATTTAGAAGCAAATTCCCCCAAAGTTAGTCATTACCGGTCAAATTTGGAGCTAAATTAAGTTCAAGAAGTGAACAGAAAGCAAATTCCAAGCTCAAGAATGAAGGAAGTTGATGGAAGAGACTAAGAGAAGCCAATAGAGCAGTCTCAAACAAAGAAGAGTCATTTGAATCAAACCGAGAAATTTTTGAATGAAGAAGAGATTCACCGCGTGCAATGCTGATGTTCTAGCCAATTCTGGTATTTATCCAAGTAGAATTTGAAAAAAACTCCAGAAATAGAAGTTGTAGAACTCTGAGTTATCTACGCGTAGGCGAAAACCTTGCATCAATTGGAGTTCAGAGTACAAAGTTATGGCAGAAATACGATCAGTGCACCAGTGGATTGAGTTTGAGCGCGAAAGAAGACCTAAATTTATTATGCAAATATTTATCGAATGGGGTCCTTAGCCTAGATGGCAAGTGACCAGCTCTACTCATGCTTAGTCCAGTGTTTGTCGATAATATTGTAGGTTTTAGGTTAATTTTGGAGAAGAACAGCCGTCATTCTTTTTTTTGAGTAGAGGAAAACAGCCGTTATTCTATTTTCTTTGAGTAAGAGAACAGTCGCCATTCTTGTTCTTCAATAATTCCAAATTTCCTTGCATAACTAGAGAGAGATATTTTCATTTGGTTTCTGGCTTGTATTGAAGAAGAAACAACGTATAATTCTATTTCAATTTGGGTTTGAGCGAGTCCCATTACAGTTTTTCAATAACTGCATAACTGTAAGTTTTTCTTTTCATTCAATTTTCTTTTTAATTTATTTCAATTAATGCTCATTAATGCTTATATTGTTAGTTAATTATGTGTTTGAATGTGATTGATGATTGAAATCCATGCTTAATTTATAATTTTTATTAGATTTGTTTTTGTAGATTCCCGCTTAAAACCCTAAAAATATGTGTTTTCTTATTTTAATCATAACTTGCTCGTTTCTTGGCCGATTTTGATGATCCACCTATAAAAACGACCGCAATCAAATTTTTTACAAAACCTTATTGTTTTAGGGATCTAAATTCCGAAATTTCCTGAGGACAGTAGGCAATTTTCGTGACTGCCAGTGTGCTATTTTTTTTCGAAATTTGTTTAAACCATTTTTATTTATTTATTAATCGCTCCTTAGTTTTAATTGCTGTGAAATTTTGCATGCTTATTCAATTAAATTTCATAAATATGTTTGGTCAATTTGTGATTGAATTTATCATGTTTTGCTTAATTTTTATCAATATGCTAGCGTAATTTAGTAGTTAGGGGTCCGTAGCGAAAGCATGACGGACTAGTGTGAGTATATGATTCAATTGTGATTGGAGCTTGAATTTCTCATTGGTTATAGGTCAATTAATAAATCTGGAAAATATAGTAACCTTTCATGCGTTAAAAACGTGAATTTTTAAGATTATTTCTCGATTATTCGACAAAAGAACCGAAAAACCTCAAATTACGAATTTTTGTACTAAAACTCTAACGAGGCTGAATAGAGGACGGTCCTTATCCCTTATTGAGCTGAGTTAGTTATCCAAGTAATTTGGGAGCTTTGAGCGCTGTCTTTGGTGTCATTCCGGAATCGATACCGAAATAGTGCCAATTTTAGCTTTTAATGACTTTTTAAGAACGGTTTTGACGTATGTCATGCATACGCATAATCGAATCTTAGAAATGAGTTAAGCTTTTGATATTTACTAAAATTGATTAAATTTAGTTTGTTTTTTGTCACGTGCAGCATTATTAAGTGAAAATCAATTTTTGTAAAAAAAAATAAATTAGAAGTTCCCTTATTAAAAACTAAATTTATATGTAACTTATATGAGTCTTGTCATACACTTCTCATGATATGCTCGTGAACTTTAGTATTTAATAATTGGTAAGTTAAGGACATTCATTGTTAATAGGAACTCAGGTCCACTGTCATTTCTTGAATCGGTAGGTCATACTATCTGTAATGTCGTAACTATGGATACCCCTAACGCTCTTTTCTCATTTTATTAGACACTTGTTTTAATTCCTGCTTATTTTATCCTTGCTTTATTTATTTATTTTATTTTTATTTTTATTTATTTATTTATTTATTTATTTTCTTTTAAGTTTTAAATTTAATTTCTTATTCTATTCTTTCCTATTCTAAAAATTTTTATTATCTTTTCTTTATTTTATTTTTTTTTTCTTCTTTTCCCCTATTGAAAGTTTAGCTAGAATAATAAGATTACCATCCTTCCCTGTGGTTCGACCTTGGACTTCCAAGTAAATATATTATAACTTGACCACCTGTACTTGGGTGTATTAATTACGCGTTTCTGAGCGTAGTCAGTAAGTTCACCATAGAAAGACCCATTTTGGAGCTGAAGAAAAATGGTGGTTATGATGATGATGAACCATTTTCCTTTCTCTTATTTCTCCCCTATTTCCTCACGCTTTCTCACCTATATAATATTTCTTCATCATCTCCTTAGCGCGATTGAAAAATATGCAATGAAATTTGAGATTTAAATATTCGAATTGAAATTAGATCCCTAAATCAACTAATTTTAGAAAGAGAAAGTTAAAACTAATTTTGGATATAATTACGAAATGGTTTTTTGAAGGTTGAGATGGAGAATAAATGAGATGAAATTAGAGGGAGAAAGTTGTTGGGTTTTGAGATAATTACTAAATGGGTTTCTTGAAGGTTGAGATGGAAAAGGAAATAGATGAAATTAGAGGGGGAAAGTTGTTAAGTTTTGTGTTTAAGAAGAGAAGAAATAAAATTAGGGTTCATGAATAACTATTAAGTGGGGAAGATGATGAACAGTAAGGGTAGAATGGTCAAACAGACAGAAAATTGGATGGACTTAGCATTCCGTCAAATCCTTGGGGGGTAACTCAAAGGATTAGTAAAATATGGGGGTATCTTGAGTTTAGTATTAATAATAGGGGGCAAACTTAAAAAATACCTTTATATAACAAGCCATAAGTTAGATTATGAAACTTAGTTATAAAATTACCTTAATTTCCTTTTATAAAATCCCACAAAAATTAAACACACATGCAACATCACTTCGCATTCTCAACCTTCTAAAATGGCCAACACCCACTATGGCCTAAAAAGCCCTTAATCAACAATAGTAATGGTACCATTTTTAGCAATAGTATCTTTTCAAAAATAAAAAAAGAGGCAAAATAATTTGAATAATATTTTTAATATTATTCAATCGATTGTTGCAATAGTAAAACACAAACAAATTTATTCAAATACACCTTTCAGACTTCATATTCAAAATTTAGTTTTCTTGTCATTTTTGATTGGAACATATTTTAGTTTAATTTTCTTTCTCAATTTCTCTTAACTCTAATCGTTTCATACTTGAAAATATTTATAACCCTACCACTAATTCAAAGAAAAGTTCTTGCTTTGGAAGATTACGAAGCTTCACTTGTCTATGCATTATATATTATTGATTAAATGACAACAGAAACCTTCAAATTATGTCATAAGTTTCAATTAAGGTCCTAAACTTAATTTTGTGTCAATTGAGCTCTTAAACTATTCAAATTAAACACCAATAGCCCTTTTATCCAAATCCTCACTTAAATCAAACTGATTAAAGGATTTTTGGTCACTTAACCAAGTTAATTGTTGTGAGAATCCGCAAATGCAACCCCCGGGTCTCGTCCCCGTTTAGTTGGGCGTCTGAAACGTCGGAACGGATTCCGTCGTTCCATTGCTGGAGTGTTTCTGTTGATTCAGATAATGTGTCCTATGTTTCTATTTCTAGATGAAAAGGGGTTCATCAGAGTCGCCAGTACGTTTTACGAGAAAATGGACAAAAATGGGTATGGTAAAAGGAAAGGCTTAGCAAGCTTTCCTTTACATGTTTGTCTACGAACCAGGATTCTATAGGGTTCGGAAAACTTATTACGGTTTGGAAAGGTGTTAAGCACCCATTCTGCCCTCTCGGTCTCTAGTGGTCTTATATGTTTATTCTATGTTGAAGAACTTGGATGCTTTTACTGACAGTCTACTATTTCTAAAAGTGAAAACCTAATTTTGGGGAAAAACGGGGAAAGGGATGAAAACCTTGTATTCCGAGATCCGATGTATTTATATTTAAAAGATGTAAAATGACAAATGACAAAAACCTTTTTATTTTGAAAGAGTATTCCATATTATTTCCTCAGATAATGACGGTTTTCTCGAGTCGTGATTATTTTGGAAAGGTTCGGATCTTGTAGTGGAACTAATTCAATATGGAATTGAAACTCTTGAGGAGGAGTTCTACTGGGTGTATCGCAATCTATGAACCAGACAAGATACGCCGGGTTTTAATTCCTAGGTAAGTTTTACGGTCCGGGTTTTGAACGGATTTGTATTACGAAAGACATAATGGTCAGTTAATACCCAACCCACGAACGATAATGTATCTTACTCTTCTAGTTTTGAAAATGGTTTATCAGGGTCTTTTGTTTGAAAACGGTAGGATATTTGTAACTTGGCGATAAGTTTTTCAAATTAAAACGGGACAAATTAACGAAATAAACAAGTGCACAGATATTAATTTCAAATACTAGAAGGGACTTTCTTTAACATTCCCGACGAGAATAAAATATAAGAAAGTAAAATATGATGCGGCGGAGAGATTTACCGGCGATATAATATTTTCCTTCTTCAGGTATTTCCGAGAATTGATTCCAGAGACGGGACAAGTTCGACGTGTCTGAGAATAGATTTGATAACTCTCAGAAATAGAACGATTAATAGAGAAAAGCTCGATAAAAGACTAGAACAATCGTATTATAATTCAGAATTCTTTGATCCAAGTTCCTCCCCGAACCCTTGGGGGTGAGGCTATTTATTGCTCGGGGAAAATTATTGTCGCGCGACATTTCCCAAAAAGGGCAAATGTCGCGCGGGGCACACTGTGATTTGTCGCGCGACAATGTGTCAATGTCGCGACAC